>CALSBV010012105.1:1299418-1310403 GCA_943590825.1 Bovichtus diacanthus
CTGTGAATGGTATTTACAGATGTGCGTCTGTGTGGCCTTGTAGCTGAATACCAAGAAAAGTCGACTCCATAACAACAATACAGATGACACGGCAGTGAATTGGAAATACAGCAACTGCCATAAAGTCGGATTGCATACTCCTATATAGTATGGATAATTATGAGCTCAGCTGTTCTTACTTCCTTGATTGATAATGTACAATGTTTAGTTCTACATTTACAAGTCTGTTATCTTCGCCACCTTCTTTTTGTCTTTTACATTGTCTTTAAATGTAACTTTCTGGTGGTACGAGCCATGCAGATTCTCTGGCTGGGTGTGTAGAGTGGAGGACTGTAGATGCTCTGGGTGGGTGACTGAGAGGCACTTTTTAAAGCACTTTGGATACAAGTGCTGTATAAATCGACCATTTAAGGTGTTAATCTGCTCTAACCGATATGTTTGCCGGATGGTCGAGCAGCATCTGAAACCCTTCACACCCACTTCACTCCGTGGTCGGCAAACTTTGCAAAAGTGAGAAAGTAATCACGTTTGAAATTTCTGGTCATTTTTTTATACAACTATTTCTAAACAAACGAGTGCCAGTCTGAAAGTGTGCTCCATCATCCCCATATTTAAATGTCATTTCTGGGGCTCGTGGTGTAGAAAAATTACATTTGGAAAAATTCCACAGCTGTGCTCAGTGAGAAAACCTATGTTTTGTCATTTTGCTGAATCAGCCCTATAGGCAAAGGGACAGCATCGTCAGTGACACTGTAAGTGTGTGTGTGTGTGTGTGTGTTTGTTACCTGTTTTCGGTTCGGTTTGTCGGTTTTACAGCAGGGTTACAGAAAAACTCCTGGCCCGATTTTCATGAACCTTGGTGGAAGGATGTAGCATGGGCCAAGGAAGAACCCATTACATTTCAGAGTGGATTATGACTGCTTATTTTCTACTTATGGAAACGGCCTTTGCAGAGGTCGGCCCTTCTAGTTCTACATAGCTCCTTTCCGTGTGTCCTTCCCCTTTGTCTTTGCTCGTCAGGAGGCTTGTGACAATCGCTGGGATCTGGGTCAGTGTAGGTCAGCTTTACACAGTGACAAGGTCCAGAGAGTGATGGAGTGTCCATCTGCTCAAATCTATTCAACAATGTTGACAAGCGCTTCATTTCTCTGCCTGCTAGACGTTTGTTGTTAACAGACAGATGCCTCCAGTCCTCTACAAAGAGATGAATGTCAGCTGATATCTGGGTCGACTGTACTGCGTAATATGGGATGGTGTAAGTAGGCCAAAGTTGTGTGTGTGTGCCCGTGTGTGTGTGTGTGTGACATGACTTCCTGATATGTATGCATGTCACTCACTCCTCCATTATCCATCACGGCAGCTTACCTGCGGTTGCTGTGTGTATGGGAGCGCGTGTGTGTGTGTGTGTAGGTGCTAAGTGTGTCGGTGTTGGGCTGGTGCACATCGTTTCAATACCCCCGTTGTGTCAGCAGCAGGGACACACAAACTCTCGGTACACACACAGAAACAAGCCAGCCGGTCGAGCTGACTGTAGCACATTGCCACACATCGCCGGCCCCTCATGGGTGCTCTTATGCGCTGTCACCCCGGGCCTGACTCAGCCAGCCGCCGGCCCCCGACGCTCCCCTCGCCGCACCTGGATTCAACTCACAAGACTGTATCATCTAATTTATTTCTCCTGCAGAAATGTAATTATATCACATCATCGTGTTACTCCCCATTGGAAATTCGTTTTGCTGTCTCGCAGATATCGGCAGAGCCAGAGAGATTGCAGATTGTTTAATAGCTGGAACTCTGCAGCACTTGCTGGAGCAGAATTAAAATGCTCCTCTGTGGTGTGTGTGTGTGTGTTTCGTCTGTGTTTGTTTGTTTTGTTCCGGTGTTGGTGGTGTTAGGGCATGTTTTGGCGGAGGCTTGTACCGTTCTCCTCTCTGGCAGGCTGACATGCTCCTGGAGCAGATGGTGCCGACTGAGAACATGAACACTGCCATGCCCTTGGATGGGACAGGAAATCTCTCTTCCCCTCATTTCTCCTGATTGGCTTTTCTCTTCCTCTTCTCTTTCTCATCTCTTCATTCACTCTCTTATTCTACCTTTCCTTTTTCCTCTTTTTTTTTTTTTTTTTTTGAATGGACAAGAGAACAACACAACACCAGCCTGGCTCTGGATATCTGGATGGATGTGTCAAATAACCAACACAAGACTGGTGTCCGTGTCCCGTGTGAAACAAAAAGTCAAGTTATTTTATTTACGTCCGTACGTGCACACACATTTTAAGACAAACCATGATCTTTTACTAAACATAACCAAGTAGTTTGGTTTGTGTTTTTGTTTTAAATTTACAAGGTTAACCAAATGATTAAAACTAAAAAGAAGTTTCCCTCGAAACGTAATTGAGAATGCAGTCATATAGCCGGTGCAATAAATATGCCAATAGCCCACAATTTCACTATATGTGTGTCCTTTGTTTGGAGTTTGTGTCAGTGTCCCACTGCTAATCCGCTAACCTCTGACCGCTGACCACTGGGAGAAGCTGTAAGCATGGCTTACAGCGTCATGTCTGTCTGGCCATGCTGATTATTACTGCTGCTAGTTAACCCAGGGCTCCACAACTGTCTCCCCAGATGTCACAGCAGCTCTCTTTCTGATGCAACAGTGATGCTTTAACCGCCTTTGGCTGGCTGCCTGGTCTGGTTTGGCCATCAAGCCACCCACTCACCTGTCTGCCGCTACGCTGTCTGTTTACCTGCAAATCACTTTTTCATCCTGTAACGTGTTGGTGTGTGTTTTCCTCCTGTTCCCATGTGTCTGTCAGTCTGGTCTGCTCTCTGCAGCCTGTCTCCATCTACATAATTTGTTTTGTCTCCCTGTCTGTCACTTTTAACAGGAGGTGATTGACTCGTCCCTCCCGCAGGGACGGCATCCATGCACTTTTGGATGACAAGATGACACATTTCCGTCCGTTTCGCAGTGTGATATTTTTATCGCACCGCTCCGTTTCACAGCGCGATCCATTTTTCATTGTGCTGCGGTGATTGCAGCCATCAGTCATGAGTATCCACTGAGTTTTCATTATCTTATGGGGCGCTCGGTGCATTTATATCTTTTGAGACCACAGATGCATTTAACAACACAAGAATCAAGAGCTGAATGGGAACACCCAGAACGTCCTGAGGTCAAGCTCCACTGTGTGTGTGTCTGTGTGTGTGTGTGTGTCTGTGTGTGTGTGTGTGTGTGTGTGTGAGGTCTCAGACACTAATACTGTTAGTGGACACAGAAGGGATGAGCTACAGAGGTCATCAAATGAAGAGATTATTACTCCAGACAGACTGGCTGAAAAAAAGCCCGGAGAGAGAAGCGGTGCTTTTTGTAGAGTGAGTTCAAGGTCTAACGTGGGCCCGATGCATTGTGCTCGCTGTTGAGTCACGTGTACTTGCAGCAGTTATTGGCAGACATGTTTTAAAAAAAAAAAAAAAAAAAAGGTCGTACATTATTTTGTTCAGTGGTTCACCTCACATATAGAGAATAAACCTCTAAATCAATTGTTTTTTTTACAAAATGTGTTTAATATCAGTTATGCTGCAGCTAAGACTAGCGACAACAGCTTGCAGTTGTCATAGTAACGCAATATGCTTTCTGGCAGACACGTTTTCCAGATGTATAAGGTGTTGCAAAAATCACTATGAAAGGGTGTCCTACTTTAAAAAGGTTTGTGAAAAGAAATAACACCTTTATTTTTCAAATGGAAAATTGGCAAACTTTATATAGACATTGCAGTGTTACTGAAGTTAGTTAGTTAGTTCCCTGACTTTTTTTTAAACTTTCGCCATTTATCAGTAAACGACAATTTAGACCACAGTACCCACTGTTCAGAAAAAGTTGTATAGTTTTGCTTTCATTTAAATAACAAGAATGGAAGAGAATATTTGTTTCATTGTACATACATTATAGGCAGCAAACAATGAGGTTTTATCATTAGATTCAGTCTTTCACCTTTTTCTTCCCCCATCCCGACCGTCTCATATCATCGCGGCTGTCTCTAGAAAACCACGCGTAAGAATGCTGTAGGAAATGACAGGTTTTTGTCTGTATGCATCATTTATTACACTGTACATCTGGTCCCTGGAATCTCACTTTAGTGCTGTTTTTGAAAGTGCATTTCCTGCATTAGTACATATCAACAGCAGGTAGTCTTCCTTTCAAGGAGCGGCGCGACATACGGTTTTATGCGCCTTCACTCTCAACATCACATCATTTATAAATGCTTAAAATACTTTTTTTTGAAGGCTTTCTGTAGCTGCCTAACATCTCACGAGTGGCTGTTTTCTCACTACTTGTTAAAACGATTATAAGGTGTCTGTAACTGTCAGAATATCCACTGCAGGAAACACTGTTTGCTTTACATTTACTCTCCCGTTATGCAGTCAAAATGATTACTTTTGGTTGAATCCAACCAGCTTTGTCTTTTATTCCACCTCATTGATGGTGTTCCTCCCTCTCCACAGATGAAGAAGGAGAAGCTGATTACACTAAAACCCTGTTTTTTTATCCTGCCCGTACACTGGAGAGTGTGTAGCCTTTGATTCAGACGCAGCTCAGGATTCTCCTCAATCACAGCTCCTTGATTAGTGCGGAGTGCATGCACGCTCTGCTCTTTGAAAGCATAATGATGCAGCCCTCCCTTCCCCACCCGTGCTTTACACACTAATGGACTGAGCCACGAGCAATCTCACAGGCTCTTCATGTACAGTAATTGGGATTTACTGTACTGCATATTGGGCAATAGTGATGGCCTTCATACTCCTGCAAATAAAACTGGTCTCATTTTAGTTAAAATACAGTATGTTTGCAAAAAATGTATTTCAGTTATACTGCATGTGTCCTCTCTAACAACAGTCGTGTGAGGGTTTCTGCGCTTTCAGAGAGTGATCAAAAGAGCAGGAGATGGCATGAGTCGACAGCAGGGCTTTTTCTTTTATCTCTAATTTTATAACTGCATGCGCCCCGTGGGAACCGTGTGCGTGCGTGTGTGTGCGCGTGTGTGTGTGTTTCTATGTATTGATGTGTGTGTTTGTTTGTGCGCCTCTGCTGCATATTGCTGCAATATCTCGCCGACTCATGGCCGCGGCGAGTTTATTAGCTTCTACTGGATGAAAGCCAGGTACTGTATGTTTGAATAGGCCGGACCTCTCTGGCTCTCAGTGAGGAGTCGCAGATCTGAGGAAGATCATCATGTTTTAAAGATTATAACTGTGTGCACCCAGGTTTTGCCAGCAATCGCATACTGTGTTGTCACCATGATCTCTATGAATAGACTGAATCACAATCTTGCTCAAAAGTAATTTCATCTGACGTCATGATAAAAGTTGTTGTTGTTTTAGAGCTGATTAATGGTTTAAGTTAGTTTTTTTTTTTCTCTCTCTGTGTAATAGCTCTGTGAATTGAGTCTCTTTGACTTTTGGACTGTTGGTGGAGCAAAACAAGACATTTGAGGGCATGAAATTGGGTATTAGGAAAATATGATATGCACTTTTCATTATTTTCTGACATTTTATGGACAAAAGAATTCATCGATTTAAAGGTACCCTGGTGACACATGACCACAGGTTGCTGTAATGTACCAAGAAATGCACAACAATATGTCAGCAAAGGCAGAGAAGCAGAAGATTAACTACTCATCATTGTGTAAACAATACATATTTCAAAATGTCCAGCTTTTCAAATGTTTACCGAGGAAGGAAATGCATTCATCACATTTATGCAACGCTTAATGTAAACACAACATTTGTTTGCTTACAAGAATACTCCACAGGGCACCTTTTAATCAAAAAATTCAACAAATTAATCGGCTTTGAAAATAACTTCTGCTTGCAGCCCTGCAATGTTATAAATTAAATGGGAAGAAAAACCTGTGTAAGTCTCAGACTATTTGGTAGTCAGCAGAGGTCCAAACACAGAGTTCAAACTAAGGTTTGCACCTCTTTTCTTCTCTTTTTATATTTGCCTGAATCTTTCCTGTCGCTCTCTGCTCTCCTGATGCAGTAAACGTCGGCGTTTTCCATTCTGACCTACAGGTTTGTTTATTAGTTTGTGCATGCTTAGCCGGGAACAAGAAATCACATACTCAAGCCCTCTCACACACACACACTCACTGCAGAGTGCTGACAGTGTGGTCCCAGGTTCAATGGTAAAAGTGCTGTGGATGGCTCCTCAGAGAGCCCCACGCTCAATTCCCTCTAATGATGTACATTCCACTTGAGACGCCGATGCAATGTAATGAATGTTTGAGTGTATTAGAGCAGAGAGGAGGATGAAGACAAATATGAAGAAGAGGCACAATCAAGCAGGGTGAGGTCTAATAGGACTGAGTGATTTCCTACACTCTCCAATACGAAAGGTTAGCTGCACAGAGAGTGCTCTATAGGAGCTGGGGCTCTTGCTGTATACCCATCAAAAGATGAAATAGAGTCATATTATTCAACTGTTAAGCTGACTATATAACAGGGCAGATACTTCTTCTACTCTTCATTATAAGTTGTAAATGCCAGCGCTGAAGTTACGGGCTACCAATCACCGCGGTTGCAGCTCACTTCTCGTCTCCATCTTCAGCTGTATATGTATGGATTTAGAAATGAATCGACAGTGCAACTGTAATTTCCTGTCTCTCCCTTTTGTATGCAAGAAAAACTGGGATCCTCCTCTGGTGCTTTCATCCCCTCGGCAGTCCAAGTACATCATGCATGACTTCTTTTGCATTCTCAGCCTGTGTCGGTGTGTGTGTGTGTGTGTGTGTGTGTGTGTGTGTCAGTGTGCATGTCATCCTGCAGCCAGGATTAGCTGGCTGTGTATTGCAGAAGGTTGTCCAGAGTATCCACAGTGGGAGAGAGGAAATGAGGAAATCAGTGGCGAGGCTATAATCAGCAGTGACTGCCCGCCTCTGGATCACCTAGCAGATCATTTGGAGGGACACTCCTCTGCCATTGTTGTTATAGTCATTGTTGTTCCTTCTAATAATTTTTTTATCATAACCCTTAGTGATAAACCTCCCTGAAAAAGTCGAGGAGAAATTCTGCTTTTGGTGAATACTATTGTAATGTGTAACAATCTGATACAATATGCTTCTGTATTATATAAATGACAACTACAGTAATCTCTTCCATTATTACTTATCTTTATCCTTTCATCCTTCTTCATCTGCCTCATGGAGGAAGTGCTCGCTCTCCGTTCTCCAGGGAGGTTGTGTGTTTGCAGCTCATTCCTGAGCGCAGAGACCCTCGGCCTCTTATCAGGCGCCTGTCCTTTGCTTAACCTCACACGGCCGCTTTCCTTCTATATTCAGGGGCGAGGAAATTCACAACATAATCCCCCGACTTCACTTTCATCATGTCTTCATGACAGTCTCATTGAAAGTGAGTGGTCTACTCATTGAAGCGAATTACTATATGGGTGAGAGGGGGAAACAAAGAGTTTAGAGAGGCTGGGATCTAGGTGACAGGTAACAGAGATTCACCGGTTTTATAATGCAAACATGATTAAGAAATCAAAGCCTTTGCGATATAAAGGAGAACATAATTAAAGTTTTAATTAGATTTGATCTATGGAAGGGGATGTCCTCGGGGTCAATAGAAGGACTGACAGTGGGATGCCTGCACATGTGAGCTCTGTAACATATTATACACATCGCCAGTGTGCCCTTTAAAAGACTCTATCCAAAACTATAAAGTCATTTGTAAGACATACCGAGCGTTTGATTAAAGTTGTGATGTCGAATTTTCGGAGTTTTATGAGTAAACCGTGTCAGAGATAGAGCAGAGGATTACCCGTTGCATAAGTTCTACCGTACCTGTACTGACCCTATAAGGGTGGCTGTGGATTAGGAGGTGGCGTTAGGTCGTCCATTAATCAGTGTTGGTGGTTTTAGCCCTGGCTTCTCTTGTCCACATGTCCAAGTGTCCTTGACACTGAACTCCAAATTTGTCCCGATGCATAGCTCTGCCGCCATCAGTGTGTGTATAAGAGGTTATATTGTAAAGCTTTGGAATAGTATAAAACGAGCTGGTGATGTATAAATGACGTGCAGTGAAAATGCATTGAGTTTCAACAACATCAGGCAGATAAATGAACCACTTTTGTCAGTTACACAGTACAGGAAGTTGTTTAAGGCTAACTGACAAACAGTCTGCGACTTTGACTTTGCCTTCATATAAAAATCATCCTGAGCAGGTGAATACTTTTTTTCTTTTTACCTTAGCATCATGCTTCTATTAAATCACGGCAAAGTGAAATAAACCGAACACAAGAGAAACCATGCTGCACAGTGTGTGTATATAGTGAGAAAAATATATAATATTGACTCTGTAAATCCCTGATGCTCACTGCTATTGTGTGTACTTCTCACACAACTATCTGTCACAGCCACTGCCATCTATGAGGGCCCCTGAGGGACATTATTCAGAATTACCATCCACACACATAAGAAACACTCACACACACAACTGAACCCTAATTTACTCATATACACATATGAAAGGCTCTCGCATAGACATAGGAAACACTCTCACACACACAACTGAAACCAAAGTCATTCACACACATTCGAAAATCACTCGTACACACAAATAAAACTCTCACACTTACACGTAAAACTTACTCACGTACACATGTGAAACACCCTCACGTACACATGTGAGTTTGATGATGGATGTTAACGCTCAGTTAAGTGCATTTTCCAGCTTCAACAAGCATCACCATCACTTTGCTATATACCTTTTTATATTTGACTAACAACCTACAGCTGCCATCGGAAAATTAAACTAATGGTAATAATAAAATAGGGAGCCCCTCTGGGGTCACATGTTAGGAAGAAAAACTTGATGTGTGGTCCGTGGGTTTTCATCCCTATAGACTTCAGACTCACGTGTACTGTATGTTCTTCCACATAGACAGTGTGTACTGAATTACATCTGCTGGGGGGGGGCTTGTTGAAAAGACTTTCATTCACATCGTTTCCTTTCTACATGTGTCAGTGTGCTAACATGTCCCGCTGTAGTGTTTCTATAATATATTTTAACAACCCATTGTATATTTATGGCACTCAGTAAATTTAATATGACCTTACTATACTTTGGGGCATTGTATCTGCTGTACTATAATACTTCTAATGGGGAACTTGTGATGAGTCTGTGATACTGAATAGTACATTAATTGTGACCTTACTGTACTTTTGGGCATTTACTATGGTATCAATTCAATACAGTAGCCTACTGTAATTATCCTTACAGGGAGTTATATCCGATCATGCAGTGTAGTGAGTTTCAAGTTTATAATGATCATTCTATTGGAATATAGTCCATTTAGTTTTTCTATGTTGTATATTTTGATTTAGAAGACCATATTTTTGACACACAGTAGCCATGCTTTAATATTTCTTTAGTCATTCATTCATGTATTTGTATATTATTGTAATGTTTTGTAGGGTTATTATCCTGGACTCTACATGCCCGATCCTTTATTTACATAAAAGTGCTAGTACTACAATACTACAATAAAAGAAAATACATTTTAAAAAAAATCTCCATTAGCAGTAAATGTTTTATTTAACATCATAAGTATCATAAGAAAAGTGCACTTAAGTATTCTGAGCGGACTGTGAATCAGAAGGCAGGGATTTGAAAAAAAACAAACAAACATTGTGTGCCGTGCCCTCTGATTCACAATATGTGTGCACAGATTGACTCACAATCTGGTTTACAAATGTGTTTGCACAGATTTACACATCAAGGTGGAAGAGGAGCTCCGTAGTAAACTGTTTCTTTCACTTTTTTATATCCTTTTTATAGATATCCCGGGGAATTAAGAGTTCCTTTATGGGAATTATCTGAAATATGCATTGTCACAAAAATGGAAAAAAGACAGTTTTTTTTTTTTTTTTAGCTAGAACAGGTGAGCATATGAATGAGGAAAACCGGTAAAAATGTCTGAGGGCATCTGGTGGACAGGTAGCGAACGGCAGCTCATAATACTAACGTACTGCGCTCTACATACTCAATCTGTATGTACTGCATACAGCATGCTAAATTAACAATTATGTATGATATTACCAGCAGACTGTTCACTCTGCAGTAAACTCAAACAATATGTCTTCTCTGCGTCACGTGACCGTATCGGTCCGAGCTATACTTGAAAATTGCTTAACACAAATGTTAATCAGCATTACATCTTCCACTCAATTTAATATTTCACAGTATCATTTTAAGGCAAATTAAAATGATTACATATTTTAGTGTTAATTATGTTTCCTACAGAAAGTTATATATGTGAGCTGTACCTTTTAACGTCATTCGTGATTTCGTAAAACGGTTCATTATTTTAAACGTCTGCCTCGCAGTCCACTATTTAGTGAGCTGAAGAGCCTCAATGCATTTTGGGGCGACTGAGTGTGTCCAGTAAGATCACGTCACATACTCAGGAATTCTTGCTAATCCAGCAAACATCCGTGCATTTCTCACGTACTCAAAATCTGCATACTGGGAACAGACTACATACTTAGTTTTACGGCATACTTAGCATGATTATTATGTAAGTATGCAATTTCGAACAGACCCCTATTGCTGCACAGTGACTCAGGAAGGTGTGATTCAAACTGAGTGACTAAATAGTTTGCACTTTTATTTTTGTTTTGCAATCTGTTCATTATGTAGCCAACACTGCAGTCTAATCAGAAAAAAATGCCCATAATGACAAAATTCTTATGTCAGGCCAGTACATCTGCCTTCTTAATCTCCGTACACCCTATACACAAAGTACACCAACTTATTTGACTAAAGCTCATTTTTGAAAAGTGGAGTTTCAAGGATTTTTGATAAATCACCGTCACTGACTGAACTAGATTAAAGTGGTTTATAATGACATTTTCTGAACGAAAGAAAACATTTCTCATCTCTCTCTCTCTCTCTCTCTCTCTCTCTCTCTCTCTCTCTCTCTCT
>CALSBV010012105.1:1310413-1400812 GCA_943590825.1 Bovichtus diacanthus
CTCTCTCTCTCTCTCTCTCTCTCTCTCTCTCTCTCTCTCTCTCTCTCGCTCTCTCGCTCACACAGACACATGCATTATGTAGGTGTAATCTGTTTTTGAAGAAGCGAGCCTTTGTCAGCATTACTCTCTTGTTTGTTTTCTGGCAGTCAGCTTGAGGTTTACGTAATCTTTGGTGCCTTAGCCGCTGAACCATGTTGTCACCGTGACACCTGCCGCAGCAGCCTGACTGGCCGACACCTGCTGGGCCATCACACGGCCTCAACTTCTATTGTCTGGCAGAAGAGAGAGATGATGATGGGTGATAAAGACGTTGTATACTACTCCGGGAATCTGCTGTCAAATGTGGACAAAAGGTGAAAGCACAGTAAACAGAGAGATTTGAGCACCTCAGAGCATTAAAGTAAGAAAACAGAAGATACAAAGGAAAGATAAAGGACATACCTCTGTATTTCTTTCTATACTTTTTTTGTTCCTCCTGGGTTGCAGAAATATTTAGTTTAAAGCTAACAAAACCTGTATTTCCGGGCACATTCGTACTCACAGGAACTACTTTTCCCAGTTACCTGCCCGACATGTCTGTGACTGTGGGTGGAAACTCCCAGAACACAAGGAAAACATACAAACTCTGCACAGAGTTGTACATACTAACCTCTCCTTTGAATCCAGACCTGCTAGCCAAGCTGCCCACCTGCTCCTTTGTGTAGAGTTTGCCCACAACACGCTCCGCAGTTCCTCCACTAGTCTTTAGAAACTGATGGAGAAACTGAGGTTGTCAGCCCCCCTTGTTCTTTGAGCAGGAACAAGCCAGTGTCCCATTTGTCCAGACCTACATTCAGAGATGGAGAAGTGCCTTGATAATGTGTACTTTACCACTGCTCGCTACCGGACATTACTCCCCAGTGCCTTGTTACTGCCCACTTTTGCTGTCCAGTCACAATCTACCTCTCAGGGTCAAGTCGCGCGAGCTTGGGGGACCTTATGGGACATTTGGCTGTCCCCACTGTGGTCGACCTTGCATGGGTGTGCCTACGCCTTTGTCATCCCATGCACATCCATCCTTAGCTCCATGTGTCTCATGCCAAGCCTGTCGAGGTCCCTTATCTGCTCATTAACAGTCAAATCCCTTAACACAGGTAAGGGTCCAGTGCTCGGTCAGAAGTGCTTGTCAGATGGTCCCCTTACAACTTTATGATGTCATTTGGGGGGGGGGGGGGGGGTGTCCGCCAATTTCTTATTATGAAACTGACAAACATGCACGACTCTCTCTAGCCCTCTTTGTTTAATGCTTGAAACAACTATTTCATGCAATTGTGCACGTGTACAACCTACTGCAACACTATGAGAAATGTGAGTCGTTCTCCCCATATTTAAAAGCCGTTCAGACGCTCTACATTAAAACAAGAGTGCTGTTTTTCGGGGGGAAATAGAGCGTTCTATTTGTTGATGAATTAATGGACAGGTGAGTTATAGTGGATGAAAGAAAAACGTTCCTATGGATAATATAAAATGAGTAATTGCTGTGTTGAATAAATTCACTTTTTGGTTCTTTCACGACTGAAGAACCGATTTAGCTACGCTGTCAGTGTCCCAGTCTGACTCTTCTCTGCCTACCTGTACCTCTTCTGGTGAGCAGACTGGGTGAGCAGACTCTTACCACATCCGCACCGCAGTATTAAGGGCACAATCTCTCTGCGGCATCACTGAGAGTCTTAAACACGAGCGTGTTCTCGATTTTATTGGTAAGAATCTGCACCACCTTACCTCTCGAGCCCCACAGTCGGCATCTACTTCTGCACCTGCTTCCCCTCCTTTACATGATCTCACTTCTCCATCCTCGTCTCCGGGGACGTCTTCAGTTAGCCAGTCTGTCTCCTCCTGAAAACTGTTCTGGCAGTCCAGGTGTGTGCCAGCACTCCCTCACCCAGAGCTCATTGATTATTATTATTTTAAAAAGATCCAACCCTCTTCTTCATACCCTTCAGAGAGGTCTGGAGTAGCATACTCTATCTCCTCAACCGCAGACCAAATGTAAATGCTGCTTATTAAGGGTTAACATTAACTTCTATTTTCTCTCTGAGCCCTAATATCTCTGTCTTTCTTTTTTCTCTTGAAAGAGAATCAACGATTTACCAACCGTATGTATTTTATTTTTCATTACTTCAACTAATGCAACAAAATCCTCTGACTCCACAGATCCCATTCAATCATTTATTTACTGTACATGCTTCTTCCTGCCCCTCCCTGTTCTACCCAGTTCACTCCAGCAAACATTAGTGTAAGTGATTGTGCACCAGGAGCAGGGATACTCTCCATCTTACATCCCGTACTGGGTGCAGGTTTTCCCGGGGCTCCCAGGGATTGTTAGGAGGCTGGTGCAGTCAGGCATGGTAGGGAATGGGAATGAAGGGATTATGATGAGCTGTTAGCATTTGCCCTACACAAAGACACACACACACGCATACACATTTAAAATGAGCCTCGGCAAACCAAATTAGGCTGCCAAATTGTGTTCTCTCTCTCTCTCTTTCCCTTTCCTCTCCAGAGCCTTTGATGGTCTGAGTCTCTGAAGGCTCTGCCATCATCAGGGAGAGATGAGAGGATTGAGGGCTTAGGCCCTCTCGGTAAGATAAGAGGGTAAGAGCCCATTCAGACTGAGATGGAGAGGAACACATGACCTGTAGAAGATTAAAGTTGAAGGTCATCATGAGTACATTTCCAGTAACAAAACAAACTGCTTTTGACATGACTAAGATGTTTGAATCACGTGAGAATAAGAAGAAGAAGCACAAACTGAGTATGAGTACTGATGAGTGAAAAATCTATAGTATGCTTTACATTCAGCCTGACTCACCAAATGCACAAGAGAGAGAGTTTAGACTGCGATAAAGGGCATTGGAGATAATCATATTTAACCTTTATTAATTTCTGAGATGGCTGTTTTCAGAAGGGTTTAGGTGTTTGAATTTAAAGATTATGTCACTGGAGAGTGCCTTAAAAAGTTCTTCCTGAACTTTTGACTTTACTTGGAAAACTTGTTGTGGATGTTCATGGTTCCCAGAAGTGGAGTCCTAATTCTTTTTAGTGGAGTTTTAGATTCAGGTCATCTGCAACTTTGTAGCAAAACACAGGATTAATTTCCATTAGAAAACATGTGACTTATATTCATTTAAACGTGGATGAAAATCACTACTTTGTATTATTGAGGTATGATGAGCTTAAAAGAAAATGTTTTTTTTTTTTGTTTTTTTTTAACGCAGGCTACTTATAATGAATAATTTTAAAGTTTTGTCTTAATTTGTGTTTCTGCTTTAGTCGGGATTTTGGTAAATATATCTCTGGTATTTATATCATAATTCTCCTTGATAATGTTGATGCATAGTGTGTTTTATTGAACTCTGGGAAGTGAAACTACAGCACCTTATTGTTGTTTGCTGTTTATTGTAATCCCTTTTGTAGCTCTCATTCCCATGAGGTAAGTATATTAACCCCCATTAGAGTGCAGACGCATCATTCGCTTGATTTGGTGAGTGTGTGTGTGTGTGTGTGTGTGTGTGTGTGTGCGTGTGCGTGTGCGTGTGTGTGTGCGTGTGCATTTATTTCTTTTTCCTGTCCGAGTGTTTGCATGTTCACTTGCATGTGTAACTTCGCTAGAAGCTCTTTAAGAATAGAGAATCTATTAGCAGCTGCAGGGGGTCAACAAATACGCCCATAATAAATGACACACACAGACACACACACAGCGCTGGCTGAGACTCAGCAGAGATAAGCCAGTGGATTAAAACGGCACCAAAATGTCTCTGATGTAGGGGACAGACAGTTATGTAACACAGAGAAATGCTGACCAAGAAGATCAGCCTGTTTTTAATATTTCTGCAGTTTTAAATGTGCTCCACACATGCTGGCTCACTTATCAAGGTGATTATTTAAAAACAAACATGACCTTGGAAGAAAACGTTATTCTGCAGTCCCTTAAGAGAACACAAGCAGAACTAAATCTGAGGTTATATTTGGATGTACCTTTTTCCTCTATGTACAGCTGCATGCGCATACAAATTTAATCAACTTGCTCTGCTCTCTGCTTTGCTGCCTGAATGCGCTGATTTCTTTACAGCAGTGCCATCTTCAAGCGCCACTGCATTAGGATGTGCTGAAGGAACTCCCCCTACAGGTTGAACATTGAAACAACGGCACTTCTTCTCATCAGTATGCTGCTCATGCTGCAGCTGCTTTTAGATACTGCTACTAGTTTGTGGTTATCATAGCCGTTGGTTCGCTCGACGATGTCTGACCTTGACTTCTAGCTCCTCTCAGATTGAACCTTTGCCTTGGTGGGAACGAAGTCAAAGAGTTAAGTGCCTCTTCATGAGGATGAGATTCCTCTTCAGGTGGATTGCATCCTGCTGTCTAGCTCTCTACAAGAGAGACATGGGAGTAAAGAAAGTGATGTGAGAGCGAGATGGAGAGGCAGAGAAAAGTGGAGGGAGAGGAGGAAGTGAGTCATGAAGATTGTTGTATTATGTTTGAGTGGGCCTGCGTGACTTAAATGTTATAAAAGAAAAATATGAGCATGAATAAATAATATGTATATGTGGTAATATTAATTTTATGTAAATATTTTATTGAAGTGCTATACCACCAGACTTGTGTATCTTTGAGATATTTTTTCCTTCCCTGTCTCCTTCCTCCTGCTCCTACGTGAGCATGCGTCTCCTCCTCCAGCTCTCCACTCGCGTCAAAGGGAATTCCTGAGCAGTGCTCAACCTCGGCTCTGCCACCTCATCTCCCACGCAGCCTCTCTGCCTCCCAGCTGTTTGCCTCTTTTTATTTTAATACAGTTTTCCTATTTTTTGTTTTCAAATATGCAATTGTTCGGGACAAGAGTGAAGCTGTTTGTGATGTTTTTAAAGGTAAAATCTAGTGTTGTTAGAAGAGTATTTGCTGACTGACATCTGTCATGTGAGCAAGAACAACAGCTCCTCTTTAAACCAGCTGCTCCAGAAGTTTTACAACAATGTGTGGTGGAAGTTTTTTAAAGGAGGCAAAAACAATTAAGAACTCAAACATCACACTAAAGTCATCTTTCTTATCGGAATAGACGTTTTGGGAAATACACATTCACTTTCTTGAAGAGGGTAAGATGAAAAGATCGATACCACTGTTTGGCAAATAATTAGTTAGCAGCTGGTTAGCATTAGCTTAGCCTGGAAACAAAGGGAAACATCTAGCCTGGCTCTGCCAAAGGTATTTTTTTAGTGAGCAATTAATGAGTTTTAGAGGTGCAGGTAGGCACATTGTGTTACATTTGGACAGAGCCAGGCTAGCTGTTTCCACCTGTTTCCAGGCTTTATGCTAAGCTAAGCTAACCAGCTGCTGGCTATAGCTACATATTTACCGTACACACACATGAGCGTGGTATCGATCGACTCATCTAACGCTCTGCAAGAAAGTGAATAGTTGTATTTCAAAATGTTGAACTATTTCTCTAAACATTTGTGAAAAAACACTTATAATAGGTTGAACCTAAACATAAGCATTACATGCTCTCCTTTAACAATACTATTTCCAACAAGTAGAGTCATCGCCATGGTTACCATTGTCAAGAGACGCGCAATAGCAGAGTAAATGTAGACACACCCCTCTGCACATTGGCCTGACTTGGCTCTGCTCTTGTGTGCTCTGTCTGTTAGCCACTTGGAATGATCAACAAGTCTCTTGCAGGAGTTTGACGTCCACCATCTGGAACAACAGGGAGACTTTGGCCCTTTGTCAATCATGGAAGTTCAGCTCTCAACAGGGTGTAGACTGGACCATGCATGAGCCAGTTATTAGTCTGAACCATATGGATGTCCCAGACCAACTGGAAAACGTTGGCTCCTTTGCAGATTCTCAGCATCTGCTGGCCAGTGCATTCTCAAGAAGCTAACCTTTGTGGCACGGCATTGAGAGCTGCAAATAAATGCATCAGCAACACACTATTTAATAGTCATGTAGTCACATGTTGTTTTACCTTTTTTTGTTTTATGAAATACTAGTTACGTTGGTTATCTTTTACTTGTTATTGTCCAGAACAACATCTGTCTTTTCAGCGTCCTGCTCCTGTTTTCTTTTCACTGCACCGTCCCATCAGTTCCGCCTCTTTCTTTCCGCTGCTCTCCCTCCATCTTTTTCCATGTGTTCGCTCTGGATGTTCCCACCTGCACCCATAATCCACTCCTTGCACTTTCAGTCTGCTTGCCTTGTCCTGATTTCAGACAATCCTCTCATGTTCTAACAAGGTGAATTTTAATCATCCATTATCACTACTTAACCGAGCCGCCATGGCAGATTTCCCAATAAAATGTCACTTTTTGTTCCCACTTTCCATGGATTCAGGTCAGTATGCTACTGTCTTTTGACAGAGTCGTCATAATTTGTAATTGTTGCTGTTTAAAAATATCAGAGACATGGTCCATTACCAGTCCTGAAATGTGCTATTTTGAACTGGTGTAACAGTGAAGTCAGATCGCTCAGCAAATAGCCTTAATGCAAAATATCTTCAGGACACTGCGGCTTGAAATCGTATTCTTCACTGTATACATTATCCCGGAGCTCTTCTACCTTTTTATCTACCTCCAGGGATTCCTTCAGCTCAGGCAAATTATCAGTCAAGTGATGACACTCATAAAACCCTGACACGCAGCGTGTGCTCTACCGAGATTGTATTGATCCACCGGCCATTCACATGAAGGCATGCAAGAGAGTGAACGTTTTAATATACCGTGTGCTCAGTGTGTTTTACGATAATGGAGGAGCTCACACGGGGTGCGAGGAGCCTCATCAGTGCTTGCTGGAAGTTTATTTTTTATTCTCATAGGAGTTTCGAGATTCAATCCCACCTATTTGCTGTAATGAAACATAGAAATGTTAGGTGTCAAGTCAACTCATGAACACTTACACCATTGATTTCTATATAGATTGCCTACTACACACACGTGAATACACACTACAAGAAGAAATATTTCGTGGCTTTGGGTGAGGATGCTGCCTCTGGCAATTTTGTCGAAAACATGTTCATCTTGTTGGGTGATATCAGGAAGTATCCTGTGAGACAGCATACATTTGTCAAATAGAGACTTTGCTATAAGGTGTATACCATTCTGGGCAATGTTGCAAATTAACGAGCAAGGCTGCTTTAAGAATTTATTGGATTTTAATGATTTTTTTTTTTTTGCATCACTGTGAGAAAGTTCCTTGAATTCGCAGGTATATAGTTTGCTTGGATAAACAGAACACACACATTTCTGTCAGGTTATTTTAGCAGCTTTTTAGTTAATTTCCCAGAAAATTTTAAATATCACAGTATATAATTATACAGTATCATATTATTAGAATTGTCATTCTGCAAAGGACCTGTAAAGCATAATTGATGAAGAGTATAATAGGGACATTTTTGGCTCTTATCAGCACTGAATGGAAAAATATTCTAAAGCTAATTTATGGTTTGTTTTGACCACTTAGGGTTTAGTTTTTGGGCGGCATTTTGAGGGAAAAATAACAATCAGAGGACAGTATTTCTCTCTGTGACCTTACATCTCAATTAACCTCATAGGACGAAACCCTTTAGCAATTAAGGTGTGTCTCACTACTTCCAATTTAATGTAAAATATTTTTTTATTAATGTAACTAATACATTTTGTACTTGAGAAATAAGGTTAATATGTGTTTAGTCTTAAAGAAACAAAATGAGTTATGTGTAATGTATTGCTTTTTTCCAACAGTTTCTTCATTGGGTTCTGCCAAACTTCCATAACTTTTGTACAAAACATACCACAAGGTGAAAATTCAAATGTTTCCTTTAGCAACAGTGGTCCGCAGTCTCAGTATAACCCAGAATATCAACGAGACCTCCGTTCGGACACCTATCACCGTCTGCACCGCGGCCCCGTCCTGGTGGATATAGGGCAGTGGCTCATATTCATCTATTGGTTTATTTCTGCTTTAATGCATTAATGCAAATCTCCTAAAGTATGATTGGAAGTTAATAGCTGGTGGTCACTGAGCAGTGATGGTAATCTGAGGTGGGCAGAAAGTTGCACGACAGGCTGAGGTGTGCGTCATCTGTGTAGGCTGAAACGTACTCACAGAACGTTGTTTAGTTGATGTCTTTATCTTTCACTTCTGTCCCTTACCTCATCACCATTATACACATTACAAGTGACAATGTATAAGTATATTAAACTATGATGCAGATCACTGTAGTGATTCGTAACATTTAGATGTATAGTAATGACTGTCGTGTTACAAAATCAACTTTCTGTGTTTTGCTAAATGAATCATCTCCTCGAGATTCGCTTCCGTTTTTAAATGTCTGGCTGTTTGTGTGTGTGCGTACGCGATGCAGAACTGGTCTGTTCACGCGCTGAAATGCTGAAAAAGAGTGACACATTTGCAGTCCTTGTAAAACAGAGGTTAAGCTGCAGGTCTTTTCAAAGACCAGTTGGGTTATTTCTCTTATTCTGTGAGGACCTTCACAAGGCTGCCTTCCTATTTGCAAACGGAAAGCCCACACATATTAAAGCATCAAAGCTTGCTCGTGCAATGTTGAACTGTGCGTGGATCCATGTGTTGCTGTATTTCCTTGCTGTCAATACATGCTTCCAATACATTAAGTGGGAGAGAGGGCGAGAGAGATGGATGAATAAATAACTGAACTGGGTTGAAGGAAAAACCGACCGGAGCAGTTTTGATTTCATGTTCCTTTTAAGTCTTTGGGCAGTAAGAATCTAATAAATGAATAATAACATAAGGTTTGGTTCGCTGTCTCCTCCCATACACCACCTTATTCCTTTGGGTGCTCCCTCCCCCCCTTGTGTGTATTTTTGAAAATTGCCTTCATCGCTACAGACTGCTTCAATAATTTACATGAAAGTTTTCAAGCGGCGAAGAAGATCTTTCAGTATGTGCGGAGGCAAAGCAATAATAAAAGTTTTCCATGTTTTCTTTTCTGATGTTTCCTCACACCAGTGTCAGAAGGTATAACCCTGATGGTGAAAAGACAAACACAACCACAACCACGCATATTCATTCTGCAAAGGGCCGGTGGGGCAAAAAAATATATAATTTTTTCGGTGAAAATCAAACCAAACCGTTCAGGAAACAGCTGTTATGGCAAAACAAGTGCTGGGGACCATGGCAGATTTCACCAATTTCATATCCTTTGCATTAGGAAAGCCATATCTGACCCAGGTCTTCCTCCTGAAACCTTTTAGGATCTCCCTGTTTGAATTCTCTGCAAGCAGAGTCTTTATTAAGAGATAAATATTCTTATCTCTCAGTCTTTCAGCAGCTGTGATTCAAAATTCTCCACATAGCTTGGTACAAAAGACAGCAACCTTGCTATTGTGCAAGAATTCTGCATCAAGCAATGAATACATCAGTGTGGACAAGGACAGGAGATTGTTCGAGCACCATTAATGATCAGGGTTAGTCTCTGCAATATATGAGTATATCGTGCGACTATGCTAAGCGAGGTAGTCATTAAAAAATGACATTGACTTGAATGGCCCTGGCTGGGATTATCAGTTCTCATTTTAAAATATTGACTTGAGATTTCCTCATCATCATGGGAAACACTTCATCTTATACTTGTCTTATCTTGTACAAAATGTGGTTTATGACACAGTAATATAGGTTTGGCATTTCAACCTGTCAACCTACAACTTTAGTAATAGTCGGACATTTTAAGTAACACGCCTCATCACTTTTTTGTGGAGAAGTAGATGAGAAGATCAACACCACTCTCGTATCAGTCTGTTAAAGGCGACAGTCCGCCGCCGCTTAGCTTAGCTTAGCACGTAATCTTTAAACGGCAAATTGTAATTTCTTTGTAGGTTTTTTTCAGATTTCACAAAGAAGATATAAAATGATAATTAGTGCGCTTTAAAGGTGCGGGTTGGTGGATTTCCCAGTCTTTATGTTAAACTAAGCTACCTGCTGGCTTCATATGTAACAGAGAACTATGAGAGTGGTATCAATCTTCTTAACTGATCAGGGTGAAAGCCAACCCAATATTATTTTTCCTTTTTAGAACGAGCTTTGTCAGCTTGGCGTTCCGCCTCGCTATATTTGCGTTTTTTTTTTCTGTGCTGTGTATACCATCTTCGTAGCTTCGTCTTGGATGCTACGTTTCTATAGAGGCTGATGCCCAGAAACGTTCCGAATACAGCAAAGTAAGAAAATCCAGGCGGATGGCAGCAGGTTCTCTGCAGATACAGACGCACGCACTTCTCGTGGGTCACAAGTGATGATTGAGAGGGATTCTTTTCGTATAAGTCTAGACATTCTGCCTTTAAGGGTGCACGTGAAACTCGCCATTAAAGTTGTTAGAGAGCTGCTAACAAATCCTGTAAAATAATGGTCTCATACCAGATATTTCAGAATGAAAGTTTTTGCCCACTATGGAAAGGAACTAGACTCAACCTACACAACACTGATGGAAAATCATGAACAGAGGAGAAAGTTAAAGGAGAAAGTTAAAAAGCAATTAGACACCTGCAGAACCTTCCAGAGGTGAGGGCCATGCTGAGGGGATGATGTGAGAAACTTCAGTGTGCGTGTGTGTGTGTGTGTGTGTGTGCGCTCACACATATTACTATACTGCATGCCCTCTTCGTGCATCTGCTACATGTACTGTCAACACAGACAAGGAGATGTGTGTGCATAAGTGTGAGTACAACAACCTGGATAACAGAAGGTGCTATTCAGCCAAACAGCCCTCCTGCTGTCAGAGCATTAACAACCATAAGTAAGGAGGCGCACATGAATGTTTTTTCTCAGCTCACGGCATGTTTCCTAAGAGAGGCGGGCAGACTTAGCTTTTTTTTAAATTTATTTATTTATTTCCCCTCAGAAGATTGTGAGCGATATTCCTCTATCGCCTCTTCATATGGAAATAAATGGGCCTGGGTTACTGTATATGTTCATGTATGAAATTGCTTCTACAGTAGGTTTGTGTGTGCTGTGTGTCAGAATAATAGCCCTCCTATATTCCTACTGTATAGTAACTCCTGTCAAAGTGACAAAAAGCACCTCTGTACACCCTGCTGCTGCTGATGTTGCAGATGAGAGCCTGAGGTTTTATTTCTTCGAGAGGAGGAGGCGAGTAGAGAAATGGAAAATAGGCATAAAGATGGAAATATAAATAAACTGCAACCTCTGGGGTTCCACCACCCACCATCATCTCTGCTCTGCATCTGCTTACACCCTCTGTGAACTTTGTTATTTATCTTAGTTATTTGCTATTATTATCATGTTTTTTTTATATCTCTGGTCCGATCCTGTTCCTCCCGTCCCTCTGAATTCTGCCGGTAGCTGCTAAGGTCGGGGATGTTGGTCCTTTTGTTAGGTCTGCCGCCACCATCCTCCTCTCTGCCTTCATCTCTACATCCTCCTCCTCCTCCTCCTCCCTGCCTGAGGGATTCTCTGATTAACTCTGTCTCTGTTTGTATGTCAAACATACTGGAGGAAGACCGCATTAGAGACAGAACAGTGCGTAATTATCTTTGTAATGAACTACAAGGACTATAAACTTGCCTTTCTTTTTGCTTTTGTGTCTCTGCAATGCTGCTTTCAAATACACTCTTACACACAAGTATACACTTAATCACACACATGGTGTCCATGGTGTGTGATGCCAGCATGAAACACCTGTTCTATCTCACACAGGCTTCGCCCTCTAATTTTCTCCACTGCAGAGCTGCATGATGAAATTTGCATGTACTTGCTTATCCAATGGGGACAAGCCCAGTCTTTCCCATGGCGCCCATATGCCTCAAGCCTATAGAGTCAGTGAGAGGATCCATCTGTGCTGTGAAGGTGGTTACAACGCACACATTTAAGTTTTTGTTGCAGTGTTTATCTGTGCATGAAAGATCTCTGTTCTGTGCAGCCTGTAAGTGTGTTAAACAGTGTGTGTGTGTGTGGGGGGGGGGGGTATGAAAGCCTCATGTTTTCTTGCTTCAGCCTTGTGAAAACTTCTGAAAGTGACATGCAAGACCTCGTGCGTTACAGGCTGAACACGCTGCAGTAAATGTAATGCAGTGTAGTGAACTTTCCTCACATCCGTCCGTGTGTTTGCAGCAGACAAATGTTATCTGAAGATAAAGAGTCTGCAAGGGATTTATTTGATTTTGTCACTAAACCTTTATGAGGGTTAAGGTAATTTCCATATTGTTATTATCATGCCAATATTGCGATCGTTATCACCGCGGGCTGGTACTGCAGCTTCTCTATTGGAAACGCTTCGAATATTACTTAAAAATGTGCGAAACAAACAATAATGCATTACTCGAATGAAAAATCTTGGATGAATGATGCTTTCAAGTGCTTTAAAGCTGTGTGGAGGAGTTGATGCTGCCTCATGTAAAGGACTGCTGTCGTCCAGCTAAACCATAATGATTTCCTCAGAAGTTGACAACGCTAAACAGCCGCTCAGTTCACCTTTGCCTCGGACCAGCTCCACCTTAAACGCTCAATGATGTAGACTGGATCCTGTGTGATTTTGCAGCTTCTGTTTCTACATTTTATCATAAGGCTCATAAAATTGCTTTTGTCGGGTGAAAATCTCAAAGACATCCTACTTTCACCTCAATGACCCAACACATATTACACATTATCTTAACCATTTTTGATCATTTTCTCCATCTGTAGAGAAGAGTATATGGATTTAAAAGCAAAAAAAGAAAAAGACCCAAGAATGAAGTTTTTTACTTGAAACTTGTACTCTTGTCCAGAATAATACCAATTTATTTTAATACTGTAATGTTATCATTGCTAATTTTTCAGAATGAAGGAATTTTAGCACTTATTTTGATTTACTTTTCCTTTAACAAAGTGATTAGGGCACCGGAGTAGGAATCTCCTAAGATTCAATGGATGTTACTGAACCGACTACACATTCCTTCCCCTTCTTATTTTTTGTTTTATCTGTGTTGTTACATCACGTAAATCAAAGAAAACAAATGTCTCCGAGGCAGAGACCACTCTGTTATAAATCACATGAACACTCTTCATCAAAGCATAATTAGTTGTGTTCAAGGAAGGCCTGTGTATTACAGAACAGTAAGAAAGAACAGGCAGCTAATGATAGAAACACCTGCAGTTTAATTACCACTTTGAATCCTGGCTGTTTGGGCAATAAAGGACGCCGCCTGAGGCACGCAATATTATTATACAGGTTGCACAGACAGAAACACATGGATTGAAATGAACAGTAAACTCTTCAGTCATTCACACCTTTAGTTGATTGAAAGCAGTACACAGGGAAAACAGTGTACTGCTGTACAGTGGCAGGGATTACATTTAGAAATGAATCACCTATATATATATATATATATATATATATATATTAAAAAAGTTAATGAAAATATGTCTTAACCACATGTGACTGATTCTCCTCATCCTGAACAATTCGATTTCGCCCTGTGGGGAAAATATTGTGTTTAATGTTCAAAGGCGTCCGGGGTGTGTGCGTGCGTTAAAGGCCCTCCTTCAGCACTGCACTGTAAAGCTTGACCACTTGCTTTTGCAATGTGATGATCGCAGTACTATCGAGGCCAACACTCAGTTACTGCACTGGAAAATACAAAAGGTTGCCATTATGCTAGTGCACTAAAAAGCCATTAACCTCTCACAATGAGCAACAATAATTGATGTAAACATTTTCTGCTACATCTGATGGAGCTCTGAGTGCAGGGTCAGCGGCGGAGGAGCTGCCCTAAGTTGGCAGGTTTGTTACCTTTGGACAGAGTCAGGTTATCTAGTTCCCCTGTTACCATCTTTATGCTAAACTTAAGTGAGCGGCTGCATATTTATCCCAATTTGAGAGCAGTATCAATCCTCTCACCTGACTTTTGGAGAAAGCGAATAAGCGTATTTCCCAAAATGGCAAAATATTCCTTTCAACCAAAACACCAAGGAGAAACTATGCCAGTGCACCCGACGTGGCTGCCTTTAAAACAGGCCAAGAGTGGAGATTTGTTCATATGCATTTATTTCTTGTGTGTTTTTAAAGATATATTAGCACATTTAACAAAAACAAGTTTGGCCACCGCCGCACTAGGCCACCCTGCTGCATGAGAAAAACCTTCAGGGTTGCTAATGTGCCTTTCAGGAATGTTGACATCTAGATCACACAGTAGATTATTTATCAGCTCTCCAGCAGACATGAAGTTGATCCAGACACGCTGTAGATCAAAGCTTGCTGCTCTGTGTGAAGATCCAGCACACTTGACTCGTTCAAATCTGCTCCAGTCTGCTGAACTCTGCTGTCACACCGGATTCCAACATACAACAGACATAACCTATTTAGAGAATAATCCTTGTCTGATAAAACACATTAATGTGTCCGCCATGGTCTGAACCATTTGGGAGGTTGGAAGGCTTTGCGTGCATAGCTGAGAGATGATATTGCACTTAATGTGGTTTTGTTCCCTGCAGTGACATGTTCTCAGATGACATCCTGTCGGATTTACGCCACGTGATTACATTTTTACTGCCCTTCTTCTCCTCACTTGACCTGCTAAATAAAGCAGCCCGAGAGCTCAACCCATTAACGCAAGAATATTTTGTGACCAGAAATAAACACTTAAAATGTAATTGTTATTGAGATACAGCGTGATATTATTTGCTTTATGTGCACAGCCATTTGTCTGAGTGTGTGAGAAAATTACTTTTTTTTTTTTTTTACTCATTGAATTAGTTTTTCTTCCTCGTGTGTTCAACAGTTTTCTCCACCAAGAGCTGTTTACCCTCAAACTGTTTATTAGTGTCAGTGGAGAGCTTTAGTGTCAACTAATGGATTACAAAATTACAGTTTTGGGGCAAAACCCGTGTGCTTGTAATTTTAACTTTTGTATCAGCTTTGTGTATCGGCTTTTAAAGCCCATGTCAATTAATCTCCGATAAATATTTAATGTTTCCGGTATCTTCACTCAAGTCATCAGGATTCTCATTTGATTTTTCTGCCTTTAGAAACTCAAACTAATTCAGCGCAGCTAATTGCTTTCTCTCTCGTACTGCAGGATGTCTCTGAGCGACCGTTTCTCCGACGCGGCTTGTGTTTTTTAATAACAAATGGATCTATAAGTAAAGATCGGAGGCTAGTAGCCTACCAGGGCTTGCAGTGATGAATAAGTCTTGACAGCGTTATTGAGGGATATATTGTTTTCTGGGACATTGGAAAATCTCATCTGGGAGACTTGTGAGTGGATACCACTGAATGAATGCACTCTGCCACTTCTGAGGAACAGCTTTGGGCGTGTGAGGAGCTCAGAGGTTATGTTGTGCTGTACTATACTCTCAATTTATTTTATTTACTCAGTCCCAGCCCTCCATAATTAAAGATACAATTCACTCCATGTTCTGAAACTTGGGCATGAGCAGATTCCCTCATGTAAAAAAACGTCACGCTCGTAACCCCAATGCTCGTCTGCTTATGGGAAATTCCTTTACATCGTCAGCTGGCAGAGACACTGTTGACATGACATCAAACAGACCTGAATATCATCTCTCCGCCCGTTTCTCTGAAGTGCTTGTGTCACATGAACTCTCTATAATGGGTATGATGAAATATAGGACGTATGGAAATAATGGGAGCTTTCTCTTCGCCTTAAAGCAGTGTTGTGTAACTTTTGAAAGAAGAAATACACAATCCTCCTCTTACTCTAAAATTACATTAACGAGAAATAAAAAGCTAAATGCAAATCCACTTTTTTTTTTGCATCGGATTTCAATTATCTGTGCGCCAAAGTATAAATATTGCCTTTGTGCCAAGAACACAGCAAGCAGGACCATGGCAGAGAGAAAAAGAAAACTGAATGCAACAGTGCCTGACCAAGGAGGTGCAGAGGCATTCCTTAAAAAACTTCAGGCAAGGAATTTAAAAGTGGCAGAGAGGAACCGTATTTGAGATTTAAAATCCCAGTCTGTCAGTGCTAATTTACTACAGTGCACTACCTTCCAAGGTGCAAGAAGTAAATGACTTATTAAAAGAAGATGGCATGATCTGAAGCGGAGGAAAGTCTGGGCGTGAGACCCGTAATACGTGCGCTTCAGTTACCACCAACTCTCTGAAGACGCCAATAATTTCACTGTAACTGCGTTTGGCTATTAGCTGATCTTTGTGAACTGGACTGTTTCTGCAACGGAGCTCATTTGCATAGAAAGGGGACAATTTTGCACCATATGTATGCATATTGCCTAATTAAAATACGCACAGATAGCACAGGAGCACCGAGATGCTTTTTGCTTGGCAGCGCAGTTGCTTTGAGGATTACACTGTTTCTTTTTGTCTTATTGTGCAGGTTGTGGTTTTGTGGCGACAGGCTGACTTCATCTGCTATGACCAGTGGTTTTTGGTGGCCATTGTTAGATATTGCTGTATAACTGACATTACTGAGTCCGTTAAAGTCTCTGCTTGTGCAACTGTTGCACTACGTTTTAGGATGTCACAGATAAATATTTCAACTAATAAATCACAAAAGAAAATGAGACGTAAGCGAGACCTAAACCTCACCAATAGACACGTTGGTTGTGTCCTCAATCGCTTTTAATTCGCTACCTGTGGCCCTTTATCTACTTTCCACCATTTTATTTGAGCGTCTGAATTATCAGTGTGTAACATTTGTTCAATAATTTGTGCCCTAAAAGAGTTCCGCTATGGAACAAAAAATGTGCACTCCTTTTCAACTCACTCTGTGTCAGATGTAAAGTGCTATATACAGTAAGTGCAGTCCATTTACCATTTACCATTTACCATTTACCAATGATGCAACGCACTAAAAATCTAAGGAAATTCAATTTGCCTTTTTGCCACCTGTGGCCACAGTGCAGCAAAAGTCATATATGAATTATTTAAATGTGTTCATTTCATCCTTTTAGTACTTCTGTCTTGTTCTGGAGAATCTTGTATTTATGTATCTCCCCAGTCAATTTACGACACAGCAAACTTTTAATTTGCACAACCAGCTCAGCTGCAAAAGCATACATTTTCATTCTTAACACGTGTCTCCTTACGCTGCCTGTATCAGTCTCAGTCTAGTATTTCTCTCTTAGTAGACATTAAGTATAACAGCCAGACCTTTACGGCCAGGGGCAGAGTACAAATGAGCTCAACAACTTGATGGCTTGCATGTTGATGATGAATGTGTGCTACCATATGCTTGTAGTTTTCCCCTTTCCCTCATTTTCTCACAGCAGGTCTCTAACAGGTTTGATTGGCTCGCCCACTCACTCCTGCAGAGCAGTTGCTGGAGTTTGTCAACTGGTCGGTAGATGTCAACGACCTCGCTACGCTGGTGTGTCCAATGTGTTTCTAAAACTGGCACATGTCCGGTGCCTTGCTCAAGGAACTGGTACCTCTCAAAGTATTGATCCTCGTACCTTGAACCGGTGACCCTCTGGTTCCCCAGTCAAGCCCCTACTTAACGGATGATATTCACACCCTATGTGGGGCTCGAACCCTCGACCTGAGATTAAGAGTCTCAGTATCAAAGAGTAGAGATGAAGTAGCGCCAGATATGGTGCAATACGGCATGAGCATTAGAATGTGGCATCCACATGGGAAATTAACAAAAACAGCCACTTCTGCATTTTTTTATCTGCAATTTCAGTTTCATTGCTTCTGGCATTGCATTTTATTTTAATCTATAACAATCCAGAAAATATGCACTGGCTCCAGTTCTTCCAATGAGAAAAAAAGTTTAACAATTAAGGAAAAATGACCAAACATTAAAAGTGAGCTTAAGTATGGAGCTCTGAATGTCTACGTCTCCATATAAAGGGAAAACAGCGGGGCTGCTGCTGCACGCTAATACATCAGGGCAGCTTTAGTTACGGTAAAGCCACTCTGACACGTGGTTATCAATTATTCATCGTCATTACATCCAGTTTTTTGGCGCAATACAATCCCACGTTGCTGCTCTGACTTCCTTCCTATATCACAGAGTGCAGCCATTAGTGAAGCATAATAAATAAAACAGCCTTTCTGTCATGAATATGCCTCTTTACATTTAAAAAGCATGAAGACGATGCACTATTGTAAAGCTTTGAAGCCTGTTTTTAATCTACAGGTGCCTGCCCATGAAGAGATAATGCTTTAAAATCTCTATTTAATGCCAATCCTCAAGCTGCAGATAATAATTGAACACTTTTAGTACAGATTGATGGGTTCACATTGAACGTAGAAATTACACCGTAATTTAAGGAATTTAATTCAATTTGAGAAAATAACTTTGACAGTTTATAGGTTCCTTATAGTCACAATTAATAAATGAAATGCAACTCGTGTTCTTACTCAGGTACAAATGTTTTGGCTCTTTACACCCAAAGGATCTTTATTATTGTTGCATTCATTGAACCAGAACTTCCCCGTACTGCCGCCGAGCCCGTTTATTACTGTTGACTCTCAATGGAGCTGTAGATCACTGAGGCGACGGGAGACGGGAGATTAAAATGCTTTAAAGCAGTAAGAATTTCATTTTAAACAGCCGATTTTTTTTTTCAATTTTTCAAATTCAGGACATCTGAAATAAATATCTTTCTTCTCCCAGCTTCTTTACCCGAGACGCATCTGTGTTATTGAAACAATTTATCACTGTCATCAACAAGCCACAAAGACGCCATGCCGTGTATTGGGACAGACTTTGGCTGCTAACATATAAGTGTGCTCGTCTCCTCGTCTTTACCCCCCTTCTGCATCCAGGTGATCGTTGCTGCAGTCCTCGCCTGTACGCTCCGGCCCGCATGAGTATTTATTAGCATATATCACATCACATGTCGGCTGCATCAATAATTAGTCACTGTAAAGCCATTTGGGTCCTAATTACCGGCGGCGCCCACCGTTCAGGTGATCAATCAACTAGTCACCTGCATATCGCAGATGCAAATGCGGTGCGTTGGCATCATCTGCCATACATGTCAATGCCACATCCCCGCAGTGCATAATGAGGAAGACACTATAATGGCTCATCTCTCATCTCGGGAGCGTGTTCAATAAATTCAAATGCAGTCACTAATTTTAACTGCAAGTGAGTGGTGATGCCAGCCATGTTAATGTGATTAAACACTGTGGAACATTCATATCTTCATTACTTATCAGGATGGCATTTGAATTCAAGAAGTAACTGTTCATTTCTCTGCGCAAAAGTGCAAAATGTAAATGTGACATTGTGTTTTTTTTAAGAATGATTTTTTTTTTTTTCACATCCATTATGTTTTGTCACCCTATTGTAACTGCTTTTTTTTTCTCCCCTCTTGTCTCGCACCTCTCTCACTTTTTTCTTTTGAGTTTATTCTCCCCAACTCCTCCTGTGCCCCTCATGGCATTTGTATTCTAAATGATACTTTTTACTCTTGCTTGTCGCACAACAGTTTATATTTTAGAATAGATCCCGTGTCCTCTTGAGAGCCTACACAAATGATTGGATGTTTACCTGCTGTAAATAATTTGCACAAAGGATTAACAGTGTGGCCAAGTGTTTGGGTACCGCATGTGACGCGGACACATTTCTTTCGCCGGTGTTTGTGTGTGCATGAGCAAAAGCATGATGCACGGCCTGTCGGCAGCCATTGATCCATAACATTTCTTGCAGTAAAAGTGTGTGAGAGTGTGTGCAAGATGTTTATTTTTTATTTTTTATACCATTGTGGACAATTTCTCATTTGCAATGTGCAAAATAAGCACATAGGCGACCCCCCCTGACCCTAACCCAACACCTGTGAGCATCTACTGTATATCTATGGCTGTGCACCAATGTGTACGTATGTGTGCGTGCTGCACATGATGGGTTATAAAACAAACCTGATAGGGCCCCGGCTCTTTGGTGAGCACATTATCATCAGCTGGCCCCAGACTTTTATGGCCTGCCACACCTCTCAGCCGTACCACAGCTCACTGGTGTTTTATGAGCGCTGCTCCTACATACTGTACGAGACAGCAGGAAAGGTGCAGGGGAAGGGTGGGGGGCTAAGATGTAAATTATAGACTGCCGGCTGTGGTGAAGGTACCGGAACAATCACAAAGCTCTTGGCTCGTGAAATATGTGTCCCCCGATGGAGAGGGAATGATGAGGTGGGCAAGGCGATAACACGGAAACTACAGCATGGACTGACACTTCACTAAAAACATCACCATCGTCGGGCAAACTGTGCGGAACATCCCTTTTTAGACATGAAAGCTGTTTACAGATATGCATTGAGAGCACAATAATGATCCAACAGTGATCAGAAGCTGTGCGTGAGAGGTTGGTGTGGGCCGGAGGGTTTAATGATTTAGTGCCACCAAAACTAAATGCATCTCAAATTCCATTTATCTTGAATTCTGCAGTTGATATTTTTCTCTTGGACGCAGGTAGTCTGACCCAGATACTGTGCAGTCTGATGAATTATTTTGTCTCTGATCATGGTCTAAATCCAGCTCAACTGAGTGTAGTTGCAGCAGCAGCTTAAATTATGGTGCTTTTTTATTTTTTTTTTGTATTTTTTTTATAAATGAGTCTGTGTTTGGCCCTATCGGGACCTGATGCCTTATTCAGCTCCTGTGCCAAAACACTGAGAGTTCATGTTCCAACAGTCATGCTGATATTTGAGAGATTATGGGATCAGCAGAAATTAGGACGATGCAGCAGCGGTGGCTTTTGACTGACATTAGAAATATGCTCATGCACAACACACACACACACACACACACACCATTATCATCGTCACCATTGTGTTTCTTATATAACCTGTATGCTTTTCCGTTAAAAGATAGTTTTATACAGTGGTGGAAAGTAACTACGTACATTTACAAATACTGTACTCAAATTGAGGCACTCAAAGTAAGTCCACCTCCAAAAATATGAATAATATTTTGTTTCCCACATGAAAAATAACTCTAAAAACGGGCTGAAAGCACATCTACTCTTTTGCCCTCAATGAGAAATTCTGGAACTGGCCTCGCCCTGCCCGCCACTTTTAAAATGAACAACGCGCATCAAGATGGCGATGCGGAGTGGGGCGAGCCAGTCCGGAGCGATGATTTTTGCCGTATGGTGTATTTTCTACGTTACAGTAACAGAGTTTTAGCAGTACATGTTTGAGTCCCATGAGGAGTCTGTTCACTGAACTAGCAGACGTATCAGATTGATTAGTGTAGTTAGCATCGTTTATTGTTTCTATGTTGTTTGTTAGCTTGTACCGGGCAGTGAAACATACAATCATATCTTTTTTTGTTAGATATAGAAGGAAGATACAGGGTCCGGTTTACATGCGAAAGCTGCACACTCTGGTAATTATATATGATGTGTAGTTATAGATTCAAAGTCAAAACTTTTAATTCATTTAATTAGTTAGTCATTTAAATTGAGTAACAATGTGCATGTGTGACTTTGACAACTTGTAATATGAGTATTTTCATATTGTAGTATTGCCTCTTTTACTTTAGTAAAGGATATAAATACTTCACTGGTTTTACAGCCTTAAATGTCTCTAACACTGAGCTTTTCACACCGTAAAAGTTCTGGTAAGAGCGAGGCTACAAGATTAAAGCAGAATTATAAGGATCTGCAAAAGGATCACGCACATTGTTGTCTAAATGACTTAGCAACCCTCTACATTATTGATATTGTTCATTAAGGTGAGATTAATTGTCTATTGGCAACCCCATCGCCCAAAGTTAGCGGTGCTGAGTTGTTGCACTGCTGAGTGGACGGTAACGGGATCTTTACTGTCACTTTGAATGATGCTAAACCTCGGGTCATCCTGCACCGCCTCAGTAATGTTGATCCCAACCTGTAGGCTCCACCTTGCCACACGGATTTATGCAAAGAAATAAATCACCATCAGTTAGGAGGGAAATGTGTACATTTGCTGCTGTTACTGTTTCACTGTATTGACATTGATTTGAGACCGCAGTGTCAAACTGCTTCGTAAAGGCTTTCTCAGAAAAGGACCTGTGGCAATGCTGAGTCCTCACCCTCATCATCAAGGCCACCCATCCGTCTCTTGTTTTGCTGTGAGCACCACAAGTCTCCACATCTGCAGAGTGTGATCCCTGTGAGCAGTGACTGTTACTCAGACACCCAGAGCGGAAGGAATCTGCTTACGTGGTGAATGTTGGTGCACACAAGCCTCCACTCACTTGGTCCGCGTGCCTTCAAGGGACAAGAGTGTCCTTGAGTCTATAAAGAGGAACCACAGTCCAGTTAGAGCGAACTTGAGATTGTTTTCAACGTGAGAAGAATGTGAGGGTAAAAATAAAAGAATAATGAGCGTGTTGTTTTGTTGCTTTGTTTTTTTCTGATGTTTAAATGCTGAATGTTTTGTTCTTTTATTTACGGCCCCAAAACGTTGCTGTTATGAATCACTCTCAGCGCTGTCGTCAGCCTTGTTTCCAGCAGCAGACAGCTGTTTTCAAGGAAAAAACTGCAATAAACCAACTCTACCTTTTTACCTGCCCAGCATGAAATGGCACACAGTCAAAGTTAGCAGCCAACTGGAGAAGATAGGAGCATTTAGCAGCTTAACAGCCAGATATTTCCCTCAGGGGTTAGACCAAACCAGAGATAAAAAAAAAAAAAAAGAGAGGGAATATTGGACTTACAGCCCAAAACACGACTCCAAACAAATGCTAATTTGGCTTTGTGTCTGCAGTTGTTTGCTAACACATTCTCAATATTTGATGTGGCGACATAAGGTGATAATATGTTGTCTTTACACCTTGTCCGCATCCCCCAAGTGGCCCAAAACATCAAGTAATACTATTTTAACACATTTGTTTTTTGGCTTTTCGTCAAAAATATAGCCCATTATTTGAGAGGTAATTCATTTAAATATATTTTTCTGTCTGACTTATATGTGATAGGTCTTCTATTGGCAGGTTTAGAATATGCTTTACATACAGTAAAGAAAGACTAAATTAAAAAGAGAAGAAAATGCAAATACGGTGAGCTGCTGATTGGGCAGAGCTTCTTTGTTCGTAGTATTAAGTCATTTCATAGTCTGCTTATTACCCGGAATTTTTGTGTTAATTTGTAATGGGATTTGCCCTTTTTTTAAGAACTGACGTTAAAGAGACCAACACACTCTCCGGAGGGTATTTCTGACAGAGCGGAGAGAATAAATATCCATCTTATGAATTCCATTCACACGTCGGCCGATGTCACCAGATGTAATATCTAAACCCTTGTCTTCCCATGTCAATAGGAGTCATGGAGATCTCATTTTGAGCTGTAACCTTTATCCAGCTGACCAATGTGCTCTCTTATAACCAAGTCATAAATCACACATGACACCTGTCACACAGAGCAGAGGTGCCGCTCGGGTCTGTTGGTGCGGCTGCATGGATTTCTGCTTCATGCCTCTCATCAAATATCATTCAAGATGAAAATCCCAGTGGTGGTGCTGCAGGGGAATCTGTGTGTGTGTGTGTGTGTGTGTGTGTGTGGGTGTGTGTGTGTGTGTACCTCTCTGTCACTCTGTGTCAGTGTCTGTGGTGCAGAGTTCATTCAAACACCCATTTTTAGATTTGGTTGAGGCTTATGACCTTTGCCTCAGTTCAACTAATACTTCTGGCAGGATTCATTCATGTTCATTTAATGAAAATACGGTTAAATATCGTAAAATTTTATTTGAGTCCTAGTTTTGTCATTGTATTTGACACTTGGTCCTGTAGTTATTTCACACGATAACCTCTGCCAAAGAGGTTATGTTTTTGGTTTGGTTTGTTTGTCTTTTTGTTAGCAGGATCATGGAAAAACTACAGTACATGCCCGATTTTAATGAAACTCGGTGGAAGGGTGTAGCAATGGACAAAGAACAACGTGTTACATTTTGGAGCGGATCTGAATGAAAGGGCGGATACGCACATCATTTTCCACTTATGGAAACGACCACGCTGGAGGTTTGAACTCTCCCAATGCTGTATTACTTATTTAACTTATTATTATTATTAGGTATTTGCAAGCTCACCTATAGATTATTTTTATTTTTGCAACTTCAACCGACCTGCTGTGCCCCGACTAAAGGACTCTCCAGGTTATAATTCATTGATAGAAATGAATAGATAGATATAGAATAGATAAATAGAGGTTTATTGCTCTTAAAGACACATTTCCTTAGAATGTATAGCGTAAGGTTTATTTCCAGGACGTTAAAGGGTACCGTGGGACCTGTGAAATAAGTTTCAGGAAAGTTTTCCAGCATAAAACATGAAGCTCAGTTTCCAAAGGTGGTGGCCATTTATCATCAGCAAACTACAGGAGCCTCGGGTATGCATTCACAGTACGTCCTTTTAAAGCGTGTGTTTTATGAGTGCCCTGGTGGCCAATCATGAACCCCCGTTTGTGTTCAGCCGGGGACCTGTAATGCATGTTGTTCTCCATCTCTCTCCACTCATTTCCTGTTGTCTCTCTACTGTCCAATAAAGGCACGAAGAACCTAAACATATGCATTTTGCTAAGATGGCTAAACAAATGTCCCTGAGTGCACGACCGGCTGCAACCGACAGGACAATCCTAAAATAGTCACTAGTGCATTTATCATATCACCAAATCATCATTTGTTTGTGTCTTTTAATTGTCAATCCCATCAATATTTGCAGGATATTTCAGTCATCGGGGATTTTCATGTACTAAATTAACAGTCGGTGAGCTCTGGGAGTTGCGATGAATTCACTCAGAAAGCCTCTGCAGCAGAACTGTGAATAAAACCAAGAGGGATTAAGACCTTGTCAGTGTGGCACGTGAGCAGGAGGTAGACGATCTGTAATCCATTGAGAGAAAGAGACGGGGATTGAAAAAGAACAAATCACAGCGGTGATGGAGGAGGAGGAGCATTTGCGTCATGCAGCTGTGACTTTCCATCATGACATCTGGAGGAAGGAAGATGCAGGTGGACAGGGCAATCATGGCTTCTCCCACCCACGGCTCTGTTAAGTGTGAGTTACTGTAGTCTAGAGTACAGTACATCAACCGCAACATATAGCAGAACACTGTATACAGTAGATGCACATCAGCATGAAATGTGGCTGTTTCTGCTGTGAGCACAGATTGGAAAAATAATTCACACATTATTGGTTTTGTCCATGTGATTAAAATGAGCTTTCACACACACTGAAGGGCTGTTTCCAAACACACACAGGGAAGTCAATCAACCTCCGACTGTGGACAAACTGTGTCGCTGCTGGGACTTCACATGCTGGTTTCTGAAAGATGCTGGAGTTTAGGTTTAATACTTGCCGCGGTCTTGTCAGATGTTTGGAGGCAAAAGGATTTATCAATCAATGTTGCCAATGACTACGCATTTTGGCAATACGATGGAGTTTAGCTGGGATAAACAAGCAGCGGCCGGGAGGGTTTTGTGAGCTGCCAATAAAGCGAATCACCCTAAAATTCTCTCAGGATCAATATCTCTTTTAATAATTGGCTAAAAACTCGCATTGACTACGTTTCAAGTGAGAAATTGGAGGCTTTCTTTAATCAAATGAAATACTGGCAGCTTAAAAGGTTCTCCTTGGACGAACTGCATCCTCAGGCACCTTCACCATAAGGCTCCAACGCTCAGGCGTGGGCACTGCTGCTTGTTAACGAAAGGTTCCCTGCCAAAATCAGACGCGGGCAGTTAAAAAGCGCATCACGTAGTCCGACTGTTGCTTGCATAACTGTGAATCTCACTGTTGAATATTATTAAAGCTGACTTGTCTTGAGCCTTTTTACTTATGAATAGTAACATTTCAGAGAATGTCATCATCCTCCCTCTGAAGAGGATCAGGTAACATTTTTAGCTCCAAATAGACGAGAAGCATTTTAAGATAAACTCAATGGTGTGTTTTCAATAGAATAAAATAGAACTGAAAATATTTATGACGTGTGTGTGTGTGTGTGTAGGCTTAGAAGGTAGAGGTGGAGCTGCCAGTGGGATTAAACAGAATTTTTTCCTTTTTTATTCCTCTGTGGGTGCATTGAACCTGCAGCTCTAATCCCCTCCCTGCTCATTACCATCTGTCATCTGTAATCTCAACCGCTACTGCCCCGCCCTCTACTCATTTTCCACTTGTTTCTCTGTCTCTTTCTCATTTTCACCCCTCACATTATTAGTTAAAATAGACGGGCGTGGTGTTTTCAGACTGAGCTGCACCCTCTCCTCAGGCCGTGCAGTGAACCCGCCGAGCCTACAGAGGAAGACGGAGTGTGCACATTTACCTCGACACAGAGCGAGTTCAGTAAATGTCAAACCTTCTGAGAGAAGTGCTGATAGGGCACCCAACCAAGTAGCTCATTATTTCCCGCGTAGGCTGTAATTAAAGAGGTATAATATATATCACATCAGGGCCTGCATAGAGGCTGGACAAAAGGCCACAATCGGAATTGGTGGATGATCATCAAAGAAGCAGTTACTGTAAAGTCTGAGTAATGGCACTATACCCTGCTACTCACTGACTTGTCACTGTTTCTCTCTCACCCACTCTGCATCTGAAGAACTCTTATCCATCTAAGAGGGAACGATTGAGCCCTCAGTCTTGACTGCTCTCTCTTGCCCCAAAGTGAGCTCTACTTTCTTACAATTAACTGCTCATAAAGGGCAATAAATGTGCAAAAATGTACATCACCAAATTAGATGTTCCCCTTACTATGGTGGGAGGTAAACACAGGATGAACAGAGAAGAAAGAGCAAGAGTCGACTGTCAGTTACTATTAGCAACATTTCCTCTCTTTTCACCAGTAACATGCAGTCCAAGTCGCGTACGTTTTTTCCCGTAGTGCTGCCATTTGTGTGAATGTGACGTCCTGCCTCAGTGTATCTGCACCTACATGTAATGTGCTAGTATTTTGAGGCCGTTATCCCCAGAAAACACCCTATGTTTACCTGACGAGGAGCTTCTGTGGCTGAGCAAAATTATGTCTGTCAGAAACAAAGCACATAACCAGATCTTAAGGGAATAGTTTGACATTTTGATAAATATGCCACATGCAGTAGCCAGTTGTCCACCAAGTCGACTCCCAGCTGCCTGTGATCCTACCAGTCTGGCTCATCACAGGCTACTACTGTCCACCTATAATATTTTTGCTCAAGATAGAGGTTAGCAATATGACACCATTAATAGAGCAAGTTTCGGTAACTAGTATCCTAAACCTTGTTTATTGTCCCAGAACGGGTAATCAGACTTTGAAGATGATGTTGAGCCGATAACGTTTTTTCTTCATTGATCGGTCTGTTCTCTGCTGGTGAAGAGGTGTATCAGCTCCTGTGTAGTTTCCCTTGCAGTAGTTCCTGTGGTAGCCACGGTCCCATGGCAAGCTGCAGCCGCAAAAGTTGCTTCATCATTACCTTGGCGGAGGCAACTCAGCAGCAGCCATAACAAGGCAGCGGCGGGAACCACTTTCCTGCTGAAAGCACCTTTATTTCAAAACAAAGTTACATAGACCTTTGTCCTAAAGAAACATGACTGACCTTTGTTGTCATAAAACATTTTTATTTTTAATCTGTTACATGCAGAATGGACACCTGATAGCTTTGAACTCTGCTCCTCTGGGATCTTCCCCATCCTCATCCTGATGCACTTGGAGCCCAGAGGCCTGGTTCTCACTCCTGTGAATTCATGAATAATGACAATTCGAAGGCTCTCTGACATATGAAGTGTGATCAGATCGGCTCTGTAACCCTGACTTTCCACGGCGGCTGAGGAAGACGAGGCTAAGAGGAGGAGAGGGAAAAGAGAAAGAGCTGGGATTGTGGGAAGATCAAAGGGAACTCTGCTGCAGGACAAAGGCATCTGATCAGATTCAGTTAGATGCCAGGATGTTGCCGGGCTGTTATTTCATTCATGTTATGATATATAGCACATTATATCAGTATGTTTCCCCAGTACAGAATAAACCCCCACTGACTCTTCCGTTCCCTCACTGTATTCAAATGCCTTCACATGCAACTCAGTGTGAATATATTTCTGAATAAGCCATGAAGGGGTTTTGCATAGCAATAGCGCACATCGAAACAAGAGCCTCTTGTTAGCTGACTTTCAAACACACATCTATCATCTCCCCCGAGAGTGTCAAATTAGCAGTAAGCTAAACAGGTGGCTTGCCAGCAGATGTCAAGGAGCTAGCGGGAGAGAGATTGAGGTCATGTTTGTTTAATCGCCTCGGGGGTCAAGTACCAGATGGATTTGACTTTTTCTTCTTCTGATGCAGGACGGAGAGTTGTGTAACAGTTTATGGGCAATTAAAGCTCCCCACAAAGTTAAACAATATGGTGACATTAAAATTGGATATTTGGTTTGGACTCTTCTGTATTGCAGTTTATGTTTGCACCTTTAGGCGCCAAGAAATGCATTAAAAAGCAGTGTTGTTGGTTTTCTGTTAGTGTAAATATGTGAGAGTGAGAGTGGCCTATAGCATTACTTTTAAACCGATTTCACGTACCATGGCCAAACTCCAAAACTGCTTATCATACACTCTGCGTGTGCGTGACGGAATGCATGCGTGGATGCATGCCCGTCGTGGTCACAGCTATTGTGAATTTGCGCTTGTTTATTTATATATCTCAACAACGATTGAAAGGATTGCATGACCTTTCTCGGAGCTCCACCATCAGGTTGACATTTTAATTAGTCCAATACTTTGGTTCGTGACCAAGTTCTTGCAAAACTAATAACGCTCCCATCATCGTAGCTAGAATTTCTGCTTATTAGCAAATATTAGCATGCTAACAAACTAAACATTCTACCTGTAGACAGCGTCATGTGAGCATGTTAGCATGTTAGCATGCTGATGTTAGCGTTTAGCTCAAAGGCCCACTGTGCCTCATAGAGCAGCTAGCATGGCGTAGCCTACTGTTGATCCTTGTCCCAGTACAGAGAAGATGAGAAACAGACCACTAAAAAGTAACACACAGAGAGAAAATATTATTATTAATTTCAGATATGACAACATTTCTAACTGGGTATATGAACCAATGCTGATGAAAGTGTGTTATTATCGAACCCCCTGTGGTTTGACATATTGCTCATATTATTAGTGTGACGCTTCCTGTGTAATCTACTTTTAAGAATTGCACAGTTTTGTCTTTTCAAGATAATAATTGAAAAGAACCAGAGAGAGTTTTTTAATATTATGATCTATTAACTTAAACATAATCACCATACAATAGCAAATACATTATATTATTTTGCATTGTCATAATTTTTATTGCAAGATTCATATTAAATGTAACTTTTCCATATTTTTCATTTAGGGACATAATGACACGCAAGTTGTTTTCCCTTGGCCCGACATGTAATGCTGTGGAGGATGCAAACACAATGTCCAGAGGATACAGCGTAATGGCATTCTGGATGCTGAAAGTCTCATCTTTCCTGCTTTTTCTAGCGTGTAAATTGGATCCAGTAATCGCCTCAGTCAGCAAATGAGATGATTTAGGGAGTCATTTCTGGAAGACAACTTTGAGGTCATTGGAGTTTGCATTCAGTTCTGTTTTCCTCTGGTCTTTACAGTTATGCCAACAAACTATTTTCTCACATTTAGATTTCTCTTACCATCTGTCAGAATGTAATACCTACAGTAACATCTTATTAGAGAGAGAGTTCCCCCTGTTTCACACCATTTAACCATGTCTTCCCATCTAACAGGCAGCCATTACCTATCCACAGTTTCATTTACTCCTGCTCATTTTGCAGCCATTGCAGAATACGCCACTGCCAGCTCAAAACCAGACAATAAAACCAGTCCAATACCAAAACTTTAAATATGCTCTTGCCAATCTATATACACTGCTTGCATACATCGGTGTGTATGTGGGAATCTGACGTGTCCCGTTAGTGTGTACGTTCTGACATTGGCTAGGATTCGGGTATAAAAAGCCAAAATAATTTCATTTAAGAGGATTTCTATTTAAGATATTATTTTAGATTCAAAATAGGTCTACTCAATCCACAGGCAAAAAATGAAACCCGCAGCAACACTTTAAAAATAGCTCAATTCCATGGGAAAACCGTGGACCTGGCAACACTGGCCAGCTGTTTCCCCCTGTTTTCAGTTGTTTATGCTAAGCTAGGCTAACCGTCTCCTGTCTGTAGGTTTATATTTAACGGACGTGAGAGTGGTATCCATCCTTTCATCCAACTCTTAGCAAGAAATGGAAGAAAGAGTTTTTCCCAGTATTGGGCAGGAGCATTGACAGCCCCTAAGCTCCAAGCTCAGAGGGCTTGACTAAAATGCTATTTGTGGTAACCAAGTGTATATCTTTGAATATTTTGTATGTTTATTTCACACTTCACTGGTGTTGAAACAGGGTGAAATTGAATTCTACGAAACTGTAAACAGATCAAGCTCAAAAATGTGATAATATTGCAACCAACAGAAGTGTAAAAAGCAGGAATTAATCAGTTCTGTGGTTTTGCTGTGCGGACTTAAAATAAAAGTCTTTTCTACACTGATTTTGATCAGCCGATGTTAATGTTTTTAACAGCTGATTTGTATTATTAGAGTGAAAGGTGTGTTTAAGTTTAGGATGGGCAGACATGGGGGACTTTTACATATTAAGTAACCGTGAAGGAGATTGGGCGGTCAGAGTCAACTACATTGCAGAGACCATTCCCAGTTGAAACCTCACTTGCTTTATAACAATGGACCGTTAGCGTTATGAAGCTGGGTCTTTAACTTGTCATTCTATTTCTCTTGTTATTACATTTAGCTTTTGCATTATGCATGCAGGGGAATATTACTGCAGTCTGTATTGGATTGTTGAAGAGCTTGCCGTTGCGCGGGATTGCCTGAAGGGTTTTTTCCTTCAGTCACTGAGCCAGTTAGCCACGTCGTCGCACAATAACTCAAGCCTGTGGCCTTAACATCAGAGGATGTGTTTTCAGTATGACTCCCTGCAGCCCTCTGCTCACAATTACCATTAATGACTCTTTCAAGCTACTAGGCAATTTCTCATGAACTCACATCCATAGTTGTAGTATCAGACCCAGCTTCAGCGGCAAGACAAGGCTGCCCTGCTGATGCTGTTGGTTCTTTATGATACAGTTATCACAGAAAATGCAATCGAGTAAATGGTGTTTTACATATTTGACCAAATTCTCTACCATTTTTAGCCATAGCAGCAGGTCTCTGAGTATGATAGTGTCTGTCCGTCGCTCCACCACTTTCGTCCAGACTGAAATAATAATAATCACACCAATAACTTACATCTTTAAAGCGCTTTAGAACTCAAAGTTGCTTTACACTAGGGGTGATGGTGGTACAAACAACAAACAGCTCAGACACACATCTCAGGAACACAAGGATGAATTGGAGGTATATCTGAGGTACAGAGAAGGGTTGGTTTGGGGGGGAGGATGTCTGCCAGCTATGGGGGCAGCTGGTGAAGGCCTTTGTAGGTAAAGACCAGGATTTTAGTTGATCCGTTTGGAGAAGGGAAGCCAGTGCGGATCTTTTAGGACTGAGGTGATGTGGTGCCAGGATTTTGTGTGGGTTAGAAGCGGGCGGATGCGTGCTGGACCAGTTGGCCTCTATTGATAGAAATAGCACTGATGCAGTAAAGGAGTGAGTTGCAATAGTCAAGACGGGAGGAAATAAAGGCGTGGGTCAGATTTTTTAGCAGCAGGCTTTGCAAGCAAGGGCTGGATTTTAGCAATATTGCGAAGATGATAGAAGCAGGACAATTTGACAATTTGGCGAATATGGGGGGCGAGGGAAAAGGTGTGGTCAAGGATCACGCCAAGGTGAGAGATACCTTAACAACTAATGGATGGATTGCCATGACAGAAATTTTCTTCATGGTCCCTCAAGGATGAATCTACAGACTTCAGTGACGTTTCCTCTCGCGTCACCAGCAGGTCAAAGTTTTCACTTATCCTGTAAAATATCTGCATCTTCTTGATGGACAGCGCAACAGAACATTTTATTTTAGACATGCATAGTTCTCAGAGGATGAATCCTACTGACCTTGATGATCCCTAAACTTTTCCTCTTTGTGGTTTTGAATGAAATATCTCAGGAACCATTGGATAGATTGCCATGAAATCTGGTATAGCTACAGATTCCTGTTCCCCTCAGGATCAACTGTCATGACTTTGACCTCTTTGATCCTCTAACTTTCAACTAGTGTTACCAACAGATCAAAAGTTTGTAAAAAAAAATAAATGAATAAATTAAGATGGTGAATATCAGCATGTTAGCATGCCGGTGTTGGCATTTACGCAGCTCAAATCACATCTGTGTCTACAGTAAGTGCAGCCTTACAGAGCTAATGTCATGGCTGTAGACTTGTTTACATTTCTCTCACATTTTACTGAATGGAAGGCTTATGCTGAGCACTGTGTAGATATGGGGACCAGCAAGCTGATCATTTCAATATGAAGGCTTCATTTTTAAGAAGTTAATGTGTGTGGTACATTTACTTTGTGAAAGTACATTTCTTTTTTTGTTTAGCACTACTTTCTTTCACAAACTAAAAAAGGTAAGAGAAAGTATTTATATTGACCCATGCACTTTCAAATTCTTCCAGTGGTATTTTGTTTGGCTTCTAGCTTGCCCATTTACCAGGGTTACTACTGACTCCCACAAAAAAAATGTGATGGCTGTTATTACACGGTGCATTTTTAGCAGTTTGAAGGACCTTTTTGTAATTGCTTTGTATCTTTCGAACCATTTGGTGTGCTGCTTTGAGCTTCAAGTGCCTCACTTTTATCCGCAAAGCATACCTTGCAATTTCTAGACAAATGCCTGTAGCACCCCAAGTTTAATACCATTCAACTCTGAGCACAAAAACTGCGGCTTTTCTTCCACTGTCCAACCACAAGTCTTCCGTGGGTCTGTTTTAAACAAGGACAATTTAAACATTGGTGGTGCAAAGCTACTGTGCCAGCAGGCTGTTCAAAATAAAGGTTTTCAAACCATCTAAAGATGTCCTGTTTGATCAGGTCCAGTATGGTGTAATGATAAGGCTTTAAGGTGATATTCTACATCTATTATACATTGAAATTAGTGATAAAAGCATCTTAGAAATGTTGCTGTTACTGCATTATGTATACACATTATTTTCAATCTTAAATACAATATAGTTTCCTCTAACCACAATTTAACTGTAATATATTCATGTTGAATAAGAGATGAATAGTTCTTCTATGCAATTTTTATTTTGCTCTTAATGGGATTCAACCCTAAAGCTATAAACTGAGAATTCCCTGATTGGTCTTATTGAGCCGTCGGAGGTTTCCCTGCATTTTGTTGTGGAGAGAGAAGAAGAGAGCAGAGGTTTCTGCTGGCACGGCATTATTGGATGTGGAGAGTCATGATGAAGTCAGACTCATCTCCTATCCCAAGGACTTGTTCATGTTCAAAAACTCCCACAGTCTCATGCACTGTACCCAGAATACTTTTATGAGTTTGCCTTGTTTTTCAGGTGCCGTGTCATATGTTTGTGTAGTTTTGATTGGTTGTTTGAAAAAAAAAAAACTGGAATGAGAGCCTGGTATTTGCATCTTTTGGCCTCGAGTACAGGAAAGAGAAACTGGAAGCGGTTCCTGTGTTATTGATCCTTCATGTATCTGACTCTGCAGGCAACACAACCTTTGTTGTTATGTAACTAATACATTCCTTTAGGAATCTCAAAGCTGCATACATTCACGGTTACAGACACCTCAAACTCAAAGCACAGGCTTGCTTAACCATGCCTGCAGTGTTGGATGACATGGAGCCGCAGCAGTGGAGCGAGTCCCTCCCATGAGTGTTAATGCATTTAGATATTCTCTAACACAAACTGAAGCCGCCTCGGAGCAAGAAAAAAAGCATTGCTGTCCTTGTCAGCCACAGCAGAGCAGAGTTACGTAATGTTGATGGAGGAAAAAGTGATTCATTGTTGAAGATCCATTGATAATTTACAGATTTTTTCATTTTGTTTTATCACCTGTTACATCAGTTTAAGACAATCCATACATCTTTATCACTGATCATGATGATTTGGGTTTACAACAGCTACTTAGGATGACTCATCGTGTTTCTAGCTAGAGTGTTACCACATTATGTTAATTAGCTGCAGTTTGGCTCTGTGAACAGTGTGATGCTGTTAATATGTGTAATTTGTTAATGCAACCACATCTGCCTGTTAAAGGTCTGTTTTTTTTTTTACTTTTTGGGTAATGTGCTTTTTTTGCTTTCTTGTCTACACGTTTACCTTTTTTTCAACCAAAATTAGCGTGACCTTCCCCAGTAAAGACAAAAGATATTAGTGGGTGTAAGTCCAGAGGAAGAAAAAGGCTTTAGATGAGAAGATGATTCATACCACTCTCCTCCCCCCCCCTGTTTCCAATCGTTGTGCTAAGCTAACCAGCTGCTAGCTGTAGCTTTATAATTACAGAAGCCTGCATTACTTTCATACTGCAATAATTCCTCATCAAACTAACCGCTAAGATGTTATATGTGCACCTCCTTTGAGTCACAGTTTTGAGCTCCTGGACTTTCTTTGTTTCACTTTCTTGTTTCCTCTTTCTTTGTCTTTCTCACCTGTCCTCTGTTCACAGCAAACCCCTGCAGGCCTTATGTAACCTCAGACAAGCCCTGACTGTTTCCTCAGCTGGCAGTATAGTGTGTTCACATGCACACACACGCCTAACAGAACTGCATGGACTTCCAAAACTGTGGCAGTGTTGCTGCATCACACTGAGTGGGATGTGTGAAACTTCACAGCTTTCCAGATTCAAGAAGATTTTTAAAAGAAGCGCAATTTTCTCCTGCGACGGTGGTTTGTTGTCTCGTTGAGCCTTAACCCAATTAATGTGGAGTGTCAGTACCTACAGTATCCAGAGTCCTAATATCCCTCATGAGCTCTTATTTCATGAATTTCATATTTCAAGTGCCTGCCATTTTACCAGGCACCTTCCACCTGCTTCTAACCTCCCATATGACTTCGGAGAGAGTGTGAGATGAGCGGAGGGAGGCCAGGATTGGATCTCTCCCCAGGGTTTGCGCTCAAGAGACTCTGCACAAAAATCCCATAATGTATCGTACTGGTGGGGGCGTCTCTGCCACTTTCAAGTAAAAAATTGCAAGAAAAGGAGGGAGTACAGTTTATCTGAAGATCTATGGCTGCAATGGTAGCTTAAAGCGTTCACTATATGGGACACTAAAGCAAAGGTGGGTGTCACCTGTGTTGAGGTGAATCTCTAATCTGCCACTCACTCCCTGTGCTGGCTGTTCCTGCAGGCTCAGTGGCAGGTTCAAAGCGGGAACCTGTGGGATTTTAGCCGAGTCGATCTGCTGATTTGTCCTCATGTGTCTCAGCAAAGCACTTTTTAATTCTTGCATGGAAAAATATGTTTATGCTGTTTATTTTAATCACCAGTTACTGACTGTTTTGATCCAGCCAAGGGAAGAGGGAAAGCTTTCCTTCTTCCTAAATGTGGTGTTGTTTTGCATAGGGTAGTCGACTTAAAACTGAGGCAAAAATAAAAGAGAACAGAGACATGAACAACAAAGTTTGGAAACTTTATGCCTCTCGTTTGATGGGAGTCCTGTCAGGGTCTAACAGAATAAGGTGCATATGAGGGCGAGGCAGATTGTTGCCACTCTTTCTCAGGTTGCTCCATGCCTGTCTGCCCTGGACTGACAAAGGGAGGGCCTGCGCCTTTTCAAAGCGTTGTCGAGTACGTGCTAGAACAATCTGTTACCTTTTGAAATCACACCTGAGCCTGCTACCGTTTGAGTAACACGCATCTCATTTCCATTCCTGGCTGGAGTCATGGCACTCCAGGTGAGGTGGGAGAAAAAGAAAAGGAGCGTTCACCTCCATTCTTGTTTCACATTGACTGGCTTCACTATGTGCATTTTAAGTTTTGTTTCTGAGAGGGGGGAAATACGAGGCTGTTTACGGAATTCTGTCACATACTTAAGTAAATCCTCTTCAAAGTAAAGGGGAATTATCACTGACAGCACATAAATCTTGAGTCTGTTAGGAGTACAGAGGAAAGTGAGAGCTGATGTCAGTGCAGCTACTAAAGGACTTCAGAGTTTGGAAGACTTTCCAAGGGGATGATGATAATATTAGAGTTATTATATTTTTATGACTTCTCAACACTCCCACAACTCCCTGCAGGTGAAAAAAGAAACAAATGCACTGATGTTGAAACACATATTTCTTTGGAAATTTACCAAAGACCAAAGATTATATAAATACCTGCAGAAAAATAAAAGCTTTTTTGTATATTTTACAGTACATAGACTCGATATTGTTAGAAATTAAAAATGTATACCTTGCTGCCTTGACGTTTGAATGTAACTGTGTGATGAATAAATATAACCAATGTGATTAAGCTAAATACGCACATATGAAATGTACACTGAGACACGGAAGACAGTCATTTATACCAGATAGCTATTAGGCTCTGATGGATAAGATGTATGTAACCTTCAGTCAAGTGTTGAAGGATTTAGCTGCTATGACTATAAAATGAGTGGATGGGTGCATCACAGAGTGACGCCTAAACAGAGAAGGCCAATAACAGAAAACACCCAGAGAGAATAGATTAGGTAGCCTGCTCAGAAAGGAGTTAAGTGAAGGTCAGATACCAAGTGTAGAAGTATTGGGCAAACGCAGCCTGCCACGTGTAATAGCACCAAGGAGTCGTCGCTGATTGTATGATCGTGATGCCAAGAGGCTTTGGACAAAGCTTGTGCACCAACTAAGGAAGCTAAGTCTAAACCACAGACTTCCTGGCATAGTAATGAGATACGCCATAAGAGGCCACGCCCACCACTGTATAAACTGTATCTGCAACAGAAGCTCGGGGCTCTCGAGATGTGGATGGTGGTTATAGAGTAACAGCAATCCGCTGCCTATGACTTCCTGATACACTTGGAGTCCTTGACCAAGCCGTCATTCATCAGGTTTTAATAAACTGAGTTGCAAATCTACTCGTAGTCAAGTCTCCTCATTCGAAATCAAAGAACTCGCAACAATACCAAGATATGAGCTAAATCATCAAGAGACTGAGTGTAGCAAAGCTGTCACAAAAGTTAAAGGAAGATTCTGCTTTCAAGTGTTGCACTTTCTTCTTTTACTGGGGATTGTGTGCAACTGATGTGAACTTTTTGATGTTGTTGAACTCATGATAAGCTGCTCTGGCTTGGAATTCTAGCAAACTCGAACTCAAACAGGGTTTTTATCAGGGTCTGTCAAAGGTGACCAGTCTGGGGCCCATTCTGTATAGCTGCAAAAATCATGTAAAATGTTACGTCTTCTGTAAGAATTCAATAATCTCAATGCAGATACGTTTCGGAAATCATAGCCGTTGCAACAAAAATCATCTTTCCAAACCTTCACTGTTTCCAAACGGACCAGCCAAGTATCCCCAGAAATGACATCCATATTGGTTGATTCTGTATCTTGTGATTTAGGTCCAATGCTAACGTTAAAGGTGCAACGTGTAATACCGAGCCACCTGCTCCAAAGAAAAATAGGGCAGCATTTCACCTCTACTACTGGGTCCATACAATCTAAATGTAAAGTCAGTCATCAGTTATAAAAGGTCTAACCTGTGTAGCGACAGCAACAGAAAGCTTGCAATCCCCCGGGATTAGACCCTCGCTGCTGTGGCTGAATACGAGCTTGGTTATATCGGCTACTGTATCTCTGCAACACAACACATAGACATCTTTTGAATGTTTTGAACTGAAATTCTAACATGGCACCTTTAAATACCATGCAGGAAGTTATTAGTCGAAAAGCAGTTGAAAAGCCGTCCGTCATAGCCACACCCAAAATATTTCCCTAACCACGCCGTAGTTACCACGTGTATGTATTGTTAAAAAGTATATTAACATGTTTGACAATGCGCTTTAGGAATGAACATAATCTGGGGTTTTGCTTCATTTTTCCAATATTGCCGTTCTTGCCGATAGTGTTAAAGTGACATAGGCAGCAAACCTGTTCCTCCTCAAATGAATCAAATCAAAAGAAGCTCTTCTCCGATGCACTTGAGTCAGCAGTGAGTCAGCAGTGCGTCAGCAGGGAAGAGAACACTACTTTTTTAAGCGCAATAAGAATGAATCCAGTTCCCCATTGGCTGACTGTAATGGTGCATTACAAAGCCAGTCTGAGATATCAGAGTTACAGCTAAACAAAGTAGTGCAGTTAAGATTGTTCAGTGCCCTGGTATCTCAGAGGACCCCCTGCTGGGCAATGATCCCTGTTCTTTGGAAGTAAAGCACTTATTATTAATAATTCAGCAGTGGAGCCACTTTATTATCAGATGCTGTGCTTTGTCCTCTCCGTGAGGGAGAACCGCTGCTTAAAACCTCAATCTTTCTTCTCAAATAGGGAATCCGAGACAGCAAACTCTATTAGGGGGTGAATGAGTAGAGCAGCTGTCAGTCAGTTCATTAACGCCCACTCTTATGCGTCGCTCTGTTCAACATAAGTCAGTCCTGTGTTCTGGATGTGAACCTGATCAACTTTTTCTATCCATCCAATATATTTGAAAATTGGGGGCAAGATTTACTAAGGCTGAGTGTTTGCGAGGTGTGCCTTTCTCCTCATTTCATATGCACTTAAGGGAGGATTGCGCAAAAACAATGAAGCAATTAGGCCTTTATTAATGAATAGGATCTGTGATTACATTTACCTAAAGGGGTAGTGGACGGATGTTGTTGTTTGTGTTGATCACACTTGAATTTGAACTTAAAGGTCCAGTGTGTTTAGTGGCATCTAGCAGGGACGTTGCAGATTGCAACCAACTAAGTTCCCCTCCGCTCACCCCTCCCTTTCTAAGCGTGTCGGAGAACTACGGTGGCCTTACGGTAATGTAAAAATGTCAGAAGGCCCTAATAGAGCCAGACGTTCTGAGCTACTGTAGAAACATGAAGGTGCAACATGGCGGACTCTGTGGAAGAGAACCTGCTCCCATTCTAACGTAATTAAGACGGAACAATTCTTAGTTTTAGGTGAATATACACAAAATGAAAACATAATTATCACTATTATATTCAATTCCTGCACACACAGGATTCCTTCCAGACGTCAGATAACTAAAATCTTCCATCCGGTTAAAATATATAGGTCAAAAGCAACTAAGATCTTAAAAGTGTATTGTAAAAATGTCTCTTAAAACTGGATAAAAAGTCAATTTATAAGAGCTTTTGGTAGACGAACCCAACGCTGACACATGTCCAAAGGGGATTTGCATTTACTTAAAATCCATGTCAACAACATCTCCACTTTCACCTGCTCCGCCTCTCCCTCTCTCTCTCTCCCTTCACCGATGGGTTCTTGTGTAACTTGTTTATATACAGACGAGTAAGAATAATATTTGGAGTAATCGTAACGTTTTTCTCAGGTGGAGCCGGCCAAGGTATTTTGTAATCAAGGTCACCATGTTATTTCCTTTCTGAGTTTAGTATTCTCACATATGAACGGTGCTTCACTGGTTGTGTCTGGGGGTTCAGTACCAGGTGCTGACTGCATAATGAGCTGCTGCCTTGGTGAATTGTGGCCACAAACGTAATTTCTTAGTAAACCTGGTCCTGAGTTTGGTGTGTTTTGTGTACAACTGTTATAGAACCATTACATGTGTTTGTATTTAAAAAGCTCTCATGCAGGATTATATACAATATGTCCCTGAGAGCCAAACTTGCAAATAATCCCTAGTTCCCTAAATGCTGACTCTGTACAACCTTTTTACTTGTACTTCACGAGGCTTCATACTCCAGCAGCTGAAAGCACAATCAACACAGTGATTAAACAGTTTAAATGCAAATTCCGCTTCAACATTGTTTTCACTTCCTCCTGTGACCACCAGGGTGGAATTAGCTGCATATCGTGATTTATTATGTTAATAAATTCTACTAAATGAGATCAAACACAGTGAAATCTTGGAAATGCTTAACAAAAGTACCTATGTATAATACCCATAAAAGCCTGCTGTTACCAGAAGCAAAGCAATGGCATGAGAAGACAACGATAACCTAAAGCAGATGACACATCAAAGCTCGGGACACAGAACATGAGCATTTGTACATTTCTAAATCACTGCAGAGTACAGCAAACACTGGCCTATTGTTCAAGCCTCTGCGTTACTTTGCATACATTTTCCCTTGAGTCATTCTATACACATGTATTTGGCTTGATACCACACTACTGCAGACGTGAATACAGTGTGCTTAGCTGTTGCTATAATTAAATCCCATAATTGAAACCTGAGGGAATATATGTTTTTGTTCTCTGCTCTAATCACTATGCGCCGCTATACGTCACCCATATGAATCTGGCTGTCGTGCTCTTTTCATTATGAGTGTAAAGCTGTGCTAATGTTACAGCGGCAGACCTGTGGGAAAATGCCAAAGCCTTGCTTTGTCCCCGGCCTCTCTGCCGCAGCCTGGGTGGGGGGTTTGATCCATGTACACCTCGTGCAGTAGCTCATACAGTAATTACCAGCTGCACAGCCAGAGGTTTGTCCTCCTTTAACTTCTTAGAAATAACCGTGTCAGCGTGTCTCCTCTCAGCCGAATGAATCGGCTTCATACTTTCAGCTCAATCTCTTTTTCTGTTTTTCATCTACTTTTTACTCCATGAAGCGCTTGCAGTATCACAAATAATAAGGCTGCATAAAAACGGCCTATAAAGACCATTTGAAATATCGAGTGTCGTTATTATGTTCATGCGTCAGTCAGGAGGCCATTTTCTCCCCCAACACCCAAAGAGCCCTTTCAGCCTCCAGTCATCAAAGCTTTTGTCAGCTCTGCCACTGTCTGTGGCAGGTGTGCTTTCTGATCACACACAACCACACGCCTACATGCAGCTGTTTATTGTTCCTTTCAGGTCAGGTAGAGGGCAGGTAAATAAAAGTTGTGTGTTTTTCAGCTTTGCATACTGATCGTTTCCATCAAGCATTAAGAAACATTTTCCCCCACATGCCTCCTCTTCCTTACTTTGATGGCAACCTTCCTTATTGCCTGTTACTCCTTACTCATTATTCCTTGGCATAGGTGCACGACACCTGTGCATGCATGGTGGTTTCACACTTTATGTCTATGCGTGTTTAACAGCACTCATACTAGATTAATTGGAAGCAGTGAGATCCTCCGTGGGGTCTTAAAAGTGAAGCCAATGCAGAAGTGCATTAAACCTGCCTTCTTTGAAATGGCCACCAGGGCACGACTCCACTGGTTGAAATAAGAAGTCCGATTGTATAGAAGTCTATGAGAAAAATTAATCTCCTTCTTACTTGATTTATTTCCTCAGTAAACATTTTCAACATGAGTTTATGGTCTTAATCGCTAGTTTCATGTCTGCTTCAATACAGCATGATGTTAATGTTGTAAATAATTTAGAGTAAAATAGACGATAAAGCATCGTGTGCTTTAGGACGAGGCTGCCTGGTGATTGACAGGTCGCCACCACGGCGTTATCCTGTTTCGGTACTCTTCATGTATTTCGTCTTACAACTTTAACTCTTTCACAGTGTGTTTTCAGTTCCTGAAAGTTAGTTGTAACATTTTAGTCACCTATAAAATGTATTTTTTAGCGTTTGGTTGTAAGTTAGCTCCACCCTCTCGTGTCTCTGCTGGTTCCAAAAAACTAAGATGACAACTGCCAAAAACTAAGATGGCGACAGCCAAAATGCCAAACTCTAAGCTTTAAAACCATAGTCCGCAAACCATTTGGTGACGTCACGGTGACTATGTCCACTTCTAATATACAGTCTATGGTGTAATCTTTGCTAATGTTTTCAGGAGCATCCAACACTAGAATATAGTTGTTTACATACTAAAAAGCAGTCGTGCTTTTTGTCTGTCTCTAAAAGCTAAAATTAGATCCATCCTGAATAGCGCAGAGAGTGTTTATACGCCCTTTGGTTTCTTCTCACCTCAGCTAGTACAGTGTGTTGTTTACATGCCTTTATCAAAAAGAGGGGAAAGTAAGAAGCACATTGATATCTCTCCTATTTACTTTGTTGAATGTCAGGTGTTTAAGAGGTGCTTTCTAAGGTTGTAGTTATACATTTGCATTGCCTGGCCTGAGGGTTATCTCTGAACCGTGGAAGTCTGTGTGCAAAACCCTGAGATCCAGAAAACAGCTTGTTTCTATATCGGAAAACACGTCTATGTCCTAGATCTTGTGACCCTGTGTTAATTATACATTTATCTCTTGTTCCAAATATGTGTTGGAAAATCTTTCTCCTCTGTAAAATGTAAAACGGGTAAGTAATGATAATTAAGTTAACGGGGAACTGCTTAATAACTAATCATGAGTCACTTTATTGGAGGTGCACAAAAGAGCACCTAATGATTAATTAATGGGCGGCTGTGGCTCAGGAGGTGGAGCGGTCGTCCACCAGTTGGTGGTTCGATCCCCGGTCTCTGCAGTCAGCACGTCGAGGTGTCCTTGTGCAAGATACTGAACCCCAAATTGCTCCCAATGGACAACGGTGTGTGAGTGTGTGTGAATGGTTATCACTGATGAGCATGTGGCACCTTGTATGGTCGCCTCTGACTCTGTGTGAATGCTGATGTGTTGTAAATCGCTTTGAGTGATCGCAAAAGCAGTCCATTTACCATTTATTCGTTTTCATTTCATTTGTTAGGGTTGTCATTAGGACCTGCCGCTACCAACTACTAAACTGAAAACATTAAATGGAAACAGATGAGCAATGAAACATGTTTCTCCTCAGGCACACTATGCAAATTCAACAAAAGGTCGTTTAAAAAAACAAAAATTTAAATAAACAGAAAAGTGCTTCAGAAAAGTTCAGGGGGTTACAATCGGAGACAGTTGCCATTGCCACGAGTCAGTGGCTGATTCATAGTTATATCCACTGGTGTAATGTAACTAAGTAAATGTACTCAGCTACAGTACTTAAGTACAATTTTGAAGTACTTTTATTTGAGTATTTTCATTTTATGCTACTTTATACTTCTACTCCACTACATTTTGGACACCAATATTACTTTTTGCTCTACTACTTACTTTTGGATTTATATTATTACTATAAACTATAAATCAACTATAATTTTGATATATTATTATAGATTTGAGCTACCCAGCAGTATATAAAGTAGTTGAAATGAGCTCCCCCTTTACCAGCTGCAACATTATTAATGCTTACTTTTTTTAATGCATCAGTCATGTAATATACTGTATATCATGCCATTCTTCACCATGAGTACTTTTACTTTTGGTACATTAAGTTTTTTTTTGTATGTTTACTAATGTAGAATTTTGAATGCAGGACTTTTATTTGTAACAAAGTATTTCCACACTGTTCTGCTTTTAGTAAAATATCTGAATTCTTCTTCCACCCCTGGTTAGATCAGGAATGACTCATGAAGAAAGTGGTGGTTACTCCAGTTCACAGATACCTATGAGCTTATCATTACCTCATGATTAACTAATATCTCCCCGTCTGTTCCCCGATAACTCATACAATCCTCGAATAAGAGTTATTCAGGTACCGCTTATTAACGATTCAGCATTGTAAAGTGTTAAAACACTTAAAACAGTTTTTCCAAAAGGGCAACCAGCTGAGTTTAATATCAACAGAGATCAATTAGGACCAGATAAGTGAGAAGAGCCTCATATAAGCCACACAGATCACTACGCTTTGACACACACATATCTGATTTTAAAAAAAAATTTAAAAAAAAGAGAAACCATAATCGGTGTGGGAGGTGCTTTAGGACGGCATAGGGGAGAGTGTCAGGGATTTAAAACAATGAGATGTTCACAAGTTAATTGGAAGCCGACGCAGCATGTCCCTGCCTTGCTCTGCCTCCCTCGCACACAGTCTCCTGTGTCACCAGGCTGCTTTGTGGAGCTGCGTGCGAAAGGCTCTGTGCTTTGCTGCAGTTGAAAGACCCTGAGTGAAAGCTTTCCTCTGGACCCCCTGAGGGAAGTCAGCATGGGTTTTCACACAGAATTTCTGTAGGAAACATTCATTTTATGCCCAAATTTCTCTTCACATTGCTCTTCTTGCTGTCATTGTGCTCCCTCCAGGGCTGCCTACTTCAAAATACACTAATGGGGCATTTATGATGCCTCATTAGTGTATTTATAACAGTAAATGCATTTATCGTGTAGATTCAAGTCTATTCTTACACTTGGGAAAGATGACATTATGTCCGGAGAGTTGATCTCAATTCAAAGAGAAGCACACTGCAGATTTATTTATCTTTGTGTCCCCTTTGTTTGTGGAGAAGCTGCTGTTGCCAGTCCATCAATCGGTACATCTTCAAAGATCAGATGCATTTGGCTATGATTGATACCAGACGCTAACAAGAACAATAAAAATGTCTTCCTAAAATTGGATGCACTTGTGCGCAGAATTTGTGATGTAGCACATTGATGAACTGTCCGTAGTTAAAAGGTGGGGGGAGAAAACAATGTTGTGTCAATACAAATCATGTAAAGTCAAAGATGGTACATTGTTTCTCCCTTACCCACTGACTGAGCACGTCTCAGCTGCCACTGGTGATCAGAAGATGTGTAGTGGGGAGAAGGGTTTACCACTAAACCCAGGGACGGATACAGAGGGCTACTTGGAAAGTTGATTGGCACAGTTTTGTCATGTTCAAAGTGAGGGCTGGGCAATATGGAAAAGGTTATGTCCTATCTCGATAAGGATATGTATCGCTATGTTGCAAGTTTTCTGGTTATTCAATACATGAATAGTCTATATGAAATAACCACATGGTAAGCCTTTTTTGTATGCTCCTTAAATGAAATACTTGACAATTGAAAAGCACTGCGTATTTTCTCATTTTCTTCAGCGCTTGTGAAATTCTGGAGAAAATAAAAAAACTGAAAAGAAAATGTACTGTAACGTTAGTGTGAAAGTGTCGCACGTTCACACCAATCGAAAAAGTACAATTAATTATGATCTGTGTCATCTGAGGGTGCATTTTATATCGTTTTGACTTTACGTATATATATATCTCATCATATTGTCCAGCCTTTTCCAAGGGACCAGGATGATGATGGGATTATTTACATTAATGGCCATAACTCTGCACTAACTGACTGGCAGCGAACTTTCTCACTCAAACTGAAAGCTGCCACTGCCTGAAAACAAACGGTGCCTGTGCGGATCGATTGGACATGAGGTGACAGAGCATGTATCTGTGGCGATGATGCCCCGTCATGCACCTGTAACACAACAAAGGTCCATCCTTTTTCAGCAGTTGGTCCCATTAAACCGGTGAAATCAAAGGAATTCATTCCCATCTTTTCATCCCGCTGTTGTGCGCAGACAAAGGTAGACAGACCTGGCGGCTTCCTCGTTATTAGCGGAGACGTTGCTATGGTTACAGTTGCATTATATTCTGGTCCAAATTTTTCTCTAATCATTCTGAAACAAAAATCCCTGTCTTTCACCGAATAAATTCTGTGCTTGGATACGTCATAATGCAGCACCAAGGTCACTTTTCAAATACTTCATTGTCTGTGGGGGGTTCACTGTAAAGGTTCCTGCTAAAAGGAAATTAATAGAAGGAATGTAGTTACATCTGAACGGCTGGAATACACTTTCAAAACCAACAGATTACATAACGTGACTTGTAGGATTCCCATTGTCCGGTGTTTTGATGATTTAGGTTGTGACGTCAGTAGTCACGTCTGTAGTTATTCTCCGCGTGTTTTACCTTTTCCTCGTCTTCTTCCAGCGTCCCATGTTCCCTATCTGTCTGATCTGTTTGCATCCCTTGTAGTGTCTCATTTCCATGTTGGGGCTGAGAGAAGTTCGCCTCCACTTAGCACCGTAATCAGTCTCCTCAGGCTGAACAGACAGTCAAGTGCTGCAGTTCATGTCTTCTCCCTCTGCCTCTCACCTGCACTATCCTTTCTCTCCTCCTTCAATTAATTCCTCGCTCCAAGTGCGTCTTTTCACTATTGATGATGGCCTTCATAGGCTCTGCAACCATATCAATTGGATTTTAAATTGTATTTATAGTCATTATTAACTTTATTAAGAGGTTTGTTTTTGTGAGTGTGTGTGTGTGTGTGTGGTGGTGGTGTGTCCTGATGTGCCTTTGTTCCTCAGCCTCGATATTGAGCGCTTTTACATACAGATGATGAAATAAAGAGTAAAAATAATGAAATGGAAAAAAATTTCTCAACACAGGTATCCAGAGAAATAGATGACTGTTGAATCAAATAGTATTCCTGCAGGGTTTCTCCTGCAAACGGCTTCACCAATAAATGAAAAACTGTACGTAAGAGACAGAGATCAGTCGTGGAAAACTGCTCTGTCCTAGCTTAATCTTTGGCGAACCTAATGTTGTACTTCCTATAAACAAACCCTGCCTGAGTAGAAGTTTGATACAAAGAAAGATAAAGAAAGTAAAAAAAACTGCCCTCATCAAAGACGCAAACAACCAGCGTTTTATGACCCATTTTCGACCCTACAGTTTGTGTATCACTTTAAGAATATCCGTTTGCAGCTTTGAATTCTTTTCAGCACCTTAGAAGCTCAAACACTGTACACAATGTCATCGGTTTGCACATACGCAACAACCCCATCAAGTCCAGGATGTTTACAAAGACCTATAGACTTTGCTTTTCCTTTGTAAGCGGTGACATTACAAAACATGTTTACATCTGCTCTTAAGAGCTTAATTATTCATGGTGCTGTATTGAGTATGTAATTTCCCCCTGCAGTCGCTTCTGGGCCTTGTTGGCAGTAAACAAGAGGATAAGACTTTTTGTTTCTTCCCTTTGCTCCGTATTCAAGAACAGTTTGATTGACTTGTTTCCTGATGAGACATAAAACTAAATCCTAATTTATGCCCCACTGAAATCAATACAGACACTTCATGATGTCATTTTTCAGCATTTAGTTTTCCAAGAGGTGGCAGAGGGCATCTCTGCGCCTAGAACATCTATTTTAACTTTTAACTACTTTTTTTTCCAGCTAATTACTGTTCCTCCCAAATGAGACGCATTGTTCTGCTATAAAGGCCAACGCCAGCCAAGGCTGGGAGTTATGCAACGCTCCTAACAGCGCTAACTCACTGTAATAAATTACAAAATTCCCTTTTGCTTTTAAGACACTTCTCTCCAACAGTTTCTCTCCTGTGTGCTGGTATTTCCTTTTTTTTTTTTTTTTTTTTTTAAATGGCCGGTTATTGACATTTACTGAGAAAATAAGCAAAAATGTCAAGCCTTGTACCTCCAACAGTATTCCTATCTGCTTGTGCTGAGTGTTTTCATGGTTTAACAGCGAAACAAAGCTTCAAAGATTCAGCTTCAACGCATTTGCAACCCCAAACATTTCAGTATTCCTGGTGCAAAGAGTGGCAGGCAGACATTAACACTTTAAAAAGCCCTCATTGTGTGGTAGACACACAAACACACGTACACACACACACACACACATTTACAGTTTCTATAGCTCTGGATGAGTCCTGAGCAGAGCCGCTGAATTAACATAATGCTCATATTGATAGTGAGTGGGTTCTGCCAGATGTCCTTGCACTGTGAGACGAGACCTCCGGGTTTTAACGGAGATAAACACCGAGGTTAAATGCATGCTTTAATCACAAGCATCATGATTAACTGAGGTATCTCTGCTCTCATTTGTGTGTGTATGCTCTTTTGGGTTTTATAGGAACAGCCACGATCCAAATGAGATTTCTTCTTCGAGAACCCGAGGTTGGAGCACTGACAATAGGCCTGCACAACGCTCATGACGCTCCTCTCCGCCTCCCCTCATTGCTGTGCAGAATTTTCTTGACTCAAGTGTGTCAGCACTTTACTTTGAAGGCGAACCAGCATCCATCCCATGATGTACGAGAACCCAAAGAAAGACTCTCCTCTCTGGGGAGCCTCTTGTTCTGTGGAGGCTATTTAGAGCTTTTCGCTCCACCAACACTCACACCGCTGCTACCTGGGGCTGGTTTCCTGACTGATTCTACATGGCTCTCCAAGTGTTTGAGTCAAACAAAACTATCAAAGTTTTGATTTTGATTATGGCACTTTTAGTTCAAAAAGGCAAGTGAATGTGAGTGGATATTGGCTTGTTTTCATGAAACCTTACAGCTCTACCTTGATCACAAAACCTACGGTGTATTTGTAGTCGAGGTTCTTTTTGAAGAATGTTCTTCCTTTTGTTTAAGTAACATTTGTTGTACACTGTATTGTTATTATTGTATCTTCTGTCTGTGCTCCATACCATGTGATCGTGGTCCTGAGCCAAATAAGTCAATTCATTTAAATGGAAAATGAGACCGTAACCTCCTTCAAATTAATACATGAAACACAAACAAATGTCATCATTTTTCCACATGGTTTTTCCAACGCTTGAGGTTTGACCGGCACTTTTTCATATTAACATCTTGTTGCGCTGTCTTCCTCTGCAATGATTTAATGGCACTGGACTGGAGAATTGGCACCATCAGCTATTTATCTTGATGCTGCCAACCAACTCCTAACATTCGTATAACAGTAGTGGATGGAAACGCACAATCATAAGCATTTTCTTTTGCAGATTTTTGCTTAGATTTTGCCCTACATTTGTATGGAAACCTGGCTATGCTTTTATTGATTGCAGCCTCGAAGGCTCTCTCTTTTTGCCCCTCTATAAAACGCTGTTTCAGAAGAACTGATTGAGTTACAGGGCAATTTGTTTCTATGTTCTTTGATGCCTGCATAATAGATGTTGAGTCACACTGATGTGATCCGCTCTCTGCCTGCCTCCGACTCACCAGGATCTGCAGCAGAGCAGCACCCCTGGAGTGTATTGCTAAAGGACACTTCAGCAGAGTGGATCCATCAGGGGCTTAGCAACAACAAAAAGGGAGAGAGGGAGAGAAAGAATTAGGCTCATGTTCATACCAGCATGTGAACAGAGGTGGCCTTGGATCCAGGTTTCTGTGGGGAGTGAGCACACAGCAGGCCTCTCAGAGCAATAGCCCCCCGTGGAGTTATAGATGGAGCCGTCCACATACTGCACGCCATGGATACATGTGCGGTATCGAGGAGGTTTGAAGGCCGGCTGTGCCGTGATGCACAAATCCGCGAACACTCACTGATAATGAGATGCCGTACGGAACAATGAGCACGACTTTCCTTGGTGTCCCCTCTGCTTAATTTTCCTACTGTAAACCTGCTGCTGTACCTGGAGCATGGTTTGATTCTCCTCAGTAACCCTGAGAGAGTCGATGCAGAGAGCCTGTCGCTGCCACGCTTCTCAGATCATTTATTATTGATTCAGCAGATATGAGGTGGTTGGAGCGAGAAGGACAGGAAGAGACAGAGAGGGGGAGAAAGTCCGTTCTAAGATCTATTTAGACAAAAAGAAAAGTGGAAGGAAAACATTTTTGGAAAAGGAGGGAGAGAGCGTGAAAATGAATAGTTAGGAATTTGAAGTCCCGTCAGTTAAATTAGTGGAACAGAACAGTGATGACACTTGAACAGACACACAGTTGGTGAAAGAAAGATGGAGTTGAGGTCGGCGCGAGGTTGTTTGGGTCTCGTAGCCTCAAAGCATTGACTTGTAGCAACACGCTCCCTGCTTCCTGCGGGCTGTTGTGCCAGAGGCAGAAACATCTCCACGCTGTCCTTTATCCACAGTGTTTTTAGTCTCGGGTCACCGGGCCCCAATGTGAGGCACAGAAGCTCTCTGGGGGCGCAACTGGCTGCACTCTGTCAAAACACACCATGTCAGGAAGGAGAAGACGTATAGTGTCTTTGTGAAGTCAGCATCAGTCGGCAAACACTCTAAAGATGAAAGTGTTACGTAGAGTACAGTTGCCATTTAGTGTGTTTCAATCCACTTATTTTTAGTCTCATTTTTCATTTGTGTGGAAAGGTAAAATATAGCAAAAAGGTTTTTACGAGACTGTCCTCCCAAGAAGAATGCCAGCATCAGTCGTTTCAGCCAGTACCTCAAAACGACATATCTTTACGCCCAAGTGACAAAGCCCTTTAACATCTCTAGTAATTATGGCGGGAGCAAAGGACCTAATTTTAACCATGTGTTTATTATTATCACAAGGTTTTTGTTGAGGTGAGGATTGGCAGTCATAATGTATTATAAGTCCCATCAGTCAACATCTAGTTTATAACTAGTCAAAAGTATCCGTAAGACACTTGAACTTCGTTAAATTCATTATAAGTCACATTCATAATGTTTTATGACTGTTGATATACCATGTGTTTATCATTGTCACGATGACAAAACTCTTAGCTTAAAGCTGCTGTTTTCAACATGGTGGTCACAAATGTTCTCATTTTATAACTTAACAGCACACTAAAATATTTTTCTGAAAACATTCAAGGCGTAAAAAATATGCAATGGAGTAACGGATTCAGTTTGATTGGCGTTCGCGAGCAGTGATTGACGCTGTAATGGAGACTGCTCGGCTCTGATTGGTTGTTTTCCTTCGGGTGTGCTGGAATCTGGACACTGAGGGAAGGCAGAGGAACAAGTTTATTTAATTTTTTTTTACAGATAATCTGTCTCAAGCACTACTCACAGGATATAGTGAAAGTTTCAGCAAATGGGACAAAAAGTTATTTTTAATGAAGCCATTGTAGCCCAAACCTTGATATTTCCCTAAACCTAACCAAACCTCTTATGATGCAGCATAGATTCTAACACAAGCAAATGCATTACACTTTACTTACCGCCAACAATGAAAGTTCTGATGAAGCATGCATCGTATTATAGATGCATCAATATGTACTTCACTTTGCTTAACATATACAATAATAATTTATGATACAACATGGACTAGTATAGCATACTATTAGTCCTTACTACAGTGGATTGTTGAGGTGAGTATAGGTAGTCATAACGTATTATAATTCCTATCAGTCAACCAAAAACTAGTCAAAAGCATCCATAAGACGAGATGAACTTATCATTTATTATGAGTCCCATCTATGATGTTTCATGCCTGTTGATATACATCACAAAGTACAAGTGTAGTCATGAACCATTTTAAATGCATTATAATTCACTTTGATTTCCTCCATAACACACTATAGATGTGATCTTCAATGAAAGTTACCATTCATTTTTTTAACAGTAATTTGTGCTACTGTCCCACGTGCAATTCCTCTCTTTTGGTTTGTCGTATTAAACCATTTGTTCCAATATGTGTCCCCTAAAACTATGACTGTACAGGCTGCATTTCCTACAAAGCCTGAGCTGATTGCTTGTAATTAGGCCCTGAAGATTTTTGCCTCGAAGCAGAAACACATTTCCCGTCTTTCAATGGAGTGTTTTATTATCCATCCACATTTCCCGTCAGCCTAAATAAAGTAGCAGTCTGAATTACTTTTTTTTACTTGCCTATCTCTTCATTTTCTCCTCCTCTTAAGACATGTGTTACGATAAGATGTCTTTGCGTAAACCAGAGAAACATCGGCACAGTCTTCTTATGTTGTCTCTGGCATCATCTCTGGAAGAGGCAATATTGTTTGTTGATATGCATCATTGCAGTGGTTGAATCTCAACACGCTGGGATCCATATTACAGTGTGCAGCAGAGCCAGAACCTGTTTGGCTGGCAGGATGAAGCCCAGGGCGAAGACATCAATCACCCCGCGCCCTGGACCCACCGAGAACTGACGGTGTCAATGGTGCTACCATGGCCACCATCCATCACTCGCTTCTATGCAACACACTGTTCACAGTCATGAAAATACGAGGGTGTCCCCAACTAAGAATTTACATAGTTGAATCTGATTGGTCAAGTCTTGCCTATTGTCGAATCGTGTTTTTCTGGATTTTTTGCTCATTGATCCCCTCTGTTTATGCGTTATGTATCTATACAAAAATTGTAAAAACAACAAAGTTGTGTGCCGAGAGACATGTGACTGATCTCTTAGCTGTTGTTTCAGATCAATGGTTACTCTGTTGGTTTGTCAGTTTGTTTGTTTGTTTGTTTGTTTGTTTGTTTGTTTGGGAATGAGCTGCAAGCAAACACCTGTTTCTCCGCGCCTCCCCGCGCAAATTTTGACAGAGAATTGTTCAATAATCGACTATACAGAGTCACCACTAGAAAATACAGTAAACACATGCAGGTAATATCCTCCTGCAGAATAAGTCCGTTTTAGAAGTGAGCTGCGTTTTAACGGAGGAGACAAAAATAATTGCAGTTCATAATGTCAAGTTATCACATCATTACCATTGTCCACCCCTAACACAGCCAAACCAGCCTCAAAACTCTGTTCCACCGCCGGGTGTGTAGCCCCACTGATGTACAATTAAACTCTAACCCTCTCTGCGGATCTCTAACCAATGCTAAGTGGAAATGAGGAAGTGAGCAGATTTGGGCACAAGCAGAGCTGTCCACAGCAGCGAGCTCAGTTATGAGGGGCTGCTATTCCCTGGAATAGGCTGTTCACTGTCATGCTCGTGTAGGATACAGTGAACAGCACAATACCGAGCAGGTACGCACAACTTTCAAAGTGGGTCGTGTAGCTGTGGTATATATTTCTGATTAATGTTGAGAGAAAAAAATGTATTGCGGCAGACGTTTGGCAAAGTAATGTTGTGTATACTAATGACGACCTGGATCTGATGATGAGCTTTGAGAGGACTTACATAAGAACTGTCTGAATGAAAACAACTTTGCCTCGTTAGATGAAGATGGGAAGCACATTTTAGAACAACACCCTACTTACTGTATGTGTATGGACTCTGATCGACATCTTTCCAAATGACACCATCATCACTTAGTTTGCTAGAAATGCTTAGGGTTAACTGGTCTGTGGAACTTATTGTGTTCTGATAACCAACACAAGCTTCAGGAAACTGAGCATGATACTGACTTGTACCATTCATGGTTTGCAGCGTTAGTAGCGTTAGTCAGATAGGACATTTTGTGTTGGAATAACATGGCCGTCTCCCATCAAGGTCACCTCTGCAGCAGCTCTGTAGAAGATGAAATGCACTTCTGTACAGCCTGAAAACATTTGTTGTTTGTAAAATGTGGCACAGATGAAAGCGACTGGGAGCATTCTGCAGATAAAGCCGCAGAGCAGACCTTTTTCCTCTTAGTCTTCAGCAGCTCTTAGTGGTCACAGTTAAGGACTGCATGATGCTGCACAGCATTGCATACTTACGTCTGGAATTTAAAAAGCAAATGGAACCTCATTCTCCGTATTAATATGAGTGCATTTGTGACAGTGACATCAAAAGCCTAAAATCCCATTGCGGTCTCTGATATTGACATTCTACATATTGCCTTTGATATTATGGGAAATATACTGTGTTGAGTAGAGTGACTCTTCCCCCAGAGGAATCCCATAGCACAAGGCTTTTAATTTGATGGGGAAACATCCGCGACAACTACAATATTTGTTATGAGATTAATCTGCGCCTGTCCAACAATAATGCCTGCCTACTTAAGTCTAATTTTCTCATCGACTGAATAGTAGATTAAGTGCAGGATTGACATCTCAAATTGTAGCCATAATTAATCTGACATTCCCTTATGTTGTGTGTTTCTCCCTATATTGCCCAAATGCTCGATCGTGTATAAATCATCTCTTAGTTTGTATCCTATGAAAGATTCAGTGGCTCATAGCTTCATCTCACAGGTTTCACAAGAGCACTGGAGGAGGAGAGGATTAAGTATGTGTTGTAAGGTTGGTAGGTGGTGTTGTCAAAGCACGGGATTTTTTGATATATTTTAATTAGAGATTTGGACCATGACTCGGCAAAGAAACAGCGGACGACATTAACAATTTCAGATGTGAGTTTGTGGGCCGAGCAAAGGGGAGTGCAGCCTTTAGGTTCTTTCATAATTCCTGATGTGTTTGATCTAGAGAGCAACAGTCCAGTCACGAATATTACATTTTTTTACTAATAGAATAGCTCAGAATTGTTGTCATGCATATTAAAAGAATACTTCACCCCCCCAAAATAATCATTTGGGAAGTAGTGAGCACGTGACTGGATAAATGAGACTTGGTTTGTACTGCACGTGTTGTGTGAGACTTTGTAAACGTTTTTTTTTTAATATATATTGTTTTGCTGTTTTACACGGCCCCCATTTACTTAAATTCATCTCGACTTTTCTCCATTCCTTGATTCTTCCTTCAGCCTGGAGGCATGCGAGAAAAAACAAAGTTTTCTTCGTGAATTTAGGGCAACGCAGGGTGAGACGTTGATATACAAATGTTCATTTTGGGGGTGACTTGAATTATGTCAGAAACACCCTAACCGTATCCATGGTGAGGGAAAACTGAGAAGGGCTGCCAGGCTCTTGTGCATTACTGTTGAATGAACTACTCTCACACACTAACACAAACATGGCAAATGCTAGATTCCTGAGGAAGTAGCAGCCATTTCCTGGTCAGTCAAGCAGCAGTGTGTATGATAAGACCAGGAAGGGGGTGTTCCTCATCTTATCACCAGTGCCCAAAAAAACACAAGTTTGTCCACCACACACTCCACCTCTCCCTTCCTGCGGCACTCCCTCTTCCATCTCGCTGCCCTCCTGGCTTCTGTCTCGTCGGCCCTCTGCATCTGTATTTTAATCTTACAGCGCCATCACTCAGGATGGACACCAGACCTCCTAACCTGCTGCTGCTGCTTCTCACCTGCCTCCTACACTTCTGTAAGGACCCACTGTTGTGCTGCTTAGAGGATAAAGGATGTTCCCCCAGATAAACCTAATCTCCTGATTCTCACTTCTGTTTTTTTTCTTTCTTTTTCTCTGCTTTTCTCCAAACACAGGGCAGTATGCCAGAGGACAGTCGTGTAAGTAGAACTACATTATGCTGTATTTTTTTTTACTCCTGTTTAATAATTAGTCTAGGGGGTTGTAGTTTCTCCAGCGTGGAGACAGTTTCAGGTTATCCAGTCCTTGCTGTATTAGACAAGAAAGCTATTTTTACCTTGCACAGTTATTTTCTGCAGGAAATGGGCATTGTAGCATGCACTCATGGCCTCCTTGATATCTTCACGTCTTTAGTGAGATCTATTGAAGCTATTTTTAGTTGTCACAGGTAAACTGGGTAATATTTCAAATCAGCATGAGTTTGAACGAACCTCCCAAATGTTGAATAGCTTTCAAACAGCATGTATTTAATTTAAATGCTTATTTCTTCTTGTGTCAGTGTCTTAACGGAATAATTGGACTATTTTGGGGGAAAAAAACACCCTTCCTGCCGAGAGTTAGATGAACAGATTGTTACCACTCTGATGTGTGTCCGCTCAATATAAGCATACAGCCAGCAGGCGGTTAGCTCAACTTAGCATGAAGACTGGAAAGAGAGGGAAACAGCTGGCTTGTGTCAAGGTCCGATGGTAACAAAAATCTGCCTACCAGCGCTTCTTCAAGCTCACTAATTTACCTGAAGTCTTGTTGTTAGTGTGAAGTTGCGTGTCACTAGCAGTGACTCCAGGAAGTAACTGCTCCTGGTCAAGAAATAGTCTGGCACACAACCCCCCGTAAAATAGCGAAAAATCGTTTTCACACTTGTATACAAAATATAGGACTGACGTATTAGTTGGTGAGCTTTAGAGGTGCGAGCAGATTGGTTTTGTTACCTTTTAGATAAAACCAGGCTAGCTATTTCCCCGTTTCCAGTCTTTGTGCTAAGCTACACTAACTAGCTACAGGCTGTGGCTTCACATTTAGCAAACAGAGTGGTATCAAGCTTCTCAACTAACTTTTAGCAAGAAAACAAATAATATATATTCTTTGACTAAATCATTTAAATGTTACAATCTACAGCTTTTTTTTCCAGAGCTTTGATTGAACTTTCTCTCTCTACATATGTATGTATGTACTATTTCTACAGCGACTGAGTTAGCAAAGTAATTTACTGCCTCAGTTGCTCTACATCACTAAGTCCAAACTAACAGCAGCTCTTTGAGGTTGTGGACTAAGTGATTGTTTCGTGGCTGTTGAGGCAGGTTACAACGTGCTTTTGTTGCTGAGGGAGAGCAGAAACTGGGATAAATCAACACAGCTCTCCCACAGGGGCGTAGAGGGTCAGACGCTGTTTGTTGAAGCTTTTTCCTCCTTCAGCAGCTCCTGCTTACTGTGTAGTCGTCTGGAGGTCGGGGAGCACCTTCCTTCAGACCTCACCTTTATTGTGGAGAGAATAAAAGACCCTGACTGTTGTATTGTATAATCATCAGTCCCTGATGTTGGCTTCACATAAACGAGACATGCAATCCTAATTATTTATTTCTTGTGCGTGTTTGTGTGTCTGTATGTGTGTGTATGACATTCGGACTCGCAGCATACACTATAGATACCATTGGCCTGGTAATCTTACCCAGAAGCACAGTTCAGAGCGGGACACCTGTGACTCTACGCTGCCAGGTCAGAGTCAGTCATGACAACATCCCTCACCTGACACACACGTTCCAGCTCACACGGGACGACATTCTCATCAACTCCTCTACCACCAGCGAAGACTCAATGGAATATGAACTCAACCCGGCCCGGGCAGCTGACTCTGGAAGTTATGAGTGTCGCGTCACAGTCAAAGACAAGAGCAAAGCCAGCTACAGCCAAAAACTCAGCGTCACAGGTAGAGCTACATATTGATACAATACTGGGTTTATTTGTTTTTAATTGGTAAAATGAGTTTGTTGTTATGGCTTTTTCCTGACATGGGTAGTATAACATGAACAATGTTATAATATAGCTGAATTTCGTCCATATATCAGTACCTTTGGGGAACAAAGGGTAACATAATCTAGTTGGACATAACCACTGGTATTTTGTTTCCCAATTGTTGACTAATTGACAATACTGCCACCCATTTTCCACAGCATAACAGAAGACTGATTTTCTGCCTCCTGCAGTATAAATAAGCATTTTCAGACACCGAAAACGTTATTGAGTTAAATATCTATCACAGTGAAAATGTTGGCTACGTTGTTTATTTTGTAAACGTTATGCCTCGAAGAATGCCACGATTCTTATCGAAATTATTATCAGGAGTGTAAATATACACACGTTTTTAGTTAATCCTCATTGTTCGTGGTAATACGAGAAAGTTCTGGCAATACAGAATTTTCTCACACCTCATACCCAGGCAGCTCATACTATTATATCTGAACAAACAACATCAGTATGTAGAGTGATGGCTTTACTTTTAACTGTTCTACTGGGTTTTCCTCTCCTCAGGCCTGCAGACCCCCATTCTGTATTTGAATAAGACTACACCCTATGAGAGTGAGGAGTTCAGCGCCACCTGCAGTGCTCCGGAGGAGAAAGGATCCCTCAACTTCTGTTTCTTCCAGAGATTTAGGAACGGAACCTTTAAAAAGATAAAGCAGCCAGCGCCCACTGGGAACTCGTCAGAGACCACTCTGATCCTGAGGAATATTGGAGACAGTCTCCTGTACTGTGACTATGAAGTCAATTTGGTTTCTGGGGCCAGACGCTCCAATAGCAGCAACGAGGTTCAAGTGATAGTCAAAGGTGATAAGTGCAAGAGCTGCTGTGTCTCTAAGAAAAGATCAGATGCTTGAAAAAGGCTTTTATGATTGACTCTCTTAAATTGTGTCTTGCAGGACTCCACATTTCCCCGACCATGAATGTGCTGCCCTCCACAGAAGTCTATGAGGGTGTGATCATAGAGGTGGTCTGTAGAGTGGTGAATCCACCCAAGAACATTGAAGTATTCCTGACGAAGGACAGGAGGATCCTGAAGCAAGCCCGAGTCAGCCTCAGCCATCGATTCACTGCACAAGAAGGCGACTCTGGGGAGCTCGTGTGCAAGGCAGAGTCGGGCAATGTGCAGAAAGAAACCTATCAAATGATCACAGTCAAAGGCAAGAACTGATGAACTCTTTGTTGTGAAATGTCTAATACGACATCACAGTTTATGTATACCACATATACATTGTTGTATAATGCTTGATTAGATTTTTGCTATCCCACTTTTACAGAGCTGTTCTCAAAGCCACGGCTGACAGTGAATTCCTTGGACATATTTGAGGGAGACCACTTCAAACTGACCTGCTCTGTCTCCATTTATGTTCCCGAGACGATCACCAACAATAGCATTCACTTCTCCATCTACAAAGATAACGTCAAACTCACCGGTGCAGATACATACACCACTGTGGCACACCCTTCTAAAAATGGCAACTACACGTGCAAAGCCCAGGCTGCCTCTCTTAATCACAGCTTTGTAAAAGAAAGCCAAAAAGTTGTTGTGAAAACGAAAGGTGAGTTATGAAATGCATAAAGTTGAGCATGCTGCTGTGGATCTTTTTTTACATTTTTATTCTTGTCTTAGTTCGGGTTTTTGATCCAGCCCCTATAAAAGTTTTTCGGATGTGCGTACCCTAGAGCCTGTTCTTCTTTGATCTGTAGGAAAGAACATTTTGTAGGTGAAATAATACAAGTAATAGTATTATTGCTAATATTAGCAACATTATTATTATTATGTTTTTTAATTAATTCACGTATTATTATAATTGTGATTGTTTTCTCTTTTTTCTAAGACTATTCTTCTTTTGCCTTTTTGACATTATTATGTCTTTTTATATGGAAAAGAAGGAATACACTACCATGTTTTGTTATCTTTAGAAATGATGCTTTACAATAAAAACATTTCAAAGTAAAGTGAGCATGCTGACATGAGCATTTATATCTCTAAGTACTGCCTCACGGAGCTTCTGGCACGGCTGTACATTGTTGTTTATCTTTGTCTTGTTCTTCTCTGTTGCACTGACTAACTGGCTAATTATCTTATCCCCAGTTCCTGTTTCAAACCCCACGCTGAGTGTGGTGGGGGGTACGCTGGTGTTGGGAAAGGGCTTCCAGCTGCTCTGTCACAGCGACAATGGCACCCTGCCCATCATCTACACCCTGCACAGCCCTAAAAGGATGAATGAGGTCGTCGTGGTAAGCAACCCGGGGGAACGGGCCATCTTTAACTCCTCAGCCATCTACAAGACTTCAGACTTAAATGGCTTCCTGTGCCACGTGAAAAACAGTCAAAACAGAGCTCCCGTGACAGGATCAGGGCAGCAGCTGCTACGTTCAACCATCATAGGTGTGTTGGATGACGACTTATTGAAAGTAATTGATGGTAACATGGTGAGCTGCAGGTCTAACCTTACATTTTACCACATGCAGAGCCTGTGTCTAAACCAGTGTTGACCGTGCTCCCCGGCACTGGGGACATCTCCGAGGGGCAGGACATGACTCTCGTCTGCTCTGTTCAGAGAGGCACTCTTCCCATCAGCTTCACGTGGTACCACACTGACACAGAGGGCGCACTCGCCTTCCAGGCCGCCAATAAACTGGAAGGATACTACAACATCAGCAATGTCAAAGGGGAGCACCGAGGGGGATACTACTGTGTGAGCACAAACCCGGCCAACGAAACCAAACAAAGCCGCATTGTCATGATCGGAGGTGTGATTTATCTTCAGTTAATAGCAGAGATGATGGTCGCGGGCGTGTTTTTTGAATGTCTGTGTTTGTGAGGATCAAAAGGAATATACATTTTGCACCCGACACGATAACATACAAAATCAATTCAAAGGCGAATGACACGTCGAGTTTGACAAGTTTCTCAGTTATTATTTTGGAACATGAAATACAACGAGTTTCATAAAGACATTGTAACATCTTGCTGTTGGAAAAAGAAGAATAAGAATCTGGTTGTTAAAGCGGTAGACCGTAAAGGATCACAGACATGCATTTATAAGAATACTTACAGACCAACTATAAATAATTGAGCCATAATGAGTTTAAAGTATAGATCCTGTGGCAATTATTACACAAAGATTATTAAATAAAATGACAAATACTTAGGTCATTTAAAGTGTTGGTAAGTGTTTGCATGCATTCACATTTCTGGCATTCAGCTAACACTCTCATCTCTGTGATGACCAGGAAATGAAATGATTCTATATATGCACATACACAGACGTGAAAGGTTAACTACGTTACGCAGAAATGTCTGAGCTTCTGCGAGAACACTTTGCATGCTGTGTTTATAATAAAATTAGATTATAATTTTTACCCATCCATATATTTCATTCAAATGTAATTCTGCAGTGAAGATGGCTGGCTGGAAGAAAGGTCTCATCGCTGTGATTATCTTCTGCATCCTGCTCATACTGGCATTGATCCTCATTGTGGCCTTTAAACGACGCCTGCTTCTATTTAAGAGGAAAAGAACTGGCGAGCTGTCGGTGTAAGTAATAAAGCTCATGCTCTTATCATAAATCTGTGTTTTGAAGGTGAAGCAATTTGAGCAACAAGAGTAGGTGGCATGGTGACGCCCATACAGTTTCCCGTTTTGAAAAGCTGATTGTGTTTTTGTGTCTACCTCTTCTCAGGAAGTCAGCCAGCACCAAAGCGGAGCGGCTGAGCCTCACCCAGGCAGAGGTCAATGAGGCGGCTAATGGTAAAGTTTGCCGATACAAATACTGAGCTACAAGTTGTTCTTAAGAGCAAAATATGATTTAGTACATTCATATTAAAATGTCTTCTTTGCTTTTCTTTTTAAAGCATGAACGTAGCGTTGTAGATTGTACTGATTCAACAACTGAGACTGGTGCTGTTTTGTGTCTGTGTAGTCACTCCAGGCATGATAGGAAAGAGTGTTTGGAGTGAACATGCATCAGGCTCTGGTGAGTGTGTAGACAGTTTGTAACGTTTTTTTCAACAAATGAATACAGCAAAATGTGTAAGTCTGTCTTTCAATCATTTCTGACTTCCACTGTGTGTCACTGTAGGTTTTAGCAAACGTTACTCACAGAGGAGTAGATAATATATTTGTTGGAGACTATTTTCAGTTGTGAATTGATACACATTTGGTGCATTAGTGAGTTTTTACAGGTGCAGGACAATGTATGTGGGATTTAGGCTGCATTCACACCAAATCAGGTGTCGCGAAGGCTAGCGCAGGGTTGTGCGGCAGTGGGGGTTTGTCACATTAATGGCCCGTTTGTGTGACGGAGCACAAGTAGAAGTACTAACCAGAAATCCCAACTTTGAGAGCGGTACAATGACAAGCGACCGCACAACGATTAATGTCTTTGTGCTCCCTCATGGCAGGGTTGTACAGCTCTGGAAAACTCATGGCAGCAGCGATCAGTCTCTCTTCCATCTTCACAGTTGCTCTGTAAACAGCAGTAAAATGCTATAATGCATGGTAAACAAAGTTCTTCTTTCATGATTGGCCAGCGCAGCATAAAGTTGGGTTGCCTTTCTCCAAAAGTCTTCAGCTTAACTCATAGTGTCAGTATTTATTATAGCCTAACGAAGGAACGTGTCGCCTAGTGCAACAGTGTGGCTCGTTGGTGTGTTTTTAATAGTAGACAACATTTAAGCTATATCAGACTTTGGCCAAATGGACAATACACGTTTGTAGGTTCAATTCATTGTTGGTTTTTGACGAGAAAGAAAAAACATATTTATTTATTTATTTATTTGACAGGGGCAGTGCACAGCTGTTAGCTGTACCAGAGTTAGCTATACACTCATTTACATCTGTAGTCACCAGGCAGGAATGAGAGAATAACATCTCTGTTAAGAGACACTCGCCTGTACACACACACACACAAGAATCCTACGCAACAGACTGCCCAGCACCTCAAAAACACACGTCCCACAGTTTTGGATCGAATCTTTGCTTTTCCTTTTACACTGTACCCAATGCATGTGTTTGCCCTGTAGTTTTAATCCTGTCATGTCACCCAATGTATTAAGATCTGACTTTTTCTGTATCACGTGTCTTGTTTTGTTTCATGGAAGAAGAAAAAAAGGAAAAGAAAATGAGCACAAAATAATCTGAAATGCTATAAAGGCTAAACTTCAGCTTGCTACTGTATTGTACTGCAGAGTCTGAGGACCAGAGTAGTGTGACCGCTCCGGAAAAGCCGCCAGAACCTCAATACACTGAGGTGCAGACCAGACAGGCAGACCCTAACAGAGGTGAGAGTGCCTCTGAATTTTTATATTATTACTGTAATCATTTTGACCTTAAAAACACTGTCAAAAAAATGATTACGTATTTGTTGTTGAACAGAACCGGTGAAAAAGGGCACAGACACGGTGTACAGCGAAGTGCGGAACTCCAAGCAAGGTACGACTAGCTTCCTGCTCTCCGTGCAAATCCCACTTATGGAATGTGGAGAGAGAAATCAGGCCACTGGCTGACGTTTGAAAGAGAAAAGCGGCAGGAAACCGGATCAGCTCCAACTGTAAACATTTGCATTGTTAGTGAAAGAATGTCCCATTAAAACAGAAAGCCCAGTCCCCAGGTGTCCACTTCCTGCTTTCGTCAAAGAGAACTTCCTGTTCTAACAATAAGAGCCAAACAATGTCTACATCTGTTTAAAACTAAGTGAGAAACACGCTCCATTGTTTCATACTCATGGGGAAACCCTCATCCATTGTTCAGTCATTGGCCCCTAATAACTCTTAACGGTTTAAATGTCAGCTGTAGTGATGAAAACAATGATGCAGCAAGTAAGTAAGTAAGGGACACAGCATAATGGGCTTGTTTTTTGCTCTATGTGCCCTAAGATGAGACTTGCTTGTAGATAAAGACTCTATATATTAGTGTGAATGTTTGCCTCATGATAAGCTCACAGTTTCCTGGGATGTTGGAGCTGTTCGTGGGAGTGCTGATGACTACACAAGCCGCCTTTAATCCTCGCTCTCCTTTCGTTTCCTGAGCTTGTCCTCTGCCTTTGTTTTCGCAGGTGCTCCAGAGCAGGCTGATGGTGTGAGTACAAACACACACGTCACACACGTACATGCGCATGCACACGCCACAGAAAGGCAGGCGCACACTCGTGAATCTGTTGTGTCTTTGCTCAGACACCTCTAGAAGCAGTTTTTATTGTTTGTAGACGATTGATCATTTAATAATGATTACATAAGTGTCGTGGAAATAACTATTTGGCACGAATTATGTTCAATTGTTCCACTCCAGTTACTTAATTCAGTGAATGAAGTGGTTAATTAATCACAGTAGGTCAACTGAACACTCAAAAATGTGTCTGCAGAAATGAGTCTACAGTTCAACATGTATGAGGGAATACGTTTCCTATAATTGATGGATGGTTATATATTTGTACTTGTTTTTCAAGCTAATTCCTCTGGAAATCAAGAACTGCTTTTAAACTCACCTTATTAAGCTAACTGGAATAACAACTTTCTCACAACGTTCGCTCGTTTTAGCCATGCTTGCCGCGTTTCTCTAGCGATAACAATGTCAGTCGGACGGAGCGTTGCCAGATGTACGATAACAATCGTATTTGTACGATCATTTTGCCCTCTGTACGATATACGATAAATAATGGCAAAAGTGCAGTAATGTACGGTAATTATAGCTTATTTGAAGAGAGTTTGCACGAGAGATAGCTAAACGGCTGCATCCACGTGAAATAAGAGTAGAGATTGAAAAATTGTCGGACTGCTGGACGTATGGACACGTACACACTTCCACGCATCGCTACGTCAGCTTGCTTAAAAAACAAAGGGCCACATTTACAATATTTGTCATCTGGCAATGGTGGTTGGTCGGTTCAACACATTGGTCCAGATTGAAATATTTCTGCAACTTTTGGATGGACTGCAGTGTCATTTTGTACATTCATTGTCCCAAAAGGATGAATCCCACTGTGACCGTGATCCCGTCACTTTTCTCTAGTGCCACCATGAGGTTAACATTTGTGTTTTAGTGAAATTTCTCTGCAACTATTGAGTGGATTGCCATGAAATTTGGTACACACATTCATTGTGCTGCTCATGGGACGTCTGTTTCCCTATAATTCGAACCAATTACGTCGTTCTTTTCGTCTAAACTTTCTAGAAATGATTATGACAATTTCAGGAAATAACAGACTCGTAAAATAAAGTGTTACCCAACACTAGGAGTTATTATTCACTTTGTGTCTCACCATGAAATATCAGTGCAAAACAGATTTTTGACAGCTCTGAACTGTTCTTGTTCTCATTTCTGTTCAAGACGAATGAGTTAACACAGAAATACAAACAAACAGTATCAGTTAAGTGATCCAACCCCTATTGTTTCTCCACATAAGCCTCATACCTCATTGTTTTGTCCCTCCTCACAGGGCTCAGTGGAGTATGCACAGCTGAATCATGATACGGATCACCACAGTGACCACGGTAACCATGGTGACCACCACAGTGTCCAGGATGACCACATAGATGAGATTGACGACATTGTTCACATCAACACTGCTGACCACGGGGAATGAAAACACGACCCGATGCCAGACTGTTAACTGACCCGCAAGAATATTTATTCTTTTATTTATCCGGCTCGTTAATGCAACTGGAGACTTTTATTCTGAAAGACCTTAAACAGCTCTGAGCATTTATGTACTTTTTGCATTTTTGTAACACTTTGCAAGGAACATTCACTCGCTTTGTCTTTGAAGGGCCAATAAAATGTTTTAGTGAAGGGAAGTGTTTGTCCTTCTCTAGTAGTTTTCTTGCCAGAACACAGAGAGAGGATGTGTGCTGTGGCCGCAGAGGAAAAGACATTCAAGTCTATATCCTTCCACTGGTGTCAGTGGTGACAGAATATGAATAGAAAGAGTTGTCTTTAAAGTGAGCAGGGTGGTGATACTACGGGGTCGGGGCTACATTCATCAGCTGTATGAGAATCAGTGCTTTCTGCTGAAACCGCTAGAGGACAGACTTCAGGCCGAGCTGCGTGGAAACTTAGTGCCATCTGGCTGTGATCTCGCTCACTTTCGGGAGGCTTCACTGTGCTGTCCCTGCATCAGCTTCATCGCAGAGATCAGTTTCATTTTCCATTATCTAAGCTTTAATTGAATGATATAACATCAATTAATTCAAGGTCTCCTTACACCAGAAATGTTTCGAAGGAAAATCTCTTGCTAAACTCAACGCAGCAGAGGATGCTAATGCACATTAATAATTGGCATGAACTCAGACTTTAAGTGACACTTTACATCCAGCTCTGAGCTCAGAACATAATGTCAGTGTGTGTTGCTGCTGCCTCTTCTCAGACACACTCAGACCGGTCTCACAACACCAGTCAGAGACAGAGACGCACTCCCTCCCACATTGTAAAACATTCATAAAATAAGGAAATATTTACTTTAACAAGTTCAACTCTCTAACTTCAGATTTTAAAGAGCTTAATAACTTCTCAAAATAAAAAATTTAATACTCAGAGAAGGAGAAAAGGCATATCTTGTTTCCCAATATGTATCAACGTGGCACAACCTGAAGGACAGTAAAGGACCTAGAGACACACACACACACAAACACACACACACACATGTATATGATACACTTTTATATACAGTATATAATTGATATAGATCAACATTAATATTGTGTTCATATTACTGTTATTCTGTTAACTGTATTTTGATGCTTTGGCAACATTGTTCTTGAAACGTTCATGCAACAACAACCTAGCCTGCATGTTAGAGTTATATGTCAAAGTAGGTTAGATAGGATAAAAATAACTGCTGACTTCTTTTTTTTAGATTAATTGAATAATTTAGCCTATAAAATGTTTGAAAATAGTAATAAAAAATAAAATAAAATACCACAAGCCCAGGAGGACTTCTTCAAATTGATAGATTTTTCAAACCAATAGTCCAAACCCGAACATCAGCCAATTTAATGTTCTATTGAATGATTGCCTCTGCGCTAGTGTTAGATTATCATGAATATAACATTTTGTATGAGGCGACCTTTCCAGAAGGATCCCTTTTGTTGCAATGCGGGCAGTTATTTCTGAGAGCGAGCAAAGCATTACAACGTTTCTTTCTTCATGTCTTAATTTAGAATCATTTTACATAATTGTTTCTATACTTTTATATGACTTTTCAAAATTCCCTGACCTGTGGGGGACATTTTGCACCTGTCAGCAGGTGAACAAAGGTTACAAAGGTGCTGAACTGGATCTGAATTTGAGGGCGTACATAGATTGGGTTCACTCAGTTCACGACAACTGCTGTCGACAGTCTGGATTATGAGGATTTGAGTTTTGACAGGAAGCTCTTAGGGAACCCTGAACAGGCGATCAAATCCATGTGGGAATCTGTAAAACCAGACACCACAGCTAACACCGACAGCCTGCCACGACTCACGCGCTTTCATCTCCATTCTTAGCACCAATGAACGTATAGACTCTTCATCTTCATTATCTGCCTGCCTGGTCCATATACTTGAGTGTGTGTTATGCCAGTTGACAGAACTGTCTGATCTCCGCTCCTCCTCCACCTCTGAGCTTTGATCAACACCGTGCTTCACGAAAGTGAGTACAATACGAGACAACGGTGTGATACGATATTTCCTGGGTTTGCTCCCGTCCCTCGGGCCCCCCAAAGCTCTCACATGCAGAATGATGTGTGTGCTTCCTCAGAGGCATCTATGAATGGCTGTGGCTTCAGCCCTGAGGTACCAAAAATGAAAACTCACCCCTGCTGCTAGGATAGGACCGCATCTTAGACGACTCATGGTTTATTAATCATATTACTTAACCAGGAGTGCGGCCTTAACAGGAGGGAACAGAATATTCTGAGCCAGAGAGATCAGGCAGGAACTGATAGTGTTACATGAACACCAGGAGAGTAATTTAGACACTATCAGAGTTGTTAGAAATAGGCTGCTGGAGTAAGATTACACAGCGGGCAGAGAACAACATAGCCTCGACTTGCTTTATTTTTGGATGCATTTGACCAAAAGATAAAACCACAAAGTTACATAACACCAGTTTCAACCCAGTGTGTTTGCAACAGCTACAAAACTGTGTGTGAGAGGTGCCGGGGAGAGTGCTATGAGTGCATTCTGGTTTCAGACACCGAACACTTTGCCCAAGGATGGAGCTGTTCTGCCTTCAGATCATAACTGTCCGTCAGGCGGGAAGATGGTGGATTTACTACTGTTCCCAAAGCTTGCTGTGTGAGGTCATGTACCCGACAGGCCTTTAGGGTTCCTGTTACAAGTAGGCACCCACCACCAGTGTAATACTGTCACATGATAATGCTAATGCCACAACTGTGAGCCGAACTTTTTCTCTTTAAATGTTTTTCTTTCAGAGGCAGCCAATTTCTTAGTCTGTTGACTTAAATGTATTAGTTTATAGTTTATAAAAACTAAAGGCAAGTTTAGTCTTATTTTAATAAAACGTTTTTTTTTTCTTTAATTGATTATTATTACAGTGACGTTTCATATACGAGGGTTTAAAGTACATTTGTGCTTTTCCCTATGATTTCTTATGAGGAACGTCTAAATATAATCATTTGTACTGACACGGTAAATTCCAAACAGGTTCAAACATCTCCCGTTAAGGCACGTTAGGACATAACACATGGCTGTTCCAATATGAAAAGAATTATAATTTCTTAAACCGACCTCCAAAGTTAATTCATTTAACTTAAACTGCAGTGCTGGCAAATAGTCGCAGAATAGCTTGTGAAGATACTTTCTCCAGTTAAACTTATCACATCTAATACTACTGCAAAATGTTACTTCTTTTATTTTCATTTTGCCACAGAATCCTGATAGTGCTTGTTTTGTAGGGGACAGTAAATTGTCCAGTTTGCCTGTCTCTGAGCTTATTGTTTTGTCACTATTTGTTGGCAAAAAAAACGTCATGAAATGTGGTCAGTTTTTGTTGAGGAATTACATTTTTATTATATATTGTCTCTTGACCATTAAAAAAAAAAAAAGTCATTTTCCGGGGGCCATAAAGCAGCTGCTTATATCTCTTAATGTGAAGGGCTCTGCTTATGGTGCCTACAGTTTCGTACTGTAAAAGTGATCGTGTCTTCCAGGCCCAGCAGAGTTCTCCGCTCTTTGTTACTGCACGTACGCTGTTCGTGTCCCCGCCACGAAACCCGATCCAGCTCCTCCCGTCTCTGGAGCTCCACTCCTGAACTGCCATTGGCTGCTGTGCTAAAATTAGCATATTGACCCCCGTGAAATGCATTCTGGGAATATCCTGTCTTTGACTTGGCCTTATGGGGCCAGTGCTGTTTGTGGTCTTCAGATGCAGCAATGAGGTCATCGTCTAGACTTCGTCTTTCTTGCTCCTGCAGATGAACATTAGAGATGTTCGTAGCCACTTTGTAACGATCTTAAATTAATCTGGTTTTCACATTATGTAATTCCTGAAATTCTAAAACTTCATACACTACATTGTGCACATATGCTGCACTATGACTCTTGTATTAATACATAATGATGGTGCAGTAGATGTAATACGAGTAAGCGGTATGCCAGCAGTATCTTCCTCATTACTGTATGTAAGGCTGCGTTCATGGACAAGAGCTATATCGTGTCTAACTGACGTTACAGGGTTTGTGGTGGCGCCACATAGATTTAAAGCAAAGACATAGAAATAAAATCACTATCTGCATCTAGTGATTCGTCTCGTCATGTAACTCAAGTCAGGTTGTGCACAGTGGTGGAAGGATTATTCTCTCCTTTCACTTAAGTAATAGTAGCAATACCACAGTGTAGAAATACTCTGTCACAAGTGAAAGTCCTGCATTAATTAGCATCAAAATATACTTACCAAAGTATATTTTGTTATATTATATGACTCATCATGCAGAATGGCCCATGTCAGAATCATAATTATCGATGCATTAATGTTACATCTTTTTTAATGTTGCAGGTAGTAAAGGTTGGTCTATTTTAGCTTAACCTATAACAATATATTATGATTTATTAGTTGATCAATATTTTGTATCAATAATCTAAATCTGCAAAGTAACTAGTTACTATAGTTGTCAAATAAAACTTTAAAATACTTGAAAAGTACTTGAGTAAATGTACTTAGTTCCTCTCCCCCACTGGCTGTGCAGCAGTAAATCTTAATTGCCTAATAACTGTAAAGGCAGAAAAATAACTAATTGTGAAGACAAATGAGTCGAGAAGTGTTGAATTCAATTTTTTATTACAGGCATTTCTATTCATATTCAATAATAGTATAATGGGTATATGTGAGGAACAATTATTCTCGCCATTATGACAATAACACCACAACCAGGTGTACACTGCATTAATTTCCATAGCTACAATAATAATCAGCAATCCAATCATACATAATGCAACAAGGCTACGAAGTAACAAGAAAAGTGACACTCGAATGTGCTATCAATGTCTTAGTAGTAGGTGCATAAACCCAAGCATATTAAATTCATTAAACTTGTTCCTGTAATAACTGGCAAAAACATAAGACAGCCAAAGGCAAACTGGTAATCATTGTTTCTAATTTTCACAATTTATTTGAGAATATTTGCTTTAAACTGTGAATTGGTTGATACATTATGCAAACTATGACCTCGATTCAATGCCGAGTCTTCCGACTAACTTACAATCAAAATAATTGGGAATCCTACGGAGTTATGCATCAAAGCATTTGTCTCATTTGTCTGCCTACTCACTGGTAGGAGGCTCAATAAAGAATCGTCCTGGGACGTTAGGGATCACTGCCTGCCTAGGCTTGTGTCTTCAAACTATTAAATAGTGCGTTGACATTACAGAAGAACAGCAATTATGTATGCGAGTTATATAACATAGGTGTTTAAATAATGCTGCATTTGACACAGCAGTTTGAAACTGGTGGAAGTAAAGATCAAGTAAGTAGAGCCAGGCTTAAGCTATTGTACATACAGTGTGATTTTATCCTTGTCATTGACAAGCGGCCTCATATCACTGCTGAATCAAGGCTGCGGGCAGCTCCGGCATGCCATTGTGTGTTAGTGTGATACCCCATTGTCCTTCATATGCTGAGTAAAGGTTAGGTGCAGTAAGTCCACCTGCTCGATGTCCTCCGTCTTTAATTGCTTAAGCTCTCACAGATCCAGGACATTAATTCATCCTGACCTTGTGCGAACCCGCCCGGAGCGCACAGCGGGTCAGAGAAGGTACGCGCCCTCATTGTGCAATCAAGCATCAACTCATTAGGCACACGTATGTACAACTTTTTGCCTCTGACCTCCTTTTCCAGGGGTGCAGGCTTCAGCTGAGGTAACCCTATCCTCACACAAACAGTCAGCCAGCCTCGCTGCTGCTCCCTCTCCCCTCTGTGTTGAGTCTGAGCCCTCGCGCTCTCGCAGTGTCCCGGACAGCTGCTGCGCCTGTTTACTGCCTTTACCTCTTTGCCGGCCAGCGTTTCCTCATGCTTGGTCAATGTCAGCAGTAGCGTCTCTAAATGGAGCAGAAGCTTTTTTTTTTTTTTTTTTCCCCTCGTCCACTGGATGGCTTACGAATAACTATTATAAACAGACTATAAAAGATTTTAACCTTCTCATGAGACTGAGAAGCCTTTTAATTCTGGGTTACACGGGTCACTGGGAAATATTAGACCGTAATGTGTTTATGAGGAGTTATGTTTAGTCCAGAAGTGCATGGGTTCAAATGCTCTGCACTTTCTTATGCCAATATTTAGACATGGCCTGAGCAGTTATATTTCTCTTGGAACAAAAAACACATTTACACTCCCAGTGGGCAGCACTCAGCTCCACTAGTCTGCACCTGTTATTATTTTAATGATTGGAAACTATGCTTATACCTACGCTTCATATGACCTAAAACCCAGATGAATGGAACAGAGGCGTAGGTTGTATTTGGTATCATGTACATTAGTCTGCAGATTACACACAGTTCTAGCTGCTGTCTGACTTTAAGCTCTAATGGGATTCTATAGGTTTACCACTCAAACTACATCTAAATCTGGGGGAAGAAAGGCCACAAAAGGTTTGAACGTGTATATTATTTCAACAGCGTGGTTTGAAAAGAATACATATTCATTTAGTTTGTTTGTTTTTCTGTTTGGATTAGCTTTTGCATCACTGCAGCTTTTCTTCCTGGGGTTCACACAGTTTACATGGTGATAATAAAAAGATGCACCTTGACGCTACTGTTCACAATACACATGGCATAACACGTCGCAATGCAAGTAATAAATAATAACAATTGACAAAATTTCAATAACACCATTACAAGATAAATAGAGCGGCTCCAACTGAATCTATCATGATCTAACAGATAAATATCATCATTTAGCCCTTACACACCAAGACATTCTTATTATCTAAGTTTCTTCTTTAGTAATGCTGTTTTAGCTTCTTTTTTTTTAAAAACCCATATATATTATTTTGTTGTGAAATACGACTGGGAGTGAATTCCATTCCTGCACCGCTCTATATGTTACTGTAGGCTGGTAAAGTAAAACAACGGCCGACAGCGTGCCTTGTTAAATAACCCAATGATAATGAATATAGACCAATTCCCATGGAAACTATGCGCTCATGACTCAAGGGTGCGGCAACTTAAGAGTCCAGAGGCATGGGAACCATGAGGGCCATGCTGTGTATTTTAGGACCAGATGGCAGTTGGGCTCATTTTCAACAGCAAATGGCTCAATTTAATTTGGTTGGCTCATCTATGTGCTCGCTTGGCTCTGCGTGGGGGCTCGCCCTCTTGTGAATTCACCTCACCGCAACTGATGTCGCGGCCCACGCGAGGATCCAGCTGCTGTTCATTTAAATGACAAAACAAATATTAGGGGAAGAACTTATTTGCTTTTCTCAAATGCACTAACTTAGAGTGGTTGTTACTATTCCCTGGTGTCCATTGTTATTTGTTTTCCGCCAAGACCGCATTAAAAAGAAACGCTTCTTTTATACAAGGCACTTTTGGTGTCACTTCTAATCAACTGCAGGGGTAAAACTTCTGTAGCCATTAGTGCTCAAACATTACATAATGTATATCCTTAATATGCTATGAGTATGCTGACTTCGCTAAAGCTCGCTGCAGGGAAGGCGTATTTTTGTAGGCCGACCTGGAAGTTAGCATAACCCTGGTTCCCTGATTTTTCCATTGGCTTTTGGATTATTGCAGGAAATAAACTCTGTGACGAAACAAACGTTTGTGAAACTAACATGTTTTTTTGTTCAGCAAGACAATCTTCACAAATGAGCACCACTTTTGTGATTTTCGAGGCATAAATGCAATCGGCAGGAGTAAAAAGGCTATAAACGAGCTGGCACTGTGGCGGGTCCCACGTCACCATCACTAAGCTCAAGACGGACTCGTCGTTGGCGTCGATAACGTTTCATAGTCTCATTTAGCCACTTTTTAGCAACCACCTTTTTGGAGACACCTAAAAACCTTGAAAAATCAGGAGAGGGGTATTTACTGTCGTATTTTATATCATAGAACAAAGCATTTACATTTCTTAATATGCCAGACCTTATTCCAGGCCAGACCTTATTCCAGGCCTCTAAACCCATTCAGAAAACCCATTGACTTCGAGAGGAGGGAGCCAGAGCTGCAAAAATGCTGACTCACCTCCAGGTTTTAGGACTAATTTCTGGAGCACTCAATTAGTTATAAACAGAAGGGGAAGGCCATTAAGCATGTGATGCCCTCCCAGCTGCGTCTAATACTGTAATTATATTATTGATTTCCATTTCTTCCATGAGGGGTGGGAAGTCAGCAGTAGACACAATACAAGAGATTATATTAAAGATCTATTACGAATGTGATGACTGGATGTCTAGCACGTAGCTCTTCTAGTTTTTTCAATGCTGAAACTGAATCCCAGGGTTTAAACTTTGAGTTTCCCAAAAATGGAGCTATTTCCACGGCTGCGGGTCACTCTTTCTCGGACTCGCTCCGGATTTAGATTCCAACTCCTTTTTTTCTCAGCACACTGCTCGTGCCGTAATCAGATATTTTTAAGCCCGAGTGAGTATCTCCCACTGGGCCTTTGGGGATCGGCACACAAACTAATCCTTACTCTGTTTACCATCTAGTGATCCAGGTGTGTTCATACGCTGCCTGTTAAGAAATGTACCACTGCTCCTGTTGTCACCCATGGGGACTGCGTGTGCCTGGGACAGCTGTGTGGTTTCTGAGAAAACAGGGCAGGCGGTGTATTTGTAAAATTATACTTCCAGCAACCTGGCAGAAGATTTGTGTTTTCCAGACACACTGTGCCTTACTGTTAAGAGTCCTAACAAAGCTGTGAAGTTACAGTTTGTTTATGCATACAAATGGATTATTCAAACTTATGACTTGTGTTACACTGACCTTTTTAGTCAACAATGTCTATGTGGACTGCAGTCTGCATTCATAAAATGCTGTACACCGACAGGATGCTTCACAGCCCTTTATTTTAAGCAACAGAGTCACCAACCTGCCTCCTACCTGCATCACGTGAGTCAGTTGGGTGTTGAGGAATGCATTGCTGGCTTCTTTGTAACATGTATAGCCCAAAGATAAGTCTCTGTGACAGGCCGATATTAAAATTGTTATCCTTTTGGCTTCAGCCTCATGTGTCCTGAATTGTTTGTCCCTGAATACCTGGCCGCAGGGGGCCGAGATACTGCTGTAAAGTGATGCAAAAGGATTACTGGTGGCACCGATTGACAGATTGTTGATAATACGGGAGAAATGTTGGCATTTGAGTACACAGTGGTCTTTGACCCAAAAGATTCAACTACACAAAAGCACTTTCTGTGAACCAGAGCGATAAGCTACTTATTTGGTATCAATTCCTTTAAAAGAAATATGGATAATAAAATGATATAAATACAAAACACGGGTGGCTGCATCCATTACGAACCTTTTTTTCACTACTTTTGTAAAATGTTTGTGCCAGAAAAGCCCTGACATATTTAGCTGACCCGTGCCACATGACTATGGTAACCTATGACATCAGAACCGACCGCACAGCCGCGTGCAGTCGCACACTTCTGCATCAAGCATGTGAGAGAATGGTAGAAATGTGACTTAGCTTGGTGTAGTGCTACTTTTCACCTGTGGACGAAAATACAGCAAGATGCACTATTTGTGGCAAGAAAGTGCCTCACGGCAGCAACACGAGGCAGGAGGCTTATTATTTAATCCTAGTATTTCTGCAAAATACTAATTTTTACACTCATAAGCACAAACATTTTTATTTAATTGTACTAAAATTTCAATTACTTTGAAAAGTCACATACACATTTAAGAAATAATCGTTATCGTATCGGTAGCATATTGGATTTTAAAAGTTTGGTATTGCCCGTCCCTAAGTGATTGAATGTGATTGGCAGATATTGATCTCCGTATAGAAAAACATCAAAAAGCTAGTGCGATGCCACAAAACTAAAATCGCAGATAACGATAGTGATACTCTTTATTATGAATAGTGGCTAAAGGGCGAGCCACGTTTCATCATTCACGAGGTGAATGCATCATTGATAGGCTGCTTGTGAATATGCATGTGAACGAGAACCCTGTTAGTCGCAGCAGCTCCACAGACAGACGATCTGAGATGGTTTAAAGATTAATGTTATTAAAGTTACAATCTCAAAGATCTACGTTTCGTTATCTTTCGTTCCACTTTTTCAAGGGAATGTCGGCACGAACACAGTTTGTCAAAATGGGAGGGCTTGTCATTAGTGGGCTAAAGGTTCAGTCAACAATGTGTTTCCTCATTCGGTGATAGATAGACATTTATTTAAAAGAAAATCTTTGAGATTATTACTGTAATGTTCATGTTAGAGCAGAGTAGGCCTAGCACATTACTGACTACCCTTGTCAGAGGCACGCACGGGGCTGCAGCTATCATTGAGGACACTGCGGTCATGTCCTCTGTATTTTTCCCTTAATTTGCAGGGAATGTGGGGTTTTTAAGAGCCTCTGGGGAGTTTACTTTCTGCCATTAATAATTAAAACGTGGTAGATATTTAATGAGCTGATTCATGCACTTTTTGGTCTCTATATACTTAAATCTGAATTATTTTAGTCCAACAGAAAATGCAGAGAGAATTTTAGTCCTCGCAACAACTATGTTCTATATTCATTTTTGGAGATAAACAATTACAGACAATATAAATGGACAGGTACCTGAGTAAATCTAATATAAACGATTAAAATATGAGAAGCATACACTTTATTGTTAGTATCTATTCAAAACCTTTTGTCAGACATGCTACAGCCAATAGATTACTGAGAAGGGTGGGAGTGTTCCTGAGCCTCTGATCACAAAGACATGGTCGTGTTAGAGCATTTAATAAAGCATATATTCTAGATATTGTTTATTGTGTATTTAAGGATCCCCATTAGAAGCACATGGGTGGCCCTCTTTAGTCTCCCTGCGGTCCAGAACATAAAAATACAATACAGACATACAACTTTACATTGTATATATTGAGAAACTAAAAGGTCATATTGAAGGAGCTGGTGACACCACGCAGACGTGTCACTTTATCCTTTTCCTGTCAAAGACTGTTGTTGTTAACATTGTCTTTGGCAATGTTCCATACACTAGAATGTTTTCAACTCTGACTTCTTGGTAATTTGACAGATCATAAAAATGCGAGGCAGCCTGGGACTATGTATAGCAAGGAGCCGTAACCTGTGGGACCTCGCTCTAGCATTTGTCCAGGAGCAGCCCTCAACAAACAAACATTTTCCACATGCTGAGGTTCTCGTTTCTCCTGGCGAGGACGTGTGAGTGGAGAAGCGTGAAGGGAGTTTCGCCAGTGTTCAGGGACGCCCCTGCACCCCCTCAATACCATATAAGAGACTTTGAAACCTGATAGCCGCTTCTAAAAGTCTCTTCCCCGAGCTGTGAACATTCAAATACTCTCACTTCAATTTGTCTAGACATTAACTCTAAGCCTGTGTCCCCTGTCCCCCATATTTAGAGACCAGTAGTGCAGGGAGGTGATGAATAATAATTTGTGTTGGCATTTAGAGCTGGGTTCAAATCTTACCATAGCAGAAATTATTGATCATTTCCTGCTGGGATAATCTGAGCCACGTGAACTGGAAATATGCTACAAAACGGTCCTAAACAGTGCATGATATTGTGAATAATTTATGTTCTCAACTTTGAAACAAAGTTATCTGCAGGTTTTCTGTATTGCGCACAATTGCTGTATGACAGCCTTGATATAATTGTGAAGGTGGGTGAGCAGATGCCCTTAAAGTTATTAAGTATATGAATAAAATGTATACCAAAAAGTTAAGCATGTGGAATATGCAGCAGAGCATTAGAATAGCTGCAAATGACAACAGGGGAGATCAAGTTCTGGAGCATGGTCATATTTTAAGTGGTTGGAGGTATGGTGAGAAACCAAAACCTGAGATTGGCAGCTACGCTATTTCCCCTGTTACATTGGCAGCATCTGTGAAATGCCCAAGACTTCTTCCAAAGGATTTGTGAACCAGTTATAACTAGCTCTGCCCATCGTAGAAATCTGTGTGAGGACAGCTGCGGTGGCACCAGCACAACGTTGCACCACCATTCACACGTACTGCATGACACTCAAAAACCTACATTTTGAATTTTTACATTTTCAAAGTGTAACAAAAAAAGAAGATCAAAAGCATTTCTGTTTATGAGAAATGCAACATGTTTGCATTAAGTGCGTCAATCTTATTTAGGGAGGCAAAAGTTCAGTGTTGTAAATATCTGCATTTCTGGTAATCACGTGACTTTTCAGCGGCATTTGAAGGGAGAGGACGCGTTTAAGGGCCTCAGTTGGTCATGACTACACTCCCACATATGACCTCCTCAGTGGGCGAATTGTATTGGTGTATCTGGTTATGATGCAAAGGGCAAGCATGAAGTGTCACATGGCGGACCTACGGGTTAACGGGGAATACAAGAAGGAACATTTAGAAATATTATGTGTGTGTGTGTTCTAATCAACCCTGAATGTCTCTGGTATAACTTACGTTATATTGCACCATCAGGTAGGACGGGAGCAGACAAATCAACAACACATGCCAAAATGACATCATGTGCTGTTTCTATTTGCTGTTGTTTATGTCCTGTAATACATTTCTCTCACTAACAGAACCAAAACGATGTGATTCACAGAAACTTGGCGTGTATAACTGCTTCTAAGAACCCAAAATAATGAAGACTCCTGTGCATTTGAGGTATAGTCTCCCTCTTCTGTCAATATGTAGCTCTGATGTTATTCATTCTTGTTTAAATGTTTATGTGGGAAGATCTCAAGCGAGGCCCAAAGGGAACATTTTGGTTGTCAACATTTTTTATGAGGGGTGGGTGCAGTGTCAGAGGGAGGAGCCGGACAAGGGCCACTCATTTGTAAGCTGAAGTCACTGGATATTAGGCCCTAAAATAGCCCTACAGAGGGTATATAGGGGTCCTCTCCCACTTTCCCCATCAGACAACGGTTCTGTGCAACAGCAAACAGACTGTGAGAAAACTCTTTTCAAATTCAGATGGGAGAAATTCACAGCCGGCGAGAAAAAGAGGACCTTACGAGCTAAAACAAGGAGATTGGATCATAGTGAAGCGCAGGATTTGAGAATCTCGTGTTCTGCAGTAACAGCAGGAGGTACTCCAGTTGGGAACTAAAGGGATAAGAAACAAGCGAGGAGAGGACAAAAAAGGACACAGAGCAAAGGATTTTATTGGATTGGTGCCTTTTCTTTGGATTTCTCATTTCCCTCCTCCTGGGCCGACAGCAGAGGGGGAGGCAGAGCCGCAACCACCGCAGGGATGAAGTACAACAACTATGTACCAACGTACACACGCACTTCACAGTACACGCCAACATACACACCTACCTATCACACTCCCTCACATTACACACCAACTACACCGCACTACACGTCCACATACACCTCCACAACAAAGTACACCCCGACGCAGTACAGCACGACACATTACACCCCGTCACGATACACGTCCACTTACAAGGCGGCATCGACGTACACCCCCTCATACAGCAAAGGGTCACGGTACAGTTCAACACATCGCACACAAGCGCAGGAAAACCCTGCACCTGTAATACCTGTTGCACCTGCAAAGAGAACTGTGCACTTCCCCAATGACATCATCTTCCAGGATATTGTTAGGCGAGGAGATTTGGAGCAAATTGGTCGTTTCATGAGAGCGAGGAAGGTTCGTGTGGATACGATCTTCCACTCCGGTAAGTCTCCACGGCGTTTACTTTTTTATCACATTGTCCAGCAATTTGGAAATTTGATTTGACATTAGAATTAATGGCAGCCAGTGAGGATCGATGCCTCAAAAATGTTTAAATGTCAATGACTTGAACTGCTGCAGAGGACTGACGTAGTCTTGTGTGCAGGTATGGCAGCACTACACGAAGCCGTGCTAACAGGAAACCTGGAGGTGGTGAAGCTGCTGGTGAAATACGGCGCTGATGTTCATCAGAGAGACGAAGATGGCTGGACGCCACTTCACATGGCCTGCAGTGACGGGTACCCGGAAATTGCCAGGTGACCCTTTAACCTTTTAGTCTTGACCGATCACGCTTCCCTTTTTTTAGCACACTGATGATCGCACAAAATAATGCATGAAAGACTTCATCATCTCCTGCTGATTTCTCATAAGTAGGGATGGCTTATCATTTTTGATTAGTCATAAAAAATTTAGAAGAGGAAGAAGTTGTTTATTCGACTTTTTCTGAATATGAAGCTGGTAGTTTTACTCTGAACATTGTCAACAGGCAATAAAGAAACACACACATGAAACAATGACATAATACAAACATTATATTTAAGCATGAAAAAAAGAGGGAAATCATTGGAAGGGAGATAATCTAAAATGTCAAAATAAAAAGAAGATGTTCTGTGTTGAATTATATCCATAAGAAGAAATTATGTAAATGATACTCAATACATACAACTTCACTAATACCACTGAATATTGACAGTCGAGACAGTGAAATAATGAAAAAACACAACCATTGAACATGGTCAGTTGCAGTAATAATAAACTATTCCAAGTTTATATACATATATACATACATATGTCTATGAGAACCTCTGTCTAACAACGCTCTGCTTCATTCTCCCCTCAGTTATCTGCTGTCGACGGGAGCCAGCACAGAAGCAGAGAACGAAAGCGGAGAGAAGCCCGCAGACCTCATCGACCCAGACTGCAAAGAGCTGGTCAAACTGTTCGAGACGGGCTGTGTGTGATTGGGCACCAAATCGTGGACCCAAAAAAAGCAGCAACAGAGAAGACTGAAAACAAATGTAACAGTATTAAACAGTGCAATACCAACCAAACCTGTGACACAGGGTGGAAGAACATAGCCAGAGTCACTGATCCTGTAAAGCAAGATAGTGGTCCTGTTTGTTAGTTTCAAAAGTTATTTTTTAAATTGCAGCTTAAAGCAATATTCAATCAGGCTGCATTTCTATTTTCTGGTGGTTATTTTATTTTACTTTGATTTGTGTATTTGTGTATTTGTCATACTACCATTGCAGCAAATGTTAATCTGTGAATATCGTCCTGTCTCCACTCTCAGCTCATGTTGTACCAACAATATGTCACTATGGTCCAGGTCAGCATATTTAACTATTTCTGAAGGAAATTACATTAATATATCCTCATGAGCATTTCGGTTTAAGTATTCTATCAATTGTGTTAGTGTTAAGCAGTCACTTTTTAAATAGCTGGTTGCACTCTGCACTGTACGTTTCCCAACTATGATTATACTGCGTTTTGAAATTTACAACACAGAGTTTGGGCCGAGATGTTTGTGTTTTACAGACAGAATTATGAATCCTCACTGCTGGGCAGAGAGAGGATCAGCCAAATTAATAATTAATAATTCATTGATGGTCATAAATAAATAAATAACAAACATCAAGTTTATGCTGTATCAGCACTTTAACTGCTGCAGTATTATTCCCTGATGTGTTGCTGTTGTTTTCTGTAGTAGAAATATGAATGTCAGCAATGAAAGTCTTATAATTTTCTCCTCAATAATTATTTTTGTACATTTTCATAAATAAAGAAACATTTTATAAATGTGACTATTGTGTAGTCTGTATAAGGTAAATTAAAGTGTATTACAAGAACTACAGAGAACACATCGGCATTTTCTCCACCATGTCTTCGGGCTGTAGCCTTTCAGACATCTTCTTTGTGTGTAAAACATCCTTACCCTACCCTACAATAAGCAACAGGAACTTCCTGCATATGAAAAATATCAGAAATTAACTTCAAAACACTGTCCTAGAATCTTCCCTTTCTTCACAACCCTTTTATTACTATTATTACTATTATTATAAAAATAAAAATTATTATTACAATTATTATTATTATTATTGTTATTATTATTATTATTATTATTATTACTATTACTATTACTATTACTATTATTATTATTATTGGCTGTGATATTACATTGTAGTTGTGAGAGCCCTTTCACTTCCGTGTTCCTTGGTCTTTTCCCGGAAATGATTGGTTGGCATTGGCAACGTTTTAGCCAGGTCTAACGGCGTACACAGTCTGTGAATAAAGAAACCGAAAGGAAGGGTTATAAAAAGGTTTGTAGAATATCTTAACAGTGTGTCCTTTACTATACATCTTGAAAAATGCCATAGCTACGCTTAGTGACTTTCTTATAAATATTTGGGACCAGTTAACGCCAGCAAATTATTAGCTGATCGAAGCTAACGTTACGACAAGACAATTTAAATCTTTCGGCTAGCTAGCTAGCTAGCTGGCTAAAGTTAGCTGAAATTATTGTGTCAGCAAATCTATAGTTAGCTGTCCAGGACATAGCTATAGTGGGAAACGAATTCCAATAAGCAGAACATATTTTAGAGACAAAAAATAGTCTTGTTCCTGAGAATTTGACCAGTGGTTAACGTGTTGGGTTTGTCTCTGTAGCCTGCTGCTAACACCACTAAAGTGAAAACGTAAACAAAAGCCGCTTGGCTTGCTAACGTTAATATTTGTTCATTATTTCCATACGCACAGTGTACCATGCCTATATAGAAATTAGTTAACGTACAAACTATGAGTTAACAACACTCGTATTGTTACTAATGTTACTTGGTTTATCAGAACTCTTCGGATGACATTATTTATTGTAAGTGACTAGTAAGTAGCTAGCACATTTATCTCTGTGGGCTAACCGGCAGTGTCATTGGTTAGAGTTAGTTTTGATGTAAATGAAGGCCTTTGTTATTTGTTGGAATAGATTGACGTTTTTCTGGTACAGGATATAAATCCTCCACGCCAGACTCTCCAACTACACAAACAAACAACACAATAATACCATAATATACTTTCACAAATAATCAAACAAGTCAGCTGTACAATTATAGAAAATATTCTTGGTTGACTAGAATTAACTGCACTACATCCTTTGGAGTCTTCTCTCACACTTTTACATCACAAATTGTGAAGACATTTTTTTCTCTTCTCAGAGAAACAATTAAGTGGGAATCATTTTAAGGAATTCACACTTTAATCATACCTATTATGTCATCTCATATATTCTGTGAACAAGTGTATAGACCTCAATCATGTCACTTCTCTGTCTCCTGTATAGTAGAGTAGGTAATTATCATTTTCTTAACCCTCTCCTCATTTATAAACTGACCTAACTCACATAGAGATGTTATACTTGCCATTGTTGTTTATTGTTAGAATTCAGCTGAGGACTTCTGAACCTTTTTATTCTTCAAATCCACTCATCATAGAGGAGCGAGGAGCGAGTACAGACTGCAAACAGAATGACCAGGTCTGTAACAATGCACAGGTACAAATAGACAGTATCAATAGTGTTCATTACAATGTAATCAAATGTATATTTAGGTATGTGCTGCTTTGAGCTTGAGACACAGAATAATGTAATGTAATAATGTAATTAACAGTAAACATAAGTAAAAGACTTTAAGACTAAATTAATGTAATTTTACTTTTCTTTCTGTTTTTTAAGCTCATCTGCTCCCAGGATGGTGAATAGTTACAAGCGGACTTCAAGCCCCCGATCCCCTACTAACACTGGGGAGCTTTTCACCCCAGCACATGAGGAAAATGTGCGCTTTATACATGATAGTAAGTATGCATTCTAACAATGATGTGTTAAATTTCTTTCAAAAATAATCTGAGCATTTTATTTTACTAATGATTTGAATAATACATCTCTCAGAACAATGTTGTCGGAGACCAGTTTATTTCCTGTAGCTATTGACATTATAAAAAACAGGAACAGAAAAATAAACTTTGAGTGTTCCATAACTACAAGAGTAGTATATTGATATGAAACGGTTTCTTCAGTTGAAGCTCAGCAGTAAACCAATAAGCGTAAAGAGCTTCATGCAGACCCATTAAAACAATCTGACCATGGTGTGTTTCTGGATTGTTTATATTGTGCAGGTCAGAACTCTTCATTCTGATCACTTAATGTGCAGCATGTAAACACAATCCTTATAATTGTGTTTATCGCATATGTAAACACTTACATGGAGATTGCCAGTTATACTGGCACGTGTAACTTCAGCTCATATCGCTTTAATCTATAAGTACACTGTTAGCAGTTTTCAAGGCAGCTGATATAACAAAAAAGCAGGTTATGTGTCCAATCAAATGTGAGGACACGATTTGCAAATAACAATGGCATTACAACATGTTTTCCCTCTCAACAATGCAAGAGGCCAAACTAAACAGTCTCTCATTTTTACCACTGATGAATATATTTTCATTGTTTGCGAAACAAAGGGAACCACACCTTTTTATTGTGTAGATTTTGAAGGTTCCCTGTGGAGTTTCTTTTAGGGTTACTAACCAAATCTCATTACTATTCTGATTGTCATTCCAATGAGATTTGGTGAGTAACACCAAAATCTCATTGTGTGTATCCTTGAGGTCTAACAGATGTGTCGAATCCATTCCGTTCCTCAAAATACATTTGTATCTTAGCGTGCTACTGCTATCTGTAGATAAGTGAAATAATGTGAAACCATGAGCCTGAATATGTATTGTATCACACGAGCGCTTGCGCATCCTCGTGCACAGGCACAAGATTAACGGGAACCCACTTATAGGAAAACACTCCATAGCGATACTAATGGTCAAAAACTCCACAGAACATTTAAGTCCTTAGAACAGTAAAGTCAATGAGGTAGTCCTTGGACATTGACAGTGAAGTGCTAATGACCACAGACCACGCCTCAGCTTGGTTTTCATTGTTCACTTGAACCGTCCTCATTAACAGTATAAATAGTGCTGAAGTTTCTGAATCAGATGATTTAATTTGCCCACTCTGAGTACAAGTACCGACATTGAAGCACTTACTTTGAAAAATGCTAAAGAATCAGTTTGCAAGTTGCAAAACAACAACACACCGTCTCAGAGATTGAGCACTTTTCACACTTCTACACACGTCTCACCTTCATTAAGGCGAACATCTTATTAACCTTCAGCTATGTCATTATTAACAAGTCTGCAGGGTAGGATAATATTTCCTAAATGTAACAAAATCATTGTTGTCTTTACTTTTTCCCAGCCTGGCAGTGTGTGCTCCGAGACATCAGATCAACACAAAATAGTGAACGTAATGACCGTGGACCACAGGAGTATGTGGAAAAGAACCCAAATCCTAACCTACATTGTAAGTAACAGTGTAACAAAGTAGTGAAGTGGATTTTATTTTCATTGTCACACTAAAGGATAAAATAAATCAAGCACAGGCCAGTTAACTTGTTTCTATCTGTTCTTGCAGCTTTCACACCAGTGGACCTGAGTGACCTCAAGAAACGCAACACACAGGACTCCAAGAAGTCCTAGTCTTTCTCAGGATGGTCCAGTCGCTTCTTTCCACCCATTATCCTCGAGAACTTTTCCTCCATCAGCCAGAAAGTCAGCCCTGTTGGCCAGTCTAGCACAGAATGCCAATCTCATTTCTCAACTCTGGACCATAGCAGCCCCCGTCTCTTTCTTTACCCTCTACAACTGACTACGAAGAAAAGAACCCGGATTCCAGGGAGCACAAATTCTCTCGTTTCTTGGTTCATGTTTTTTTTCAAGTCACAAAATCTTCATATTTACATTCTTTATGTGGATGGGACTGATGCAAACTTTCATCAAAATTTGCTGACATCTGATGCTGAGATACAAACTGTCGACACTCTCCACAGGACACAAATGACTGCAGTCTTAAATACAAACCTTGTTTTCTTTAATACTGCTACTTATATGACTTTGGAGGAAAATGCGAAAGGGCTGACTACTTTTTTTTTTTTTTTTAAGTTTGTTTGGAAGATAGTTTGATCAGTAAATTGTAGAAGTAATGGAATGGTCACATTGGATATACACTTTATGGGCAAGTTTTGGAAGCCAAATGCAATGTAGAAGGCCAACATTTTTATTATAAATTTTTCTTGCCCTCAAATGGACTTTACTAAGTAGAGACCTCCCCGAGTATGCTGCCCTTGGTTGACCCCCCTCCCCTAAGCCTTGAAACAAAATGTTGAATAAAAGACTTTTACAGTACTCCTGCTTGTATTGATCCTACATAAATATTGGCCATGTAAAAAGGAAATTTACCCTGAATCTTACATTGTAGGGAATTTCATGAAGCCAGATCATTTGGAGAAACAATTATGCTATATCCTGGTTGTACTGATTTGTATTACTGCTGACACTGATTATTGTCATTATCAATTATTTTCTTATTCTTTGATTAATCATTTAGTCCATAACCATATAGAAAATAGTAAACAATTTCTTAGAACCAAAGTAGTCTGACTGTAGAAATTTTGTTTTAAGTCACAGAAGGCTTAGAAAACCAGCAAATATTCACATTTAAGAGGCTGGAACCAATAAAAACGTTTGCATTTCTTTTTAAAATGGACTTGTATGAATAATTGATTATCAAAATAGTTGCAGGTTTATTTTCTGCCAATCAACTAATCAATTGATTAACAAATTGTTTGAATTCGAATTTATGAAGCAACACTTAAACTATAAAAACATATTCCAGTCAGTCATGTTGATTAAAGCTACTTATACGGTACATTTTGGAATGGTGCGTGTGTCCTCGTCACGTGTATACGTGGTGACGTGGTGTTTACGTGCAGTACGTACTGAACCCGCTTGTCTATATCCAGCCCAACGCTAGGGTGTTGTATATTCTCAGCAGAGAGAGTCTAGTTGTGAAGGGACGAGGAGAGTAACAAATCCAGTCTAGGGTGTATTTTTTTTATATTTTCTTGACAGTTTAGCATTATTGGGGCAGCATAATGGCGGATAAAATGGATATGTCTTTAGACGACATTATCAAGCAGAACAGGCAGCAGAGAGGTGGAGGCCGGGGTGGAAGAGGCCGAGGCCGCGGAGGCTCAGGCGGTGGCCGAGGAGGAGGAGGAGGAGGCCCCGGGCGTCTTGGAGGCAGCGGTGGAGGATTTGGAGGCCGAGGCGGCGGATCTGGCCCCACGAGGAACCGACAGAACCTGAGCCGCGCTAGAGGCAGACCAACGCCTTACAGCAGGGTATGAGAAAATTAGAGGAATGAGCAGAAAAAGGAGAAACCTTCGGCAAACCTGAAAATGCCTGGTTAACATCCTTCTATTCTCCATAGGCCTGCTAGCTAACCCTCTAGCTAGCTTGCTATTCAAGCGAATAAAATGTTCGCTGTAACCGCCGAGTCCCCTTCGAGGGGAGCTCAATGGTTTGCGGTTAAGCATTAATGGAAGTTGTATGCATAGTGTGTCCCTTCTCCCACAACCCATATGTGTTTTTCAAGAAAAGGCCCTTTGGAGCGAGCGTTAGCCATATTGGCTAACTAGCCAAAGTTGGATCGTGAAGGCCTCGGCAGCGCCATTTTGAATCCGGCACCTTAAATTAGAGCTAGCCCACGGCCAATATCGGCTTTCCACACCAAATGTCAAAATGATGCTAAGAGGAAACTACTTCATCGAGAAAATTCACCCACAAATGATTTTTCCACCACTTTGGGAGCATAGTTTTTGTCCTTTTTCCCGGTGCAGCGACCAGGCGGCCTTTTGTCCGGGAGTGGCTGGCGGGTTTCACAACAAAACCTGTTTGGTGGCTTTCAACCGGTGTGGCTGTTACTTGTGGATGGATCAGTGGACTTCAACCCCCCCTGATAGTGTTCACATACGGCAGACCTTCACTCCTTAAGTGTGAATGATTATTTAGACATGCCCAACAAAGCCCCAATCAAAATGGCGTGGTCTCAAAATGGACGCTCAGACGAGCCACGCTCAGATAGAGGGGATAGCTGGCCCATATCTAGTTGTTTTTCCTGTCGACTCATCTTATGGACGCTTACCCTTCATGAAAGCCCTTTTCGTGGCTTGGTAGAGAACTTTTGGGCGGTCCAGGAAACACGGTGCAACGCTGGAGGCAACACTGCTTCAGATGGCGACCCCCTGTGTACCCGAGGATCTTATCTGGAGAGCATTTGGTGGAGGAGCAGATGGCAAGAGAACAATGGGAAATATTGGTAGCTAGCCGGGGTGGGCAAGTTGTTGTTAGTATAGTGTTTGTGGTTGGGTTTGGGATATTAAATATTGCTCAATTTTTACGTAGTCCATTGAGTAAATTATATAAACATTCTCAGCAAATGCCAGACAAACTGTTTTTGTTTGTATACAGTGTGTGTGTATATAAAAGTTGTTTGTCATGTGCATGTCTTGTCTGAACTGGATTCACTTGCTTGTTGTGATGGGGTGGGCAGGGAAAATTTTGGGGACCCTTTTGGGGGAACTGAGCACCCTGGCCCTGTTGGAAGTGGAGCCCCTGCTTGCCCCAACACCCAGCCGTGTGGACTCTGTGATTGACAGAGGCAAGGGGATCCTGAAGTCAGCAGGTGCGTTCTCTTTCATCTGTTGCAGCCCAAACAGCTTCCAGATAAGTGGCAGCACGACATGTTTGACAACGGCTTTAGCAGCTTCAGTGGCCCTGTTGGAGGTGGCGGAGGAGGTGGCGTGGAAACTGGCGGGAAGCTCCTCGTCTCCAATCTCGACTTTGGGGTCTCGGATGCAGACATCCAGGTACTTGGACTTTGTGTGACGCATGTTGCCATGTGTTTGTGTGCTAAACGTTGGGCAAAGGAATAGCTACTCAGGAAGTTTTTTTTTTTTCAGGAACTCTTTGCTGAATTTGGGACTCTGAAAAAGGCTGCAGTTCATTACGACAGATCGGGAAGAAGCCTGGGAACCGCAGATGTCCACTTTGAAAGGAGGGCAGATGCCCTCAAGGCCATGAAACAGTACAACGGCATCCCACTTGATGGTATGCCTCAAAATCAAATCCTATGCATTGTGCCCTCTTTCTTTAAATTATGAATGCATAAATCGTTTCACTACATTTTGTGGTTATAATTTTTTTTTTTTTTTTTTTATTTAGTCTAAGATCATGACTTATCTGTCTGGCAAATTACTTGACTGGTTTCAGCACTAATGCCCTGTCTAAATTGTGACCATGATACCTGTCTCTCTAGGACGGCCTATGAACATACAGCTCGTCACGTCACAGATTGACACACAGAGGCGACCTATGCAGGGGTGAGTGTGGCAGGCTTTTTATAAAATAAAGTAAAGCAACTTGACTTAAACATTGGACAGAGTGTGATGGGCTCCCTGTTTTCAGTCTGAACAGAGGTGGTGGAGGAGGCATGAACAGAAATCGTGGGGGCGGATTCAGAGGCGTGCAGAGAGGTCGCGGGGGACGTGGTGCAGGCGGTGGAGGACGAGGCCGGGGTGGCCGCGGTGGTAGTAGCAAGCAGCAGCTGTCAGCAGAGGAACTTGACGCCCAGTTAGACGCCTACAATGCCAGGGTAGGTTCAGCTGTCAATGTCAAGTTCAGTTCAATTAGCAAATCACGTTTTTGCAGCTGTCTAATTTGTCTTGTTTTCTCAGATGGACACCAGCTAAGAAATATGGCACCTCCGGATTGTTGTCCCTTCCTGTCTGCACAGAAGGGTGGTTGTTGCAAATGTGCAGAATATTTTACACATGGTTGTTTTCTGATGTGATTGAAATTATTGTTCCAACCTCTTCTTTTAAATGCTCCGTGTTTTTTACCAGTGGTTTTTTTCTTTGTTTTTTTTCTGATGAAAAATGGTTTTGGCTGTAGGTTCATGTGAATTGGGTTTTCCCAGTTTGTTTCTCTACCCTGTAGTTAATGACACTTGTAATAAAACCTACAGTGCATATTAACCAAATACTGTCTCCCTGTTTCTATGTGCTTATCCATCTTGTTATAAAATGCCTTTTTTATAATTCAAGGAAAGTTCTTGGCTATTTTTGTGCTAAACCAAAATGGAGAGATATTACACTTGCTGAGTTGTCATTCTTTTAATGTCTTCTAACCATATGAAGCCTTCTGTGTTGGTTTGAATGAGGTGATTGCCACTAGTAACCAGGGGCATGAAATCGCTTATTTGGAATAAACATTTGTAGTGTGATTCATTTCTGTATTTGTTTGTCTTTGCTATAAATATTATGTGCAGCACACTTTGGAACCCATAATGACTCAATTTTACTGAAACCCAATATACTTTTGGCATTTCCCCAAAAACCTTTAGTGAAATACTATGTATGCAATTAAACCCCCAAATCCAGCGTGTGGCAAAGCACATGGAGGTCTGAGACTAGGTCTCTGGGTCTGCAAAGCTTTTTGAGGACGAACTGCTAAATTAATGGTAAATGTTTGTGTAATGTTGGCTGGTTGCGTCTGTCGGAACATATTAGCTAGAACGGGATTTTCCCCAGAGCTGAGCAACGAGTCCTGATAGAAAACAAAACGTACTTGCTTCACTGTTGAAACGCACTACCACGTCACAGCCACTAGGTGTCGTCCTGCTCTTTACAGTACAGTAGTGTCAAAGTTCTTGAGCTTATCGGTTTTTGAAACGTACTTCTCTGTATCTACGTGCCACGCCTATGATATGAACCAAATTATGTACTATATATATATATATATATATATATATATATGTATGTATGTATATATATGTATATGTATGTATGTATATATATATGTATATGTATATATATGTATATATGTATATATATATGACTAGTACCTCTTGGTTAAATAACTTTTAACAGTTTCTCAAATGCTTCAGGGGGATGTCAGCTCAAAGAATGAGCCGAAGTGAACAAAGTAACATGCCTGAGTGTGCTGCACAGCTCTGCATGCCCACGCCTGTAATTTTCCCGGAAGCCTTTGTAAAGACACAAAGGTTTCAATTGTTTCCGGTTAGGTTTTCATGATAAAAGAAAAAAGATCTTTGTATTTATGTAGTTTTATCTATACATTACATACATTTTACAAATATATAAATGTAAAAGTATTCAGATCTTTTAAGTAAAAGTAGTAATATCACAATGTAAAAAATACTGCTTTTGAATCTTTTAATAATTGTAGGGCTACTTAATTAAAGATATGTAACACTTATAAAAGTATAAAACAAATAAGTACTCATTACGCAGAAAGCCCACCATCAAAGTGTATATTTCAAGAGCGGATTCTTATTGCATTAGCAGAATTTTAATTTTGCAATTGATCAAGGAGAAGCTCATTTTAACTACTTAATATACTGTAGTTTAATCTACAGCAATGCCTCTTATGAGATTATCACGTTTTCTGCATAAAATCTTAATCTGAAAAGTAACCGGTAACCAAAAATAGATGGAAAATGTAAATAAATGTAGTGGAGTTAAAAATGTTTTTCTTTCAAATATATCCTAGCACTAGAAAGTAACATATAATAGAAATACTCAATTAAAGAATTCCACAATTGTACTTAAGTAAATTGATGTGAGTCGATAGTCTGATGGTTATCCCAAATGTCAAATAAATAAACACTTTACATTGTTTATTATTATTATTGTATTTATTATTACTATAAGAAACGCAGTGCAAATTCATACATTCAAACATGCCAGGGGGGATACCGCAGAAGGTGAGAGAAATAGACCAAAATATATACATAAAAAAAGTAAATACATAATAAAAAGAAAAAAGGCACAATTTGTAATTGTATATTTACATACATAGTTTTTATGGCCTTTTTATTTTTACAAGATTTAATAGTTTTTATGTACAGTTCCAAATCTTTATAAAAAAAACAGTGAAAAGGGGCCTTTGGCTTGTAAACCTACTCTATGTTTTAAAGAATTTGGCTAAAAGATTTATGACATATGACTTTTTCTGTCATAGTTAAAAGATCCTAATAAAACATGTACATAAAATAATTTATAGGTTATAGGTTGTCAACATTTGAAAACCTCTCTTGTTAATTCTTAAGTGCATTGACTGAAAGAGATTTTATGAAACTGCTTTTATTTTGAAGGCAGTACACCGGACGTTGTGTCCCCTGTGAGCGGCCGTTAGCTCCGTTTTTCCTCCGCCGCTTCATTTCGCTCGGTCTCACCAGCATTCAGGAGACTGTCCCAGCCTACCGGCGGTATTACGGTAAGAGTTGATGAAACAATTGCTAAACTCTTCCAAAAACTCATTTTAGGCGAGTGGATGTGTCTTTAGACGTTTAGCATACATCTCTGCGGTGCTTTAGCCTAGTTAGCAAGTTTTTCGGCACTTGATAAGGAAGTAGCAACTTAACGTTACCCATTGAAAGCAGGAATTTGTTTACCGAAGAACAACTTCCTGCAGTCAAGGCTGTGGCTTT
>CALSBV010012105.1:1416879-1476440 GCA_943590825.1 Bovichtus diacanthus
GCAGAATGAATCAGTAATTTCGTGAATCCTTTCATGTTCACAGAATAAACACTTCTTGTCGTCCTTGCAATTTTTCCTTTATCTTCAAGTGCTCCATGCTTTACAATAATTAGCTGAAACATGCACTTGCAGAGTTACAATATGTGGGACAAGCAAACCTCTATCTCTTGCACTTGCTCCTCATTGTTGATGTACATCTGTTGTAGAGAGTCCTCCAGCTCTTTGTTGCGCTCCAGGAGAGTCTTGCCGAGCTCGGCTGCCAAGTGCAGGTCTGACAGGAGCCAAGAAAGAAGAACAGACATAAACAGATGAAAATATTGAGAAAGGCGAGCACTGGAGTTCACCGCACAGTGTTTGACTTCTTCTCGTCACCAGGAGCGATTTGGACAAGTGCTTTTCAGAGAAGCACTCACTGCAGCTGAGGTGCACATTAAGCATTTGAACCTGATCAGCCTACCTTCAATTGAAAATGAATTTAAGACATAACATAAATAAACAGAACATCCTGTCCTTGATTGAATCCCTTAAGGTTTCTGAAATCCTGATTTTTCCTGGCCTTTTTCTCTCTCAAGATGCCATCAAGGAAGCTACGATAAGATACAATGTTTTTGTAGGAACCGACTAATAATTAGAAGGTTCAAATTCAAAGCTTTTATTTCTTTTTTTTTTTAAACCATCAAAACATTTCCATCATAATGACAGAAAGACACAACAAGCCTTAAAACAAAACTTAAAAAGGCATCTAAGTACATCATGTTGAGAGAAAAATGATGGACCTGGCAGATTATATTGTTATATTATACAATAGTATATTAACCTGTAGCCATCTGCACACCAGGGGGTCTGAGCAGTGATAACACATCACATTACATTACATTACATTACATCTAGCTGACACTTTCGTCCAAAGCGAGTTAAGTGCAAACCACCATGAGGATACCAACTCAGAGCAGCAAGAATCTTGCAAGTACATTAGCTTCAAATTGGCCGAACCAGTTGTTATTTTAAAACGCAGCTCGAAGCATCCATTATTCATCTTTCCTGTTAAGAAGAAGCCTAGCTGGACTGAGTAGGAGGAGGAGAATCCTCTGCATACTTAGAGCCCTTAACAACACAGCGGAGTGGAGTGAAAAGACGGGAGGACACAGAGAGAGCCATTGACACCCTTTACTGGAACATGAATGCAGTGTTTTACTACCACAGTGTTGGGCGTGAGCAATGACAGGAACACGTGGGTGTGGAACACACAAGATTAGACTTTACTGTTACTGCATGTCTGAATGCAGCTGTAATAAATCAGTTTTATATCATATACTTAACAAGCATCATTAGCTCTCACGCCTGTGTTGTTACATGCGTCTCCAAAGGTGCCGTGGGAGACAGTGGCAGGCTGTAACTTCCTGTTTCAACAACGCAGGACTGATAAGAGAACACTGGTCTGAACCGGCGAGTGATAATGAGCTGAGTGAGAGTGTGTGAGAACCCCCCCGGGTCCAACTCAGTCACAGCTCTGTTTCTGTTCCTGAGGGCCGACACGTGCAGAGTCTTAGTTATGTAATTTCAGAATTGTGCGCACGGATGAGAGGAGGGAGAGGCTGTGTTGAGGAAATACCAATCACCAGATACCTACTGATGACACAAGAGGCTGTCACATCACAAAGACAGCCATGACATGAGAGCGGCAACGATTAGTGGAACTATTTTCATCATCGCTTAATCGTTCAAGTCATTTTCCATGAGAAAAATTGCAGAAAATGCCGTTTTCAGTCTCTCAAATATAGAAATGTCCTTTCCTTTCTCTGTTATATATCATATAAAACTGTATATCTTTTGATTCGTCTGTCCCAAACCCAGACATTTAAAAACACCACCCTCTACTTTGAGAAACTGGGATGGACACTGTTCACTATTTTTATAGGAGACATTTTATAGACCAAAGTATAAAATGTATCGATAATGAAAATAATATTTATTTGGAGCCCTACACGACATTTATCCCCGACTTTCCTCACTTTCAAATCACATGCTCCTCAGCAGACACAAACGTGACATCATCACACCACCATCTGCGCAGACACACTTCATACGTTTGCCAGATCATACTGCACACACACAGAGAGGTCACCAAATCTCAGAGCTGTCAGTGGAGAAGTTGCATAAGAGCAGCATTTCTGGGGCAAAATCATGCCCGACTATGAGGATGGATGACGCGTGGTTGAAGCTTCCAATCTGACCCCAAAGCCGGGAATCTCTGATCCTGACTAAGGAGGTCTAGTCTGGGGCTCCCTAATCAGATCAGCCAGGGGCTTAATGGCATCAAGCTCCGTGTTGAACAGTGCTGAGATGAGATACAGACAGCATGACGACGCACACACACACACGCACACACACACACAGCAGAATCCACCTGCATTCTCTGCTCTCTGACTACGATGATGAGATACAAAGCTGCTTTAGTTCTCTGGGTCAGCAGGTAATCAGGGGATGGGGTGATGCAGAGGGACATTTCTCTTCTGAGATGCACTGTCGATGAAAGTGCATCCATTTAAGTCGGCTGCATCCCATTTATGCACGAGTGGAAAAGACACAACACTGCTCGTAGATGTCCTGCCTTTGCCTTCCGTGTTCATTTAAGGTCACAGGCGGGACTGCAGGCCTGTTTCGAGGTGAGAAATAGTCACAAAGCCAATCACTGTTTCAACATCTCCAGAATTCAGGGAGTTTTCTGCATTTGTCCCCCTCTCACACACACACACACACCCTAAATAATTGCCACTACCTCCCAACAGATGATCACACCTCTCTGTCACCCAGCCCCACAACTCAGCAGAGTGAATACAAAGTGTTTGATAGATTTTATTTTTATTTTTTTTAAAGAAAGAAAACTAGGAAAAAAGGAGTGCTGGGATCTAAGATGTGACCCTACAAGAAGGGAGATGAAACAGACACACAGTCAGACAGCAGGACTATTCTGGGAAACATCACTGACAAGATCAAATAATTGGCAGAGGAAGAGAGCAGAGAGATGCGGAGACAGACTCGGATGCAGGGACTGACAGAGACATTGGTTTACAGTGTTCATAGTGCGTGCACTCGCGCGTGAAATGTGTTTTACAGTGGATGCAACCCCCTCCCTGCGTGCCATCCACCCCTCCCTGCATGAATCCATTTATCCCAAAAGACAACACAGGACCCCAGCGATTGTGTATGGGGCATTGTTACATCCCCCCCACACAAACCTAAGACATGATGTCTCACCTTGCTCCAGGTCCCGCTGGTCGTACCACGGCTCCTCTTCCTCCGTCACGAACTCCTCCATCCTGCCTGCACGGAGCATCGATGTTGATGAACTTCTTCTTCTTCTTCTTTTTCTTCTTCTTCTTCACCGGCGATGTGATGATCTGCTAATTCACGGACGGCTCGCCCGGAAGTGACAACAAACAACAGCTGCGCAGCCTCCCCAAGTGTGTAACCCTTTGAGACAAATGACTTCAAATCCCGGCCGCGCACCTGCTTCTTGAACAGCCTGCAAACATGAGCCAGACCGCATCAGGCGGCCGGTCACACCTGCAGACCTGCAATAAAACAGTGTGTGCAGCAGCTGAAGAGAGTGCCAGTGTTTCTTCCGTCTCATCGGTGTCTGAGGTGCAGCAGGGCCCTGCAGGCGCACGTTGGCAGCGCGCTCGCCGCTCGGTGCCTGAATGCTGCTGCTGCTGCGTTCAAGTTCTGTCGGAAACGCTGCCTTGGGATGTGGGCATTTTATCACACAGCCTGCTGCTGCAGCACTGCCTTTTATGTTTTAATACTGGTTTGACTACATCATCACTTATTGTCGTGGCTAATTCACTTTAGGCTTTCCAGCACGTAACCTGTTTTTAGGTCATTGCTTAACTTTTGAGTTTGTTTTATTTTCTTTTGTTCTGTTTTGCTTTTCTGCGCACTACTTTTTTGGCTCTTATCATTGATTTCCTTATAGTAAGTATAATAGATACATTTTTTTAAAACACATTTTTATGCCTGATTAGTTTTTTATTTTTTGCTTTTCTGTACCTTTTGTTTTTTAGTTTGGTTGCTTTTTTAAATTGTTTTATTGTCAATTGATTTTTTTCAACCACTTGTAACCTTGTTTAGAAAAGTGCTATACAAATAAAGCTATTATTATTGTTATTATTATTATTATTATAATATACTTGACATGTTTATTTAATGTTATATCATTATAACATCCAACTGTTTGCAAGCCACAAGGTGAAACTATCCCCGACACTAGATGTTCCATCATCCCCACTGCAGGTTAAAGGCGCAGAAAGTTGATTAAAAAAAAAGAGACATAAGTTATTATTATTATTCTAAGATAGAAAATGCTTTCCCGCTCCTCTCATTCTGTGTGATGTAGTTTTTCTATGGCTGAATACAACCTGAACCCAGAATTACTGTGTGGTGTGATTACACACACATGTTTAGGAATATGCAACATACAAGCACAAAACAGAAATAATGAAGGTCTTGAACGATGAAACTGACACAGGGACCTTCTTCTAGGCAGGTCACCAATATTAAATAATAACTGCGGAGCCATGTTAATGCCCTCGTCATGTCAGTTAATATTGTGTTTAGTGGTGCATATTGCCAACACATTTTCTATTTAATCAGCACAGTCCTATTGAAACAAAGGAAGTGGAGCTTTCAGGTCAGGTTGGTATTCAGAAAGAGTAATATTTTTCTAACAAGTTAGGCTCTCAATAGCTCATTTCAGTTCTTGTGTCTGTCTTTGTAGCCATTTTCAAAATGACTTGTGGAAATGTGGTATGTTGAGGAACACGTTTGTTTCACAGGTCAACATGGGCTCGCCTTCGACACTCAATATTCAATATTCAAAATTCAGTCGTCAAAAGTGCCTCTTAAATGCAACATCGACACTACTGCCATATTTTTTCCTCACTAAATGTAATCGTCGTTTACCATTTACAACCCTTCTTTTCCATTGTCTGAAAATAGGAAAATGAAAGCCGTAAAGTACGAGGGGCACCTGAAGGCAGCGCCACTGGAGGTGACGTCACCGTCTATTTGACAGCGTCCCCGGCACGGACCTCTCCTCCTCGCCAGCCCTCCAATAAGTTTAATTGTCCAATTGAATTCATTTGTGTTGATGAATCGACACTGAGTAAGAACCTCACACTGGTTCGTCCTGTTCAGCATTAGACTTTATTGTAAACATTTAGGAGCAAAGCGCACACAGGCTGTGGCTGTTCAGAGCGCACAGCCAGGCCTGTGTCCAGCAGTGCTTCCAGTACTCTTTGGGTTGTGGAGAGAGAAACTGTGTCCTCTCACAGCTCTGACAGACAGACAGACAGACAGACGGCCACTATCACTAAGAAACCTTTCCCTCATTTGGAAACCACATTGCTAAAAAAAAACATTTAGTTAAAGAATCTCCATTAACTAAGAGACATAACCAAAGATAAAAGTAAATTTGACTCATCTTTAAATCAAGAAAAACACACACACGCAACAGGCAACTTTCTGGTGATGTCCATTCACAATGTTCTTTGTTCTGCAGTCCAGCAGCCGAAGACAAAATATGTAGCAGCAGGAAAAATTACCCATTAGGCTTCACAACACAGAACCACCTGCTTTATGTCAAATTGTTTAAACATCGACCCAGTGTTCTTGTATGTTTTATCACAAGTTACTTTGAATTGTGTATTTCTTCACATTGCTGTCAAACATTTCCACGATGTGTTTCTAACGAGACTAGCAGTCTGTCGCTCCTCCCTCCACCTTGGTCAGGGCTGAAAAATGATTTGACAAATTGCCATGTAATTGATTTTCCTTACATGGTCCCCAGAGGATGAATCCTAATGACGTTGGTGATCCCGTGACTTTTCATCTAGCATCAACAGGTCAAATTTAATTTGGATCATGTCCAAATACCTGCAAAACTAATCACATCCAACAATTTAACAAATGCTTTGTGAGCATGTAGCCGTGTGCAGCGTCACGGAGCTGCTAGCGCGGCTCTAGACTCTTACAGTCTTGTTTATTCCAACCGGCCTTTGGTTTCCATATTTTCAGCTCAGTATGCAAATCAACTTGCATGTTACATGTTTTAGTGGAGATTTAAGATATTATTGACTTCAAGACAAGAAGAGTGCACTACCTCAGAAGTGCCAATTTGTAGTAAAATAAATGAAGACCAATTTCTGCCTGTACAAGGCTACTTATTACATACTTTGCTCATCAACAATGTAAAGTGTACATAATTTTCAGTTAATGGGCTGAAACATAAACAACACTAGTCATATCAGTATGCACGCAGTTTTATCTCTGCTCTCTCAGGCTGCAACAGTCCACATATTATAGCAAATCAACCATAAACCTGGTCAGCAGGCGTCTGTGGTGGAGCGCGACTTCACTGGGACGAGAGAGGAGTAGGCACTGACAAAAGAGGAAGGGCTTGACCCTTAAAAATGGCTACATTTCCACTTCCCATCATTCCTGGTTCTCTGTGGTTTTACAGCTCTGCGGTCTTTTAAGGTGCTTCCAGTCTGCTTCGCTCTCACAGCGCCCGACTTTGTTGAAGAACTTCTTGATGAGAGCTTTGGCATCTGCTTTAACTGCGGACACAGAGACGAGCGTTGAAGAGGAGCCCATCGCATGCAGCAGAGCACACGCTTTAGATTATTCATCTCCTGCTTACCTTGGCCTTTCCCCCGACTCCTCCCCTCAGCGAGAAGGTGAGATAAATAGCGAGCAAAGGACTTAAACAGCTCCTGCAGCAAAAGAAAACAATGGCTGAGAATTCATTTTCTTTCACGCTGCATTTCTGCATACATGAAACGATACGAGTCGCTCTCACCTTTGTGGCGAACTTTCCCTGCGTGTAAAAGGGGTCCAGGTAACGAACCACAATATCAGCTGCTTCCTTCAAGGCCGCGGGGCTGGGCGGCTCGCTGACGGGGTGCAGGGCCCGCTCCTGCACATTGGGGTTGAAGGTTACTCTTCTTTCTGTGGGGCGGCTGCGCTTCGCCAGAGGAGACGACCCTCCGTTTGCTTTCATATCATCTGTCAACTGGACACAAACACACGCACGCACCGTCAGTGACTGAGCGGGAGATGCATCTAAGAATGGATGGAGAAACACACACACACACACACACACACACACACACACACACACACACACACACACACACACACACACACACACACACACACACACACACACACACACACACACACACACACACACACACACACACACACTTACTTACTCCTTGTGTTGGAGGAGGTTCAGCTGCTTCCTCCGGTTTGTTTTGTCTGTATGAGAGGTAACATATGTGAGAAACCTTTCCATCAACCGCTTCCTAAAATTATGCATTAAGGCATTTAGTACATTTACTCAAGTACTGTACTTAAGTATTATTTTCTACTACTATATACACTTCTACTTCGCCACAATTCAGAAACTATTGTACCTTTTTAAACCACTACATTTGTAGTTAATATAATTAATTAATATAAGATAAGCTAAAGGGGGACATTCACAAGATAGTATTGTATAAAGTTGTTGCAATAAGCTCCATCTTTAGCAGCCGCAACATTAAAGTGGTGTACACATTAATGCATCAATAGTTATAATTCAATGGTATAATATATATTATTCTGAAGTGGGCCATTCTGCATCGTGAATACTTTCCCTTTTTAAGCTGATACTTACATTTGCTTAAGTTTAATTTTTGAATGCAGGTCTTTTATTTGTAAAATATTTTTACTTTATATTATAGTATTATTATTTTACTGGAGTCTGAGTACTTCTACCACTATGAGGGTGTCTTACTCTGCGGTGGACTTCATACACTCTTTAGATGCGTCTTGAAGCCAATTCAGCTCCAACATCTCCATCTTATACGTTTCCTCCTCTTCATCGTCAGGTATAACGATTATTTCTTTTATACTTTCTCCCTGGATCACGTCCGGAGTCTCCTCAGGACTCATTTCTACATCTTCCACAGTGACAGGTGAGTGTTGGATTTCTTGAGCGACCAACACTGTGGTATGAGACAATGTATCATCAAGTCCCTGCAGCAGCTCCGCCTCCTCCTGGCTTTTCTCTGGCGTTTCTTTCTTCACAAAGTATTGGGAAATGTTGCGGGAGCTCTTTGCCGCTTCAGCTAGCTTCTGCTGCTTCTTGCTCAAGGCCCTGCCTGCCTTCGTCGGGCTGCTCAGGGAGGCGGCGGCGCCGATGGCTTTGGCTCCGATGGACGACGTTACGGCCAAAGATGCGTCTTTGTTTGCCTCTCCGCAGCTTCCTGAGCTGTCGTTGTAAAACCCGCCGCTCTCTGTCCCTTGGTTAGACACAGTGTCCAACATGGACGGCTTTAGCAGATCCTTAGCAGTCATGAAGGGGTTGGAAGATCCCCTCACGCCTGCTCCTACTCTCTTACGCTTCAGCTGGAGGAATAATGCAAAAAAGAATACATGTTTATATCTGAATGCACTGCAGCCACAAGGAGGGCTGCAACTAACGGTTATTTTAGTTATCAATTATTCAGCAATATTATTTTCTAGTTTAATCGTTTGGTCTCTAAAATAGTGAAAAATGTCCATCCCATCTGGTCTTTAAATGTCTTTTGTCAGAAGCATTTTCTGACTTTTTTGCATGAAAAATGACTGAAACGATTAATCGATGATCAATATAGTTGCCGATTATTTTTCTGCCGCTCGACTGGTCGATTGGTCAACTAATCGTGGCAGCTCCAGCCACAAGAATCCACAATGATTGCTTGTAAACTAGCAACTGTGTAGTAAAGAGGATCTTACCGAGTAGATTTCCGATGCCGATGTGAACCCCTGCAGCTCAGAAAAGGAGGAAGAAGAAGAGGAGGGTGCTTCCTCTTTGAGTTTTGACTCATTTTCTCTGGATTCACTGCTGCTGTCAGTCTTCACAGCTTCTCCTTTTTGTCCAGGTGCTGTCCTCTTCAGCTCCGACACCTGTAAAACAAGATGCGAGTTAGGAGCCTACCTCCCGATGCTGTGTGAGGCAGAGCGGTCAGGAGTTACCTTCTTTAGGACAGCAGCTTTGTACAAGTTGGAAGACTTGCTGCTCTTGAAGGCCTCGTGTTCGACGTCCACCGCTAAAGACTGCGTGTCGCTGCAGAGGGACGGAGAAGACATGAAAGACAATGTGGAGCGACTGTCGGCAAAAAAAAAACATGCATGAATGATGTTTGAAGCGTGCGTCTCCATGATTACTTGAATGAGTCTTCTGCCCTCTGGTGGCTATATAACGCTTCCTGCAAGAGGCACAAGCAGTGCTCTCTGGCCTGAAATAGAAGATATAAAAGGTTTGTAAATTCAAACAAAAATTGTCAAGATAGATCAAAGCTATTAATAATTAAAGATTTCTTTTTTTTTTTTAATCCAATAGAAAGACATCATTTGACAGAAATGCAGGATTGTTAACTTTCTGCAATTCATCTACTGCAGGCTCATTATTATTTCCTTTTCAGGCGCTGTACATAAACCGGATTTCTTTTTTTTTTCTTTTACATCAAAGTGTTAGTATAGCTCAGTTGAAACGTCGGCTCCACCGCCTGTCTTCACGTCTCATGACACATGAGTCACTGAATTCCTGGAGACGTGTTCATGAGCAGGTACGAGGAATGTGTTCGCAGCGTTCAAGTACCTTTACAGTGAGTTTGGGGATCCTCTGACTGCTGGCCTCTTTGAGTTGGCAGTCAGCATCTACACAGCCGGATACACAGGTTATACATCCGTACAGATCAGCCTGGATATTCATTCACAATTATTTTATTCTTCTATAGATATTTACCCGGGGGAACAAAGCCTGCCCTGTGACCGTCAGTTCCCTAAAGAAATAAAACAGACAGAACTTCATTCCCAGATATTCACTAAAAGTAACTTCCAATCAAACATTGTATATTGTACATAGAAGAGAACACATCCACCATCTTTGCAGCATTACCAATCCAGACTTAATTCTCAAACTGCTAAATGAGCCTATTTGAGAGTTCATCTAGGGAGCTTTGTTCGTCTCTCTCCCTCGTGTCCTGTCCTCTCTCTATTAGCACTATCCAATAAATGCTGAAGCCCTGAGAGGCACATGTGACATTTCTTTCCCCTGGTGTTCCCATTTTCCAAGTCTGATCCAAATAGTTTTCTCTTCTCTGTTCATAAGAACAGTTAAAAAAAAAAGAAGTTTTGCCAGGATAATTTTTCTTAATTAAAATTTTTCCATCCGTGAAAACAGGTTTTGGCAGGTGAATGTTCTTTCTTTTCATCAGGATCAAGTGTCTTTTGTTGAAATAATTATTTCTGCCGCAAGAGGTAGGTGAGTTTTAATTGGAGGAAAACATGAATGCTTTTATTGCTATTTATAACATGGGGTAGTAGTGGTGCACTTCAGCCTCTTGTGGCGCAAATTAGTATTGCAACAACAAACACAACAAACTAATTAAGGAACTTAGACATTTTTTCCACCTGTTCTTAAGTCATAAACACAGAAGAGAAAACCATTTATACCAGATTGGAAAATGGATTACCAGAATGTGTTTTCTCACTCGCCTTGCAGGGCTTCTGTTAATAAATGCACAAAATGCCCAAAAACAAAACAAAATGAAATAAATAAATAAATAAAAAACTAGCAGTTGTATGCCTTTGACAACCAGTCAAGTTGCAGCTTAAATCCATGTCTGTCCAAAATGTCATCTCATTTTATCCTTCTACACATTTGTGTGAAAGTGTCATAATTAGCATATTTATTCTTGAGTTATGGCCAAAGTGACCTTGACCTCTGATTGTCACAGTCTAAATCAGTTCCAAGCGGACGTCAAATTTGAAGAAATTCTCTCCAGACGTTCCCGAGACATCGCGTTCACGACAACCAGAAGACATAATGCCTCCGCACTCGGCTGTCATGGAGGCTTAATAAATGCATCTTTTCAGTTTGAAACGGACCATTTGTCGGCTTAACAGTGGCTTTAAAAGTTAGCCACTTCCTCATGAAAAGAGAACAGCAGCTGTGGTCATCTTGACTCTGGTCAGTTACTACTGACTTCAACAGTGACAAGTTTTCAAAGCAGGAGAAAAGCATCATCAGTAGAATATTTCTAATCCCCTTTACAGAATAATCATACAGGTCATATATTTTGCCTTTAGCAATCTTTCAAGCCTACATAGGATTATCATTTAATAACCAAAGTATGTTATTTGGGTGGAATAGTACTTTAACCAGAGATCCTCCTTTCCATCACAACACCTCCTAATGTCATCTTTGTTCTTTATGTCAGTTAAACTGCACAAGCTCCACTTGGACCTGCAGACAAATAGTTTAACTTCAATGTTCCAGTGAACACGTGTGAGCGATTTAACACAATCCTCACTTTCAGGGGCCTCAACCGGACTTCCTGTTGCCAACAGCTGGCATACAGATGCACAAAGACAAGTTTCTAGTTTATAGAAAATATACATTTCGTAAAAAGAGTTTTGTGTGTTGCCGATTACCTTCCGCATGTTCATCTGCTTCTTGAAGAGGTCTGAAAATTCCTTTTTCCTCGTTGTGCCGTCGTCTTCGCCACTACTGGCGTCCCCTTCGTCAAACCTGCGAGGTGTGACGTCAGTGTCAATCGACAGGTTCACCACTACTTTATGTTACAAACAAGCGAATACAAGAGGGACAAATGTCACTAAAGTTGTCCTGCCTTTCAAAGCCGTAGCCCTTCTTCCCTCCTTCATAAAAGCCTGGCAGGAAACCGAAGGGTCCCGAGGGCGCTTTGCTCTGAGCTTCGGTCTTGGTGCTGAGGGCACTCGCCCTCTCCAGCTGGGCGCGCACGGCTTTGGGGTTACAACAGTAGTCGCAGGCGCCTGCACAGTTTGGAGTCTTGTCCCCAAAGAACTTGGAGATGGTGGCATGGCGACAACTGGTGGGGAGATAGGAGACACCGCTCGTTTAAAACTAAACACATGTAAAGATAATGATACAGCTCCTGTGAGTTAGAATACATTCATACAGTCAGAAGTCAGACCATCTAGTGCATCATTGATCTGTTAGCTATTGTGTAACCGCACGCTACTATGATCAATGCTTCTGCTCTTCTATGAGTAAAACGGGGTCTGTTCTCGTACAGTACAGTTCTTAATATAACAAAGCTAATAGACAGTTACTAGCTTCAGTGTTGACCTCAGTACGTCTCAATGGGCTGATAACAAGAACACATTAGAGCAGATTCATTCTTGATCTGGGAGGTAATTAGTCTTATTTTCATACAACTTTAGGCTTTTTGGGACACAAAACAATTCGTATTAAAATCCCAGCCTTAAATGTGATTGTTGCAAAAACATTTTTAGAGAAAAAGCCCTCACACTTCTGTATCAGATCCAGTATTATGTAACAGCCAATATTCACACAACCACACACTCTCCCATAGCGTCTGTTTGAGAAACAGCCCATTAGACGAGCCACTTCGACAACACACTCGCTACATCGCTGGAAATGGAAACGCCGTCTCTACAGCAGTGAGAAGAAAAAAAAAAAAAAAAAGAGAGAAGCAGTTACACCAAAGGAGGTGGGGAAAGGCAGCGAGGCACACAAAGACTCTGTGAAGCAGCAGTCACTCCCAGCGAGCACTGCCAAAGAGAAAACAGCCTCGGAGGCAGACAAACTAAAGTGAGGCGCGCAGCAGATAACCAACTACTCTGCCAGCAAAAACGTGAATAGGAAGGGAAGAGCAAGAAACCAGAGGACCAGAGAAGAGGAAGATTTTTTAGTTTTTTGTGTCATCTTACTTTTCCTCCGCTCCACATGCAGAGTATCATCAGTACCTGAGGGATTAGTCTTCCTGACCTTAATCTCAACCTGACTGCTTATCTCTGGGTGACGTATTGCACGCTGCAACAAACTAACACGCTGACGAATAAAACACTCAGCAGGTAACTCCTATAAGGGAAGACATGTCGAGTTCATCACCGCCTCATCAACTGGTCTATTTACTTCTGTTCTGTATTTCTTGCAGTCGGGCCGGGCTGGGCTGGGCTGAGCGTGTGAAAACAACAGAGACTCTCACGGGTAAGTTCATTTCACTGTGTCTTTGGAAATGAAGTTTGAGAGGGATACAGCTGAGGAATACTCCAGGTCGAGAGGAATGTGAAGAATGTGTTCGGAAATACGGACTTGCTAGGTGTAAACATACATTCGGAAGTTAAACCAGCTCGCTTTGCAACTCTGTAGCCATACCAATGGCATTTTAACAGCGTTTGAACGTATATACAATAAAACTCAGTGGGAAAAACTATTGTAACGGAGGCAAAGTTCCGTACACGTTTGTCTGCAGATTGAAATGATTTTAGGTATGAATTTAATATTCAAAAATGGATGCAAGCAGAGACTAAAATAAACATGCACCATGCGCTGACTGTGAGCAGGGTCATCCTTCACACCAGCTGACCAACTAAGAGACTTTTTTTTTTTTTTTTGAAGTGATAACAGTCTCTAGGATGAGATCTGCATGTTTTGAAATTCTCAAACCACACTAAAGACTATATTTAGTATGATAAGAAATGCCACAACATTTGTTCCGATTGGAAATCTTGAAATCTGGTACGGACATACTTCTGGAGAGCATCTAAAAGTACAATTTTGACATTTTTCGATCACATGAAATATCACTTTTATCAATAGTCAAAATCAGAAGATACCAAATATTTGATTGTGCTCCTTATACTTTCTGAGATACAGCCATTTTCTTATCATACTATATTTAGTCTGTGGGCAAATGGGAATACTGTTTTTTCCTAAAATATAATTAAATATATAGAAACAGACAGTAGTCCCATGTGATATAGTTTGTTAAACTTCACTTTTCAGCTAAACGGTTTGACCTGTCACCAGACAGGACAGTGGTATCAATCTTCTCATCTAACTTAACTCCTGACAAGAAATAATTAAGCGTATTTCCCCAAATGTCAAACAAGTCCTTTAACAATATAAGAAACAATATTCATACAGTGTTAGTATACTTTTCTAATTGTTTGTATTATGTTTTGTAATGCAATCAAATAGAGCAAAAGCAGCAAAGAGCCGAGCGCACAGACTGTCACACCCAGTGTCATCTTATTTACTCTGGAGCACAATAGCACATTCAACAGTTAGTCACTTCTTACTTGACACCTGGAACGCCACCCATTAATATCATTTAACATATTACATTCTGTACACATTAAATACAATGAGACAGGTGGCCGGAGAGTCTTCAGTTCAACAGTTAACGCCCGAAACCACTAACCCCCCCCGACGCCCCCCGTATCATTACACACGCTGGTAAACACACTCACTCTTCACATCACATGCTTTACATATGTGCACTTCCAGGCGCTAAAACTCCCGCCCTACTTTATCACTGTCATCCTTCTATTTACTCTTGAAAAGGGAACTTATACAGCATTTTTATCATGTTTGTAGAAAAAAAAAAAAAAAAGCAGAAAGTTATGAGCACCTTCAATATCCCATCACACACACTCAGGGTGTCAGCAACAAAGCAACAAGAGTTACATCCTGGTGCCACTGAACACAGGCAAACAAGGGAGACACTGTGTAAACCAAATTCAAGCGTGATGTTTGCACTGTAAATGCTTCCACCTCACTAGGATGGACGCCAGAGAGGAGACGCTGAGCATCCTGAACAGGATATGGGTCAAGCTGCAGGGTCTGCCCAACGCTAACCCGATAGAGCTGGGAGCTTTCTTTGTCATCTTAATCTTCATCTGTGAGTCTCCACTCTGGATTATCATTCATTTCTGTATTTTATTTTAAGAGTGAGCTGGTCAGGATGTTGTTTTTATATTAATTGTATTTGCTCTCCCTCAGTTGTTGTCCTGCTCATGTCACTGCTGACCTGCGTGAACTGCTGCTGCTGCTGCTGTCGCAAAACCAAGACGAAGGGTTCGGCCATTTGAGTAAATGTGCTCCACACAAGGGACAGGAGATGGTGCAAAACACAACAACAGGCTTTCTCTGCAACTCTCTGAAGCATAAAGAATCCTTAAGAGCAAACAGAAACTCTGGCTGAGAGTCATGGTCATATATTTAATAGACATTCGAGACATCTCAGTGAGCGACAAAAGCCATATACAGGGTGTGTTCAGTGGCATTAGGGGAGCCCAACCCTTTGTGTAACAAAACATCTAGCAAACACAGAGAAGGGTGTCCTGACTGGCTGCCAGAGACACTTGCTAAAGCTACCAGGTTTTCAAGAGAATCTACATTCCTTGGAGCATCCCTGCGCTTTAAAAAAAGGGCAACAACAACGCTTCTGACCCGAGGAAAAGTGTCTTCAATGATGCAGGAAAATACGTGGAATATGAGCTGTAAAAATCAGTGGAATCACTTTTTTTTTTTTTTAAAAAGGCAGCGAGTTGCACAGGTAGATATGAAAGGGAAAGCCGAATTTGTTTGTAAATGTTTTTCTAAATCTAAATATGTGTCATTCTGGAGGAATTATTATTGGCAGTCAGACTTAGAGTTAGGTGAGATCCTCCTCAGGGAGAAGTGTTTCTGACATTTTCTGTTTCTGATCAAGTCTGCCCTCTGCTGCACACAAACTGAAATGAACAATGATTTCATTTGAAATGACACAGCATGCGTGTAATGGAAGTTGTGTTAAATTTATAAAACTGCATGTTATTTCATGTGCAAAGGGTGAACGCATTGTGCAATGATGTGATGCTTCGACTACACTTTTGTACGCAATAAACAAAAACTGACTTGCACGCACTGAATGCTTTACTTACGCTTCTTGAGTACAGTACGACACCATGGCATCAAAGTCTGTAATGGCCGACTTGTCCGTGTCCTTTGCAGAGCCACGTTTCTCCTGTAGACAAGTTTACAAAATGCTCACAAACCCGAGTTCAATAGGAGCTCTTCACACTTTAAGTTCTCCGTTATTGTGCTGACCTGTCTGCGGGCAACCTCCTTGCGGATGAGGAAGTTGAGTTGCTCCTTATCTCTCGGGGAGTAGTACGTACGACAGGAGGAGGGCAGGCCGTCTCTCCCGGCTCGCCCAGACTCTTGGTAGTAACTGGCCAGAGACTTAGCAAAGTTCCAGTGAGCTACAAACCTGCGGGATTAACGAAAAACATCAGCACGTGCAAACTTAAATTCGGTAGCCAATAGAAAACTATACATCAAAACCTCGTCGCCTCACCTGACGTTGGCCTTGTCTACGCCCATACCAAAGCTGATGGTGGCTACAATGACCAGCACCTTCCCCTGCATCCACTCATTCTGGGCGTCTGTGCGATCTCCTGCCTTCAGACCTGCAGTATAAAAACAGAAGTCGAGCATTTTAGCCCAAACCTTTGCGTTTTCTAATTCTATACCTACATGGAGGAAAAACAGTCTAACCTGCATGATAAGGTTTGGCCAAGACTCCAAGCTTGGTCAGCTGGTGAGCCACTGTTTCACAGCCTTCCCTGGTCCGACAGTACACAATCCCACAACCCTGTTCATAAACATTACATAGGTTAAAGAAACCAGGGTTCTCATTCTCATGTTCAAGGGGAAAATATCAGATAATATTGGCTCATCAGCCGACATGACAGGTGTTACGCAAGCAAGAATGTTATGCAACATTAAAGAAGAGGAAATTGAGGGTGGTGCCAATATTTATATTGAGAGTTTAGAACCTAACATAAACAAACATTTTTATAAGGATCTTTTAAACTTGGTTTTTCATCAAATTGTGACCAAGATATGTATTGAACGGGTCATTTTTTAAATCTTAAATACGTCTTTGACATTTGTCTCAGTTTTGACCTGAGAATTCATGTTCAAATCCATCATATTAAAACTACTCCTATTTTTTTCAAACATTCGAAGAAATGCAAAATTGCATCAAATATTATCGTCCGATTTCAGCTTATCGGGGATATATCAATATTGGCTTATATGTTTGTTGATAAATTACAAGAAATTGCAGTAGAGAAATAAAAATGTGTTTGAGGTAATTTAGGAAAAAGCACTGAAAAATGTATTTTCAAACGAAAAAATGTCCTGCTGAGTAAATACATACAGTAGATACTGTATCATAAGGCATCCTTATGTATCATAAGGCATCCTTATCAAAAATGTGTTTAGGTTATGTGTTATGTACAAAACTGAATAAAGGCTGATACATCATATATTGGAATTTTTCAACTCTCAAATATAGATTGTATAAATATAGTATTGTCCTCAAAAACCTATTGTCAGTTTGGCTCTAGTAAAATTTAGATTTTTTTTTTAAGGCTTTATGTTATTTTGCTCAAATCTTTAAAATGACTTTCATTGCATATAAGAACACTGAGAAATAGTTATACTAAAACGTTAGGCTAATCACTACTATTCTATTCAGATGTTTCTGTTTCTATCCTTTCAAATGAGCTGGTCATATTGTATATACATATGTCATATTGTTTCGTGCTATCTGTTTTTCTTCTTTTTTTCAATAATGGATATTTTTTATTTTGGTCCCAAAAGAAGAAGAATTGAAAAAGTCAGAATTCCATTTGGTCGACGTCCCCAAAGTTGCATGGGACGAGGAGACTACAGTTGGAACTTTCATTTTGAATTTGTTTTTAAAGACGTTTTTCATTTGGCCCAGTGGTTAGATTAAATACATTTAAACTGTGATTAGTCAGTCCATCTATGTTCGGTTGAAGTTACACTTTTGAACAGCAGTGTACATATTAAAATAAATAGATGAATGAGGGCTTGCAGCTGTTGATCATTCAGAGAACAGGAGAAGTTCCACACAAACAATCCTAACCTGTCCATTAGAGCTGCTTTGCAGTGCCAGTGCTTTCTGAATGAAAGCGTAGAGGTGGTCGTAGGGGTTTGGCAGCAGCTCCCTGAAGATCACATCGTAGTTTAAGTTACTGCGGAAGACAGGTGTAACAAAAGACAGCGGCGAGCGCAGGGTCAGGGACTGAACAATGTCCTCTTGTACATTCTTTGGCGCTGTCGCCGTCAGAGCCAAACAGGGAACCCCCGGCAAGCGACCACGCAGCTTTCCCAGTTTGAGGTAGTCTGGCCTGAAATCATGTCCCCACTGGGAGACGCAGTGAGCCTCGTCCACAGCCAGGTAAGACAGCAGGCCGCGGGAGCACAAGTCCGTCAGGCAGGGCTGGAACGCAGGAGAGGCCACCATCTCCGGAGTGATGTAGAGCATTTTTAGCTTTGGACTGCTGCTCCCCAAGTCAGCCAGGATCAGGCGGCGCTCGCCTGGTGGGAGCTTGGAGTTGATGGAGCAGGCAGGGATGTTCAGACTCTTCAGGCGGTCTACTTGGTCCTGGGGAGAAACACAGGAAGAGATTCACCAGTGTAGAAGAAGTATTCAGATCCTGTACTGCAGTAAAAGTAATATTACGACACTATAATACTCCACTTCAAGTTAAAGTCCTGCATTCAAACCCTATCATTATGTATTATCAGCTACATTTACAGTATAAAAAGTTAAATAACTCATTGTGCAGTAAAATGTTCCCCGTCAGTGTTTTATTGTTACATATGATGTTTCTGGATTAATATTAATGCATTAGCTGCATTAATTAGTATGTTGCATTTTACTGATGTTTGAGGTTGTGCTAATTTAACCCATTTTTATAATGTTTTGTAGTCTAATCTACAGCAATGCATCACATTCTTTAAGATCATCATATGTTTGCAGCGTCACTGTCCTGTGAGAACCTCTAAAAAGTCAACTTTACATGAGTTCAGAAAAACAGCCCTGTTTCCAGCTTTGTGACAATGGATTTACCAGCTGATTCAACAGGTTTTTTTTTGAAATAGTTTATTTAGCTTAATAAGTAGTCAAATTTGCCTTCATTAATCCTTCAATTCATCACAAACATTCAAAATCAACACATCTGGAGATACATGATTTTCACTGCACATGAAGGGGGTGGAAAAGCGTCTTCTGAAAAGTAACTAAAGCTGTCAGACAAATGTAGTAGAATAAAAAGTACAGCATTTCTCTCATGTATATAGTTGCATGACATGGAAATACTCTAGTAATGTATAAGTATCTCGAAGTTATTATTTTCCTACAATACTTGAGTCCATGCACTTTGTTACATTCCAGCACTGTGATTAACGTATCATTCAGACTGCACACAGCAGTGGACTGACCTGGATGAGGGCGATTAGCGGGGATATAACCAGAGTAATACCCTCAGCCAGGACGGCAGGCAGCTGGTAACAGAGGGACTTTCCTGCTCCAGTGGGCATGCACACAAACACATCCCTGTCGCCTGCAGGAAGACAACACCAGTCACCACATGAACCTCTCTCTGACAACACTGCATGTGAGGTACATTCAAACTGAGCCTCGTATTTAAACATTAACAAAAACGACAGTTAAGTCGTATTGTTGCTACGAGCCGGCTAACGTCTGCTAATTAGCATATATATATATATATATATATATATATAAGATAAACACGACAGATAAATGTTCGCTGACTTACCTTTGACGACTGCTTTGACAACATCTTCCTGTAGTTTAGACCGAAAGTTGTCAAACCCAAAGTGGGTTTTTAAAGCCTGTTTTATAGTTGTTGTCATCGTTTATCTATCTGCAAAGAACTCATACACAGCTCTCTGCTGTTGTCGCGCTCCGATGACATCATTCCAGACACGAAAAAAAAATTTGAAGTGAAAATGATATATATTTTTATTTTGTGTTTAGTAATACAACATTATTTATTCATGCAGACTATTTATTTGTGTTGTTTTATATTTGTTTTATTATGGTTGAAAGAGTTGCCGCGTGTTGCACTGGTTTGTGTTACTGCGCTCTGATTGGTCGAGCGGGTTCACGCCTTGCAGCTGATCGCAGCTGCTGATCACGTCATACACTTATGGCCAAAAGTTTATGGACACACCTGTATGCCCAGACCCATTACTTAAGTAAAAGTAGAAAGTGTAGAAATACTCGCTTACGTGTAAAAGTCTTGCAAAGGTCTTAGCATGAAGATATACTTAAAGTACCAAAAATATGCCTACAAGTAGTCATTATGCAGAATGGCCCATTTCATAGTAATGTATATTACATTATTGTATTACAATAATTGAATTATTAATGTGTTCATTATTTAATGTTGGAGCTGCTAAAGCTGGGGCTAATTTATTACATTTATATACTGCTGATAGCTTGTGAATTTCCATCAGGGATCAAAAACCTTTAATTATACATCATACTGTTGATTATATTTGGTATTATTAATTTGAATCTGCAAAGTAAATAGTAAATTAGGTTATCACATAAATGTAGTGCAGTAAGGGGTACAATGTTTCCATCTAAAATGTAATAGAGTAGAAGTATACCATACAATGGAAATACTCAAGTAAAGCACAAGTACCTTAAAATTCTACTTGAGGAAGTCTAAAACCATTGAAACAAGGCGTCAAGATAATGGAAACCTGCAGGTCCTTTTCATGTAGGTGTTTGTTTTAGTGGTACATTATTCTAAACAAAATGTACAAAATGGAATTCTGGGGTCTCGGGGCAGTTTCCAGTGCGTGATTGGTAATCCAGCCAATATGACATATTAATCTCCCATCAAGACAAAATCTTTGTCCTTAAATTTCTCATAATATAAAACTTGTCCTCACAAATGTAGTGACGTGCATATATAAACTCTGTATCTCTGTATCCTCCACAATTTCAACTAGAGTTGAAAGTGAAGTTCTCTGCTTTTAAAACACGCTTGGATGAGTCACTGGTGGGTACATAAGACTTTAAAAGATCAGTTAATGGATCTGCTTTATAAGGATGGTAAATATCCACAACAGAGACAGAAGAGAGATTGTGAGGAAAGAGAAACAAGAGAACATGGTGAGGCTGATAAATGATACCACAAGCTTATTTACCCAAGATAACGTGACCTGGGTCACAACATTTATAAATGATGGAATGGACTGTTCTTTCTCTACAATCTACTAGGGCAATATTGGTGCAAGACAAATATCTATTAAAACTATTATAAGCAACCAGCAATAAAGCTGTAGCACAAAAATGGTTACAGACTAAACCCCCAACAAAGACTGACTGGATAGATAATGTTACTAATAAATAAAGTACGGAGATAATTACTTTTACACAAAATCTACAGGTTCAGGTCAGATTATTGTTTCTAAATGAAGATTAATCTTTCTTTTTTTTTTCTTTTTTTTTTAAATGTGCACTATTCCTATTTTTGGTGATATTTATAGATAACATGTTATGTCTGATGTAGTAATAAACAGAACAACAAGTAAGACATGTATTGGTTTATTTATCATTCACAGAAATGCATTCTTACTGCAGGGTTAATATTGCACAATACATTACATTAATACTATAGGTTTCCTTTCAAATATATGAAAATACATTATGTGTGAGCAAAGAGTAGCACTGTAACTCTATAGTGAGGAAGTGTTTGCGACGATCACATTAAAGCAGCAGCAGCAGCAGCATAGAGAGTGGTCACATAGTGGAGCTATTCAATAGCACAATTAATGGTCTTTAACATCAGGATCTCAGGATTATTCCAAGTGATTATTATACAACCATTTATCATAGTTTATTATGATATCTACTGGCTTTTAAAGGAAGAGGTGACAGGAGAAAACTCAACCCCAGAGGCATGGTGCGGGACAGAGACATTGGGTCTTAGCTGCTGGAGACTTGATCACCAGATCTTTGATTATCTCCACGGTACCAAACAAGGGGAACAGCTTCTCATCGAAGCTCTCGTTGTAGGTGTAAATGTGGAAGTGTTTGTCCACGTCATAGAAGGACAGCTGGCCGCGGTCGTAGTCGAGGTAGATGCCCACCTTGCGGGAGATGAGGTCGGGCGGCAGGGCGGTGAATGGCACCGTCAGGGCCTTGAGCTCAGTGCCCCTCTCCAGCCGCAGGCTCAGGTAACCCGTATCCGTGTTCAGGGACTTGAAGCCTTTCCTCAGGGCCGCCTCTTTGGCCACGCCCAGCCTCCAGTCTCGCTCACCCACCTCCACCTCCCAGTAGTGCCTGCCAGAGCCGAAGCCCTCCATCCCCACGGCACACCACCAGCCGTCGAAGCGCTGGTGGTAGTTGGGAATATCCTTCCTCTCGAAACCACAGCGCATCCGCTTCTCGTCAGTGGAGATGAGCAGATCAGGGTTGGCTGTGTCCAGATCCAGAGTCACTTCCACTAGAAAGAGAAGTAACACAGTTGAAATGACCAGACAGGTTCTGTAAAGATTATACGAACTAATGATTTGATCAAATTAATGCTGTACCTGCAGCATCTGAGATCCAATCCCACACTGCAAAAAAAAAACGGAGCGCTTTAGTAATAATAATTCACTTTATTTGTATAGCCCCTTTCATACAAGAAATGTAGCACGAAATGCTTAACAATAAGTGGAAATAGACATAGAAACGGATGGAATATTAATGAAAAATAAGATGGAACATTTAAAAAACTTAATAGAATAAGATAAAAAAAATTTAAATAAAATGAAATCGAATAAATAGAATGCATGACATAAGGTGGAAAATAAAACCCACTGAATAACAATAATGTTAAAATCAGTACCTATTTTTGCTGCTTGCATATATACATCAATAAACATTGCAACAAAATCAAAAGGTCTCCATTCTCTTCTGTTCTTATCTTTTCTTTTCTACATCAGTGGTGTAGATTTGAACTTTTTAGGACGAAAACTCAGAAAGTATTTTGCATCGAGTGCACTCTCTACCATCTCTTGGCCAGTGTCATTAAGAGGTTTGAAGCAAAGAAGGTGAATAGTGTGGTACAGGCGCAGGCCAAAAGCATACAAAGGAGTTAGAGCTGTGTTGTTAGTTGATATAGGCTGTAAAACCAGTATTAAAAGGACCAAACAGTGGATACTGTGATGACAAAAATGTGGGGGAAAAGGAGAGTTCTCTGCGCTGAATGCCCGTACCCCCCTGGAGGTGGAGGTGCGCACTATCCAACTTCTTTGCTTCAAACCTCATAATGAGTCTTGTGGATTATCATCATACAATCAATATAAAAAGGTGCAAAACTACAATCAAACATCATTTTGCCAAAGCAATGACGGTCTTCAAAAGAGCACTGCAATGCTGTTTACTACACCAAGCAGTCAGAATGTAACTTGAAACCAGTGGAGCGGTTGTATATAATGTTTTTATAAATGCATGCCGACATACAGAATATCACTCACCTGGTTGAGGAATGTAGGATATGGCACCTGGATGGAGATAGTAACAGGCTCGTGAGGATTGAAATTCTCCAGATTTACAACAAAATTCAACTTGATTGAGTTTTGATTTACAAACCAATCTTCTGAGTCCTCTGCTTCCACATGAGCCACTGCTGCGGTATGGTATCCTGCAAGAACACGGCAAAAAAGGTTTGTATTACAACTGCATAATAAACACAAGGAGCTCAGCATGCTCTGTGAACCGTCACATGGACTTCTACCTTATCTGGGCGCTGCACAATTAAAGTCCAAAAAACCAGCTCCATAGCGGTCAGCAGATTGGGTGCGCGGCCCCAACGCCAGGCTGACTGCAGGTCCTCCAGAACCTTTGCCACAGGCTCCCCAGGCCACACGCTTTGCTGCAAGATGACCAATATGAATAAAAATGTGTCTTTCGAATAAACAGAGTCAGGTGAACACGATTGCTATTTGAAATTCCCACCTCAGGCTGAGCTCTCAGGTCCTTGATCCAGTTGAGGATCACAGTTTTGGCCTGCAGCAGGTCCTGCTCATTGATCATGTCAGGATGCTTGACCTCATCCATCTCTGGCCAGCCATCGGTCTGCATGGGCCTCTTCTGCACACAGAAACATACATGCCGTAAGTGGTAAAACCTCTCTTTACAATAGTAAGTCAATGGGTGAGCAGATAAGCACCTTGCTCTCCAACATGGAGGCCCACTGTAGGATGAAGACCCTGCAGAGAGAGGTTGGCCAGGTGTCGTCAAGGCTCCAGATGTGCTCCAGGACCGCTGACCTCTGAGGGGGCAGAACAGAGAGACCAGAGAGGGAAACATGGGCTTGATGATAGACAGGGAGGTAAAGACCCTAATGGTCAACTGGTGCCTCATTTGTGATCACAAAGACAATGCACAGCACAATACTAGGGCTGCACAAATTCAGGAAAATATGCAATATGTGATAAAGTTGTTGAATATCACTATAACGATATTACTTGCGATAAACAGATATTGAAGTGTACTCAGTTCTGCCTTTCGGGTGCTGTCAGTATACTGCTAAAATAAAACAAATTGAAAAAAATGAAAGGAAACTCTTCCTATTGTTCTTTTTTTTTAACAAATTGAACATTATACTGAACACAAAAGGCACCAATAATGAAAAAAATCATAGCTACATTTTTAAGTGCAGTGTTCTGCTAACTCAAGTGTTCAGCCTCGGAGTCTTTCCTGATGCGTTTATGGCACAAGTTGACATCGTGATGACGATTTTAAAAAACGAATATTTTCTGGTTTCATGAGCGAATTGTTACCTGGCACACTCGGCTTAGATCTCTAGCCAGATCCACAACAAACAGCTGATCCTCATCCAGAGGCTCCCTCTTCTCATTCTTCGCTCTCTTGTGTGATTCCTGTGAGAAAATTAAAAATTTAAGGAGGTTTCTGTTGGAAAGTGTTTTAAAAAGGGATGAGTTCTCAACAAAAAAAAAAAAGGACTTTTGGAGGACATTAGTGCTGCTTTACAAGTGCCTTAGAAAGTAATAAGGTCAAATTAGAAAAGGAGGGGGTCACTCAGCCTGATTAAAATGCACATCGAGGCTCTGTTCCTGTCAGCAGAAAAGAAAGACACCCCTCCCTTCCAGACTCTCACAGCAGATCGCTCTTGTTGAATGAAAGCAGCAGAAGTGCGCATCAGTCACGTGCTACTGAAACATTTCCTCTTGTCAACTGTCTGCTCGAGTATCAAGGTGACCCAAAAAAATAGGTTTGCACATTAAACACTTTTTTTGAGAGTGCACCAAAACGCGTTACCTTTATCTTGGCCGTAAAGTTTTTGGCCGGCTCCACCATGAAGTGAAAACATTGCATCATCTTGGCTGATCTGTAATAAGAGTCCTGCAGTGGATAAAAACAAATACATGTTAGTTTAGAAAATCATTTACCAGCAAAAACTTAGCCTGGTTAGCAGCCTGGACACAGGACATTACAGGTCACATGCTTATATCTAAGATTAGTGGCATGTAACTAAGTACATTTACTCAAGTATCATACTTAAATACAATTTGACAGACTTGCATTTTACCATTTTATGATACTTAATCTTTCTATTCCATTAAATTTCCCAGGGAAATATTCTATTCCACTACATTTATTTGTCACCTAAAGTTACATAAAAAAAACACATGATATGATGCAGTACTAAAATAGTAATAATCCCAGTAAAATTGGTTCCACATTGATGAACTACAACATTAAAATGCACCTTTATGTATTTGTTAATGATAAAAACTAAATAATATAATATTCTATAATACAAACACTTTGAAAGGAGACCTTCTGCATTATTAGTACTTTTACTTTTGATACTTTAATTACATTTTGCTGCTAATAATATTGTTTTACTTCAGTAACATTTTGAATTCAGCGTATTTACTTGTAATGGAGTATTTTTGGACTGTGGAATTTCTACTTTAACTTTTTTTTTTTTTTTAAGAATCTAAGTACTTCTTCCACCAGTGAAGATTCGTCTGATACTCTTCGTTGAAGTGAAACATCACAATTTGTGCTGTAAAATCAGATAGTTTACCACAGCTATTTAATAAGTGGCCATCCAATCCCAGATAAATGATTGGCTTTGAAGCCCAAAAACATGATTAGTTTTGGTCTGTGTGATTTGACACTGTCTCATCAGCCCTCTGGTCTTTAGTCAAGCTGTAAACTGGAACACTGCTAATGTTTACTTCCACAACATCAGTGTGATGTAAATCATTAAACACATGAAGGAAAGTTCACGAAGGCCATTCAGAATACATAACACCAGAGTGTGATCACAACAGCTTATTCAAAGTGAGAGATGTCACAGCCTCAGCTTTAGCAGGCATTACTTAACATGTACAGCTAACAAAGTTAAATGATCTCTGGCGAGACATGAGCAATGGGTCCATGGGTCTTTCAGAAGGTCATAATGGAGGCCAAAACACATAAGTGACCATAAACTGCAGACAAAGCAGGCAGTCTGAAACGTGACTGGCCCTGCACACTTCCAGCTGCCAGATTGGTCTCTCTCTCTCTCTTTTCTCTCCTCCTCACTCACTTTCTCTCCTTCGTCATGCACGAGCTCGGTCTGTGTCTGGATGGCACTGGGATGACCAGTTTAAACAGGTTTTTATGCCGACCCAGACTGAGGATGATGTGGGCGAATGCACTTGCATAAATAAAGCTTATCTGTACTTACATCACCCCATTTAATTATACAACACTACTATTTATCTGCAGTGTTATTGAAAACAGCCATACAGATAGGCCTGGTTTGGGAATGGAGGAAGTTATGCAAGTAAATTGTTATTTTTTTTTAAAAAGGGAAAAAAAGAAAATCAGCTCAGTGAAGCTCCACAAAGCTACTGCATTCAGGTATCTGAAAATACAGTGAATGTGGGTTATGTGTTGTGTTTCAATGCAATGCAGTAATGATGATTCATACTAAGCTGAAGGCGAAAATATTACACTAAATTACATTTTTGCATAATTAAATGGACGTTATTGGAATTGCAGACACTGAAACAAAAGCTGTGGGACGATTGAAAAAGATTAAATGCTCCGTTAGAAAGGTGCATTAATGTCGTGGGAAAACATGACCAAGCAGTTTTTTGCAGCGTGAGAGCGACCCAGTTAAGAGGCCAGCTGACGACTGCGCATGAGGTAAACACACACCTGCCGCGTGACTTTGCGGCAAATCTGGATTGTGTCTGCGGTAAAACTCCTTTTGCAAGTAAAAAAAAAATGATTATATGCAGCTAGGCATGCAACAGAATCAACCATTTTAAACATGTATGCGTGTAATAATGTCATATAACTGCAGTGCATCCTGCACAACAGCATAAATCATCATTGACGCTAACGCGCGCACGAAGCACGAGCCTACCTTTGTCCTCGGAGGTTGAGAGAAGAAGTTTTCTTCTTCTGTTGACTTAAAAGCGAGCAGCCGTGTGTGTCTGGGGGAAGTGTTTGGACCGTGTGCTGCAGTGTCTGACCTTGTTTACATGCCAGAGTGACGCTCGGCTGCTCGGGCAGGTTCGGTTTTCTCCGTCAGTGACGAACGAGGTTGTCCAGTGGACAAAGCAGGCGGCCATGTTTGTAAGGAAATGATGACGCTGATACCGACGCAGGTTTACGTTTCGTCACGTGTAACAGTGATTTCTGGCTGTAAAGATGGATTATTCAACAGATGTGTTCAATGTGTTTACTCCAGTACTGCGCTTGAGTATTCTGACGTACTTGTGCTGTTGTTTCCAGATTCTGCTGCTTTATTCTTTTACCTCTTCCTCTAGTACTCAGATATTTTACTGAAGTAATAATGTAGCAGCAATACTACAGTGTAAAAATACTCTGTTACACATAAAAGTCCAGCATTTAAATGTTACTTAAGTAAAAGTACCGTATTTTCCGGACTATAAGGCGCACTTAAAAGCCTTTAATTTTCTCAAAAAACGACAGTGCGCCTTATAATCCGGAGCGCCTTATATATGGATTAATTCTGGTTGTGCTTACTGACCTCGAAGCGATTTTGTGTGGTACACGGCGCTCACGGCGCTCTGTCAAAATGTTTTAGTACGACTTTGGTAAACTACAAAGCTGCACCGCTTGCAGCATTACGGCTACCGTGGTCAGGAGCGTCGCGGAGTGATACATACTGTGCTTCACCATAATATTACAGCGTGTGTGTGTATAAGGACCCCAAAATGGCGCCTGTCAAGAGACACGCTTACGACGCGGACTTCAAACTCAAGGCTATCAGTCACGCAGTAGAACATGGGAATAGAGCAGCTGCAAGTGAGTGTATTGTGTTGTATTTTACGTGTTACAACTGAACAAGGTTGGGAGTTATTGTGAATACGCTAACGTTTGATTTAGCGGTATCAGACTGTTTTTTTTACGTGTTACAACTGAACAAGGTTGGGAGTTATTGTGAATACGCTCATTAACGTTTGAACAATGTTGAGAGTTTTTGTGAACACGTTTAATAAAGTTTGACTTATCTGACTGTTTTGTTTCGCTTAATGCGCCTTATAGTCCGGTGCGCTTTATATATGAAAAAAGATCGAAAATAGACTATTCATTGACAGTGCGCCTTATAATCCAGTGCGCCCTATAGTGCGGAAAATACGGTACAAAAGTATTAGCATCCAAATATCCTCAAGGTACCAAAAGTACTCATTATGCAAAAATGGCCCATTTCAGAACAATATATTTTATATTACTGGATTATAATTGTCGATGCATTTTTATGTTGCAGCTGGTAAAGGTAGAGCTAATTTAACTACTTTATATATTTAATAATTATATACTACTTTTACGAGGTTATTTATATTTGGTATTAAGAATGTGAATCCGCAAAGTAACTAGGAACTAATGCCGTTAGATAAATGTAGCGGAGTAAAAAGTACAATATTTGCCTCTGAAATGGAGTGGAGAAGAAATATAAAGTTACATAAAATGGAAATATTTAAGTAAAGTACAACATGAAAATACTTCTTACATGTTTATACATCAGTTATAATGCTCCTATAATATATAATAATATAACTCGGGCCATTCTGCTGCATAACAAATACTTAAGCTTTGGATACTCTCAGTACATTTAGCTGATAATACTCCTCAGTAATATTTTCAATGCAGGTTGTAATGTTGTATTTCTACTGTAATTATGTTATGGGATCGGAACAATACCAATAATATCAGCAAGGCTTGAACTGATGATGGTATTTTAAATGTAAGCCTCCATGTTCACAGTGCTTTAACTTAGATTACTGCCCACATCTGGTTTAGGGGTCATAGATTTAAATATCAATAACACAAGGAATATTATAGATCTGTTGCTTATTCATGAAAAAGTTCTGTTCATTTAATCACTGCTTATGTGATTGAATGTGACTGAAACATTAGACCAGAGTTGAAAAGGACAACATGGTTTGTGGGCTAACATAAGACTTGTGTTAATGAGCGTGAGTTTAGAGTTTCACAAACAGTGATATCTTTGTGTTTTTCACTCAAAGGGGACGACTGGTGACACTATTCCGCCTGCAGGCTCTCGACCTGTAGACCTCGACTGGGCTTTCCACTGAAATGACCCCTTTTAACAGTAAACATGGTCATATGATCCATTATTAATATAAAGACAGTAACACAAAAGCATAGTGCTCACAACAGGCTTTTCTTGATCTGCTGAGAACTAAACACATTCTTGATTTGAACTGTTTTCAATATTCTGAAAAGAAAAGAAACAGCTAAGTAAATGTGATTGAGGCTCATTAGATATTCAGAACATATCTGAACATATGTGTTAGAAACAATGGATTTTATGACTAATTCTTGTTTATCTATTTTTTCTGATCATTTCAAGACACATTTCGGATGTGCAGTTTCATTATTACGCTACTGCAGTTTATTTTAGAATCTTAATAGTAGCTTAAGAGCTGAGAGAAAAAGATCATAAGAGCTGCGGGAAAAAAATAAAAAAATGTTCAAGGAGCTCAATTAGATCAGGGTGATACAAGGGGCAGACACGTACCCGCAAATTAAAATTAAGATGTATGAGAACATAGAAAAAAGTCAAGAAGAAAGTTGGACCAAAGTGTCCTTTTGAATTTTACTTTCTTCTTTCTTTCTTTCACACACCAACACATACAAAGTCATGGAAATAGAACTACACTATCAAAAGCCAACGTCGCTATGAGTGGTACTGCAGCTGGGTGTACTGATCTTTATATATTTAAATATTCATAATGTGCTACTGCCGTATAATTAGAATAGTCCATCAACAAAAAAATAAAAGTATTTATTACGTTTGTTTTCAGAAATAATGAGGAGTCATTCTTTTTTCTTCAATAAATACAGTACATGACAATGTGCAGGACAAACATTTGCCACATGTACATGGCAGGTTGACGTTGCAGATAATAACTTTGTGTGATAAAGAAAAACAAAGCAGGTCTGGACAAGTAGGTTTGTTTTCATTTCACATTCACTCCGCTTCACTTGGAGAACAAAACAAATAAATCCATGTTTCTGGAAGTGACAAATCAAGAGTCCCATCTGCCTTAACAGATGGTGAAAAAAAACAGCAACATTTGTTGTGATATATGTCTTATTATGACTTCATGGAAGGCACTCTCATTAGCACCTTTTAGTTTTTTGAATTCTCCCTCTCACATGCTGAACCACATGTATGTGACGGCCGCGGCTGGGTGCAGAAACAAACAGCTCTCTCGTAACCTTACAAACCAGACAAGTAGGTCTCTGGCTCAGGAACAGCACAATGACAGAGTAAACACGTGTTCACTAACAGTATAATCAACAAAGTAAATAGTGGTTCCCTTTTTCGGTGTGTTGTAGTCCACAACTTTCTTCCGCGAGGTGTACCAGCCACCTCAGTAATGTGTTTTGAACATTCAAGCGTCCTCTCCCGAAGCTCCTCTTTGGTTGCTCCTTCATCAGCTGTCTCTCAACATAAACTCAGTCTTGAATGAGATCGTGTGAAGTGTGAAGGATCCGGTTGTGATCCAATCGTCTCCTTCTTTTGGTAACTTCATCTGTATATAAAGCTATCACACATCTTTCACATTCATGAGGCAGCTTGAGAAGCAGTGATCACACAGGTAGAACAGCGCTGCTGTCAGAGTTGAGTGGACGAGGTGTGTCTGTGTTGGTGAAGATACACTGAGGAAAGGAGACGTCCAGACAGGATGAGAGGATGTTGTACGGCAGCTCCGCAGACTGGCGGATACTCTCTTCATATGTTGGAGGAGGCTGCAGGGAATGCAGAAAAACAAGAAAAAAGTTTGAAAATACAATCCGACACAGCTGTTCCGCCATAAAGTCTACTTTGTATTTAACCAGGACTATTTCCCATTAAAATTCAGGATCTCATAAAAAAAAAGTTTCACATAACAGAGCAGGAAACAGACTTCAAACAAAACAGCAAGAAGTTAAAAAAAGTAAATATGTGTTTTAACGTCTTTCAGCTCATTGTTTTGTTTTTTATGGCCCGCAACTTCCCTGTTTTGATTAACTCTCACCGCAATCATCAACCCTCGTTTGCAGCCGTGGCGTGTAGCTGTGTTCACTGTTCTCTACCTGCTCAGCGCCAAACAGCAGACGGTCAAGGAAAGCAACTAGCTGGTGAAAATGGTGGCGCGATCAGCTGAAGAGCCAAATATTTCTCTCAGTAGTTAGCGATTTTCCGAGATTAAAGTCGTAAATTTACGAGAAAAAATACTCAGATATTCTCTGAGATGAAAGTCACAAATGTACACGACACAGCTTGTTGCACTGCCCCAAGTGGTAAAAAGAGCTTTAATATTGTTTTCCAATTTTAACGGCATTTTTCCTCACGTGCTGAAAGACGCTGTCCTTGCCACCGGTCCATTTGAGAATATTGTTGGGATTTACAGACATGAAAAATAAACTACACAGAGGCTAGTCAGAAACAGTATGACCACTTAAGGTGATACCCACAAAATTCTTCACGACAGACAGAAAATGTCTTTTTTTTCCAGGTTGAAAGTTTTGCTTGGAAAACATCCTGAGGTCTGATATCTATCCCTAAAAATAAGTGCTACATGTTTGTATTTACACTAGCAATTAATCTCCACGTCGGCCGCCTGGAACATATTTTTCTCCAATGCATTATCTTTCTGATTACATCTGGCAGATTCACACTGGCTCTTCTTATCTTTTAATTGCTTGGGGACCCTCAGGCGACAAGAGCAACCCTCCTGCCCTGCCCTCTGTGTGATACACGCGCCGCACACACACCAGGCCGCAAAGTTTTACTACTATCCTGCCTCAGGCCGCAGGACAGACAGACAGACAGGGGTAAATTAAGGGGCCATCAGTTGAACTCTAGTTAGCGGGGGAGGGAGACAGTGGTGACGTGTGTGTGTGTGTGTGTGTGTGTGTGTGTGTGTGTGTGCGTGTGTGCGTGTGTGTGTGTAAAAGATGGGCAGCCATGCTAAGGACAGTTTAATTACGGAAAAAAGGGGTGAGGTCAAAGAAGAAAAAAACTGTAGAAGACAGGAGCACAAAGCTGCATTCCCGGGCACTGTTTGCACTCAGGATGCAGGCTTTAATTATGTTTGATGTGCCTTTTTCTCATTACCTTGTTTGCTCGAGCGTTGTGCGAGTCAAAAGCTCAGCGAAAGATCAACACGGTAAATCCTTGAAACGCGGCCGCCAGCACAATTCAGCGGCGAGCGCGAGATGAGCTGATAGCGCATCCTGTTTACAGCACGCTGAATGCAGTCTAATCTTTGAACAAGCTCTTGATACAATATTGTTTGACAGCGTGGTCATAATAGAAACCGCCTGCTTCTTATTATCTCTATTCACTGTGAAACTACACATGTGGGGCCTAAATAAGAAGATGACTTTATATGAGCTTTAGCCAAAGCTGTAATAGGAGTACAATATCTTCTCTGTTCCCAGGCTCATCATCAGCACCTGAAATACTTCATTGTCAAAGCATTTGTGACTGTATCAAGTGCTGTGACACAGTCCTAATCCCTAATTTAGCCGACCTCTGTCACAATGGGTCCATTGAGGCCGAAGCGGTCTGCGATCATCATGTGGATCTGCCTCTGGCGGTCCTTCTTTCGGACGCTCTCGTAGGAGGGGAGTCTCGGCAGGGGGGCATCCAGAGTGGGCAGGCTGTAGCTTGAGGGCAGGCCGACGTAGAACAGCTGACCTGCCTCCTGAGACACAACACAGGGACTCTTATGAGGGACAGGAAACAGAAGCTTTTATGTGCTGAGGATTTGCGGATCAATTAAACCCACTTTAAAGGAATAGTTCACATCCAAAATGACCATGTGTGTATCAATTACTCAGTTATGAATTGAATCAAATGGCGGCTGAGTTTAACAACAGTAAAAAAAAATCTAAACATCTGTTTACAAACTCTCACACAACTCGTGCAGTATAAGTCTCATTTATACAGTTGTGTGCTAACTACGTCACAAACACGTGCATTTTCACTAAAACAGCATAAACACTCTCACGCTTGTGCAGAAAGTGTATTAAATAGTAAAGTTTTGCCGAAAATACTTGTGTTTTGAAGTAGTGAGCATAAGACTGGATAAATGAGACTTGGGCTGTGGTAAAATAGTAAAAAAAAAAAAAAAAAAGGTCTTAGGAAGGACTTAGGAAAAAACAATGATGGTGCTAAGAGAATCTGACTGCACTTAATGTTTTCAATTTATCCAGAGTGTACAATTAAAGTGTGGATGTTATTGATGGACGAAAGGTGCATCACTTTAAATGTTGCTGCTGCAAGGAATTGTGTGACGATAAGGAGATAAGGAGATAAGGAGATAAGAAAGGAAGCACTGAAGCACCTTTCCTTAGCATTAAGAGAATTTGACCAGCTCTTACGATGCCGGCCACTTAAATATATCCGGGTCATTTCACTCAATTAGGAACCTTCCTAAGCAAAAAAAAGACTTTGGCAGCCTTGGATTATACTGTGCGTGTTGTGTGAGATTTTGTAAACGGATGCTTTGACATAGTTCCGCTGTTGTTGAACACGGCCAGCATTTACTTCAAATCATCAAAACCTTTCTCCGTTTTTTGATTTCTCCGTTCGCTTTGGAGACATGAGAGAAAAACAAAGTTCTCTTCAAGAATTCAAGGTAACACAGGTGAGTTATTCATGTACAAAAGGTCATTTTGTGGGTGAAGTATTCCTTTAAAGCTGCAGGCATTGAAACATTAACATCAGAGGTGGGTACCTCCCGATTTACCCAGTGATATATTGTACAATATGTCCTGTAAAGGAACTGAGAGAGTATTTTTATCTGCTGCACAGTGTACACAGAGGGGAAGACTGATGCTTTTAGTGGCTAATAGCAGATGCTGCTAATGCACTACTGGGCTTTCTCACCTGAGTGTCATCCATGATCTGAGTCTGCTCTTGACAAGGAGATCCCACCAGTGTTTGTCTGCTGCTGTAGTACTGAGGAGGAGCATCCTGTAAAACAAGCAGTAATGGAACAAGTGTGTCTCAGAGCCTTAGTTATTCATTACAAGCAATTATTAGTTTATATTTTTACGGATCCTGCTGCCTTTAGTTAAATCCACTCATTCAGCCCAATTGAGCAATGTTCACGCCTTGTTTAATCACTGTAGACACTGGCGGGTTTAGCGATACCATAAATTATCTAATCAATAAGACGACCACCCTCCAATTTCCGTGCCTCCTCCCAGTCCCACCCACTCTAAAACAAGACCTGTCAGAGTCTCAGGGTATGAGGTGCAGGAATCCTGAAAAAAAGACGGCCGGGAAAAGTAAGTGATTGCATTGAGTCTAAATGAGTCTCCTTTGTGTGGAGAACAATGTGATGTCCTACTGTGTCATCAGGGTCCCTAGGCAACAAACCCCACCGTGTGGTCTTTTCTGTCTCTCTCTTCCCCTTGTAACTGCAGCAGGTACCTCTTAACGAGCACACTCCAATACACATTATGGCCTCGTATGTCATTTGGACCGGCATTACAACAAAGTCAATTTGTTGCCTGACTGGGATTTAAACCCAGCGTGAGGATAAGAGATGTTAGGACATGTTTTTGCTGGAGATTTCCTTTGACAAGGAGGCAATAACAGTGGGAGCTTGATATGCAAAAAGTGGTATTAAAAATATCTGATTTATCATTTTCCCATGCAGGCCGGGGTTAAACAATGACATCACTCACACTTAGAGTGACGCACTCAAACGACCTTTGCCATAACCCTGACATCATTTCAGAGAGAGAGAGACGATTCCAAAAAGGTGATGTCAAAGGTCACTTTCTCTCACTGGTTTGTACTTTTAAGAAGGGAAAAAGAAAAGTCTTCAAAAAAAAAGGAAAAAAAAGGAGACTTGTCCTTTGTTTCCTGCCATTGATTTAGCCAGTGTGAAAAAGCACAACCGTGTAAAATCAGTGTTGAAGTCGGGGGAGGACCCCAGCGGCAGTGTGCCTTTTTCACCGCCGCGAACCTAAAGGAGACCCATTGTCCCTCTTGTGTCCCCAACACCCACAGTGGGGTCTGCCCACTATTCATGGTGCAAACTGAAGCAGGGAAAGGTATGTGACGATGAAGTCGAAGACATGAAATGTCCCGGAGGAACACAATGAAAGAGTGTTTGTCTTGACTAACCTTCACTTTCTGTCTCCTCGTTATAAAACCGGAATAAAAAAAAAGGCTTTTCCCTTTTTCAGTCACATATGTCAATTATCGGTTTCAGGAACACATCAAATGAATGATGTATTAACTATCCCATAACAAATGAAAATCAACTCTGAAACTACAATATGAGTGCACGCTTTGGCACTCTGCACTCAGTTTTTACAGTCTGTCCCGTGTATTGAAGTGTAGCTACTGACCTGAGCGTAACTTAGTCTTATCAGCCACATCGTGTACAGACAAAGCTGTAACTAGAGGCCACTTTGTACCAGGGAGACGCTCTGTTAGTTCCTTAAAAGGAACAACAGGACTTCTCCATTAAAACCACAGCCGAGCAGAGCTTCCTGTCTGTTGACAGCGGAGGTATGAGTTGTGTCCCTGCAATCCAAAGATAACACTCAAACTTCACCCCTGGGACTCACAGAGGTGAGAAACAAGTCACGAAGAGGAAGCAGAGAGAATGGGCAACTAATGAAAAGTTACATCTGTGTTTACATTTTCTCCTCCCCTCATCCTGCACCATCGCCTACAGCTTTATTCAGGCAGCGCATAGACAGATCTGTGATGATTACGTGATTAATAATGATTTTAAATGCCACACGCTCCCTTAAAAAACCTTAAAGATTAGGTTGTTTTGCCTCACCTGCTATACCGATGTAAGAAACCAAATCTGATTTGCAGTGATTTCATTACAATGGTGCTGAAGTAGCATCAATATGTGTGGTGAGTGCTAATTCTGTCCATTTCCATTAGAGTTGCTGTGGCAGATATTTCTGGAGGGCAGCTAATTCAACTGAGGCAAATCCATCGCTTGACAATGATCATATCAAGTTTATTGTAGTCCTTTTTCCCACAGCCATGCAAATTGAATTTGACACTTCTTAATGACACTGAGAGAGTGCACATGGTGTCTTTGAGCCTGTGTCCTCTCTCTCCCTCTCTCTAAGTGTGATCTCATCATCTGTGCTGGATCAGGATCAAAACTGAACGTACGAGTCACTTTAAAAAGAGAAAACTCAGCACAAAAGGCACTTTGTCCCTTTTGTTGTTTTTTTTTTATCTTACCATATCTGCATGTGGCCCCTGATAGGAGCAGAGTTTGCAGCACTGAAGATCCTTGCGGTAAATAATGGACAGCAGCACCACAATAACCACAAACAACACCAATGAAGAAACTGTGTGAAAAGCAGGAGAGAATGACATGTTTGTTAATCACTGTTAAACTGACAGACAGTGTGTGTGTGTGTGTTTTTTGGCTGTGAAGCAACTTGTAAAAGAACAGTTTTGGCCTTTTTAAATCTGTGAAGTTTAGCAGGTTGATTCCCTTTTGAACAGTTTTGAGTGACAGTCTGCCTCTACAATTTGAACCCTTATAGGTGTAATTTCTCTCCTTTACTCTACCTGTCTATCAAAAACAATGACAGCTGGAAAATCATAGGCTCCAATCCTGTCACAAACTGTAATTATGTTTTAGAGCGTTGAGTGCAATACGTGACAATCAAATTAGCTGCTATCTATACAAAGAAATGATCAAGTACAACCCTTATCACAATGCTGCAATATGGCTAGATTAACTGCAAATACCCATGAAGCAGAAAATCATCCAGACAGATGTTCCTCTCGTTGAATCTTTAATTTTTTGTGACAGTTTAAAGGTTTTACTTACAGGATGCAGCGACCACTGTGAGTTGATCCGATGTCAGCTGTGAGGAGGGGATGGTTGGACTTGCAGTTGTGGACATCTCTTCTGTGTAAACTGTTAATGTTCCCTTCAGAAATCCTCCTGAACTCATCAGGTTCAACACAAAGGCTCTCATCTTACTTAAAGAAAGAAACGGAGAGCAGCTCTGTCGCTCCTCTTCATTGTCTGCTCGGTCCCGGACAGGGTCACAGTCCACATGCGCTCTCCGCAAGTCGGATCAAACTCTCCACTCGGTAAACATGCCACAGCGTGTGTACGTGTGTGTGCGCGCGTGTGCGTGTGTGTGTGTGTGTGTGTGAAGCTCTTGAAGGCGCAATGACGCCCTCTCCCCACCGCGTGACGTCGCTCTGGCTCCGCGCTGGACGACACTGTGGTTTATGGATGTTGGACACTGGCGGGCTGCAGCAGCTACGAGGGCCAACACATTTATTACAAAGGCTTCCAAAAAAGAGCAATATAACATGTCTTCCACACAGATTACAGATGTATAAAGTAGCCGATGCTTCCTCCGCCGTGGAGTCTTTTTAATGGCATCCAGAGCAGTAGATTAACACACCGGATGCCTGAGCTGGGGTCCCGTTACCCTGGAGACTGTGGGGGTCCCGTCCGATTTATGTACAGACAAAGAGACAAAATGTAGCAATAGTATTTATGGATGGGAACTATGGGAAACTTATTTTTCAATTTAGACTGCCAGTGGACACCCTTTACATTTTTGTAATAATATTTATACTATTGCAATTCTAATAATTGTTTTGTTTGATCTCAAATGTTGAAGATCTGTCCTTAAAGTATATATAGACATGACATGAGATTATTTTATTTTGATCAGAAGTGGCCATGACCTTGATTTTAGTAGCCTAGATCAAATCTTAAAGCAATAGTAAAGAACCGGGCAAATTAAGGAAGTACTGACATTAAAAATACTATTTAAAAAAATATATATTTAAATAGGCCTAATATATTCACATGAGTAGCTTAAAAAAATGTCTAGTTTGCTATCATGGTAGAGAAATAAAAAATGAAGCCTGATTTATAAAAAAAATACAGGAATTGTGATGTAAGAAAACACTGACACACAATATTGCTATTTTTATTTTTATTTCATGTAGCCTATATCTATATTTAGCAGGGGGGCTTCTGATTTATGATTACCTTATTTAAGATTGTTTATTTGTTTGTCTTTCACTAAAAAAAAGGATGCGCACTAAAAAAAGATGTGTGTCTTATCTGTGATGTAATAAAAATATTTGTCTCTTAGCAAAAGGTAAGGTATAGTGATTCCAGTATATTTTAGAGTCATTTAAAGAGTTTTAAGTGTATTTTGATGACTATTGGGATAATATCGTGAATCGCAATTATTTTGGCCAGGATAACCATGACAGGAAGTCGGAGCGAGTTTATAAAACAATAAGTTTATGTAATGTGGATGAAAAATATATTAGATATACTGGTCTATTCATGGTGACCAGGCTGAATTCATTGAGGAGAGGAATGGATCTGATATGATAACCTCCTCTAACTATATACAGCCTGGGAAAACCATTTGACAGGGTGAAATTGATCTCTTAACCTTTTTGGCTTTGATCCAGGCTTTTTGAAATGGATCAATATATTAAATTATGGACCAGCAGCAGGGAGAAGGAAGTCAACTATAACATAAGTCTGATAAGAAGCTGTACTCCAACCGAATGACTAGACCTACAAGGGTTAGACGTATGGTTTTATATAGTGTATTTTACTAACCTTTCAGATAACTTTCAGACTGCATTTAAGTGAAGATACTGGAGAAGATGTAAGGGACTCCATGTGAAGTGAATATGTTATGATAAAAACCTCAGAAGTTATGCTTCTTCTTTTATGTAGGAAACATAAAAAATGGGCAAAAAGATGTTGCGGTCCTCAGAGAATGAAAGTGTTCAGAAACATCGCCTATTGGTTTGATTTACTTCTAAGAATCAACTTCACATGTTTTTAAAAAATGATTTATTTATGGGTCTCCAAAACTCACTAAATCCAAGACATAGCATATCAAAGTGAGAGTGTTTGTTTTTTTCGTTAAAAATGGTCCCAAATGTTGAGAAAAGATAATGTTAGGCTACATCATTTTTTTTTTCATTATGTGTGGTATGCAGGTTTTTCCAGAGGGGGGTAGAAGGAGGTCTTTATGTGTGATGCTTGTGTTTGTAGAAGCACAAAGAAGGAAATTATTGGGTAATTACGATCCAGGAGCAGATGAAAGACAAAAGTAAAATAAGTAGGCTAACATAAAACATAAAAGAGGCAAAACCATATGTAATAAAATAACACAAGTAAACAACCATGGTAAAAATAAGTAGCAACAGAATACAAATAAGTGAACTAGCAGCCAGTAATACTAATAAATAGTATAAACTATTTACTTATCATCGCAATGAATAAACACAATTTCCTTTAATTAATATTACGGGGTCCCCGAATAAACCCCTTAGAACCGCCATTGCGTGAAGGGTTAAATCGTTGGGCCTGTCCTGGAGGTCGAGGACCTGCATGTACTCTACGACAATTGAAAAAGAGCAACAAGAATGATTTTTCCCCCTTTAAATAATTGTGTTTAATACAAAAATACACAGTAGAGAAACAGCTGAATCCATCCAGTGTTCATACATGTAGTTTTGGTGACAAACTTTGCAGCAACCTGAGGATGGCGAGCGACACCGCGTGCGCGCGCAGTTCAGAATTCGCCCTGCACGCGCAACCCGTCGACTGGAGTCGAAAAAATGGTGGCCAGCGCTCGAGTACAGAAGCTGCTCCGACGATATAAACTAGCGATCGCCGCCGCGTTAACTATCCTCCTGGTCCAAGGGCTTGTGGTATGGAGTCTGAGAAGTCTGGAAGAGGGCGAGGCCGAGGTGAGCCGCACTCTGCCCGGTTATTTGTGACACGACAGTGTTTCGGTTGCGTTTAATTGTAGAGCTAGCCGTTAGCGCTTAGCGTAGCTCACTGTGTGTTATGATACGGTAACTGTTAGCAGATGCTAGCTAAGTTAGCGGTTGGTGAACGGCGCCGCTCCGAAACATTTCAGTACAACTGGACCTGCCCTGTCTTGTCTTGTCTTGTCTTGTCTTGTCTGTCTGTCTGTCACCGACCGCCAGACTAGTTCAGTACAGTTCACCTGGCTAGATATTCCTAACTATGAAATTACCGTTATTAATAGTACTCTGTAAATGGTCGTTAACTTGTTTAAGAAGCAGCAGTGGACTTCACGCTGCTGATTGTCACTACATTTGGAGTCACTGTGATGATGGACAGATAGACTAAACAAACCCAGCAATACACATCTGAGAGTAAGAAGAGGTCTATGAAGTGATGCAACTTTTGGGGAACATGTGATAGGACTCCGTTATGATTCATCGATCATAAGCAGACCATCATCAAGCGCTGAAGCGCGTCATATAGCTGTCCCGGGATATTCCGCATCTGTTCTACTGTTCGTATTTATATCCACCAGAGGTCTTTCTCAGGGGGGGCTGCTCGCTCTCTGTGACCTTCACTAAGCTTTGAATCATACCAAAACACCCACAGAGGGGGCATGTCCCAGAGATCAAGGCTACAGTTGAGCAGAGAGTTGCCTCCACTGCATATACCTGAAACAATTCATTTAACATGAACTAAGTCCACCTTGGGAAGCTTATCTCTGTGTCTCCCTCGCACACCTGGAGTGCACTGCCCTGAGGCCGTGCCTGTCCCTTTTTCCCCCCTCTAAATAAGGTAAAGTGAGTTTGTTAACAGATGTGTGACCTGTGGAGGAATAATTTTTTTGAGGCACATTGATACCGATGGAGTCAAAGGAATGTAAGGTGAAACCTGAGTTGGTAAGCGTGCCGTCTCCCGATCATGATATGAAAAGCCTAGACTGTGTATAATATTCCTCCCAACGCGGATAGATTGCAGATCTGTGCCTGGAGGGGGAAGCAGGCAGCAGATGTAATGCAGTGGCTTCAGTGGAGGAAAGACGTTAGACCCAAAGCGGGGGAAAGAGGGATCACGTCGTCAGTGTCCTGTGAAGACGATAATGTTGACCAATTCACTTAACTGTGAGCTAAACCGTATCCACAAAGCTAATTCTCACTAAGTGCTGGACTAGGCACTTACTTTGTTTTAATTCCTAGAGGAAGTAATCCATTTCCGTTGGAGACATTTAAATGCGACATTGTGACGAAACGGAAAGTCTGGCATGTCATTCATCCTATTGCAGATGCAATGTTGCTTTTGACTTTAATCCCCTGTCTGCTTTATGAGCCTCTCGGCTTTCTGCTACCTCGAGTCAGCAGGTGCACTCAGGTTTAAACATGCTTCAGCAAAGATCAAGACATGTCTGTAGGGGTCTGTAGCTCACCTGTAAAGGAGGAGACGTACGCACCATCTGCAATCTCAACACAACTACACATAGTATTTGCTGTCCAGTGCCTCAGGTCAAACTGAAAAACTGCGCAGATTGTACATTTTTTTATTAATAATCCAATTTAGTTTTGTATGAACAATTTAAAGTTGAAAACAGATCTTATTCAGTCCTTGGGAACTCTGTGACACTGCTTCTCAGTGCACATGTCAGCCTGACATGCAGCTATGATGGCAGACATCTATGCAAATGTCAGCGCATGGTGTCTTTGCATGTTTGCAGACTCGCATATGCCGAATCAAATTTCAGGCTTAAAGAATGCATATTAAGCATAATTTCACCGCTGAAAAGTGCATGTTCAGTCAGGGAGGCTTGCAGATATGGGTAATATGCGTAATATGCGTAACATGAGTAACGGTGACTGGATTCCTCCATGCTCGTTGGTCTCTGCGTTAACTCGCATTTGTTCTAATCGGTAGTTTGATGTGCATGTGTGAACATGCGTTAATATTTAAAGCCCTCGTACAGAAGGGGGAAAAAGATTGTGAGGACAGAAGAAGAAGACAAGTCTGTCATCTTCGTGTCACCCTCTGCTTGCCTGTACTGTCCTACAGAGCTGAGCGCTCGCTGCTGCTTCCTACTTCAGCAGATGGTAACGCTGATATGGTTTCACTCGACTTTAATTGGAAAGTAAAGAGGCTGCCTGGCTTGCCTTTTGAATCAATATATTTTTGACATGATGGTGTTAATTAAAAGCTGTGAAAACGAGTGATAAGGAAAATTGAAACATTAGCCCCTGCTGCATGCAACGTCTTCTTTGTGGCAACATTTAGTGCAGCCGCAAGTAGCGTCTTTATCAGTGTTAGCCGGAAAAAGGCGTAGAAGTTCACAGTCATGTTTTCATTCCTTTAGCAGCTATGAGCCTCGGTAGAAAGAAAACGTACCACTGTCGGAGAAAGTGTGAAATATTCTTCAGGGCTTTGATGTTGAGAACTAAAGTTTTTATCTAGCTGTGTGAACCGGGTGTCTCCTGAAGGAATGCATGTCTCTTGGTCAGGTGATGTTTAGGACATCAGGTTCCTGCCGAAAGATGACAATACCCAGGTAACTGAGGTGCATGTAAACTCACTGAAAGAGGCTTGCACTGTAAGGACTGGTATGTAACTGGGCTCCACAATGCCTCTTACTGTAATGGGCTGGAGAGTGCAGTTGGCAATCAGTAGCAGACTGCGCTGTGTTGGTTGGCAGCTGGTTTATTGGCACTATATTATCTGGCTCCTTGTCCCCCCACGCAGCACCAGTCCCTCTACTGTTCCCACCGTCTCTGGGCTGTTGGAGTGCCAGCGGCGTGAGGCGAGCGAGCCCGCGTTCTGCCATATCGTCTGACAGAGGCTGAAAGCTCTCAGCCCACTCACTGTTCTTCTTCCTCTTCTCCAAGTGCACATTTTGAAGGGCCTTTTGTGTGATCCAGTAATCTAGTGTGCCAAAGCTGTGAGGCTGCTTGGCTAGAAGATTTAAAAATGGCTTAAGTCCTGGGTTTTTTTTTCAAAGCCTGCCTTTCATTTTTGTAGGTGTGATATGTGCTCCAGTAAGACTGATTCTCTGTACTCTTGCATTAAAATTATATTATATGCTTTGGACATTGAAGCTGTAGTATTCAAGAAACCCAGATTTATCATGGTAGTGGTGTTTCCGACACTGGGTCCTCACACCATTACAGTACCTCAGTAAAAACCCTGACATTGAACTGAAATGTTTACAAAAGATGAACTTTCTAGCTTTTATTTCTATTAACTACAACTTCCTATTATAGGAATAGACAGTTTAACACATCCCCTTTTTATCCTGCTGATTTTCACTGAACCACAACTATATGACAAACTCTTTCTGGACTTAATGTCTCCTTTAGGGATGTGACAGCCATAGATTCCAGTTATTCCAGAGACACTTGAACAATTGTATTTCTTCAAAGCAGATATAATGTAAGAGGATCATGCCGGGACATTTAGAGAGTCTAAAAAGTGTCAAGGATGATTTTGAGATGCAAATGTCATACGTAAATGATGAAGTCATGATGAAATGCTTCGATGTTGAAGATTTATTAATCATATGAAGGAAAAAAATCTAATATAAATATGGTTAATTGTTTAACCAATTAAGTAGTTAGATTATAAAGGACATTTTTCATCTACTGCAGAATAATGCGTTTTACCAGATTTTGAGATCTTGAAGTGTGTCGTTCTGCCACAGACATGCATATACATGCAGTTAAAACACACACACACACACACGTGACGTGATCTTTCTGCATTCTTCCTGCATTTATTGCCAGAGGGTGCAGACAGTGGTTGTTTGAGGTCTCTACATTGAATCACTGGATTCATTTTGTGTCTTTGAGTTTGTCTGGCTATCCAGAACTGTGCTTTTTGCAGATTAGCTCCACAAAAACGCAGAGGCTCAGCTAAAAATAACCCAGATCAGAGAAATGAAAAAAAGAAAACCCAAGTAAACACATCCTTCCCTCTGGGGCTCTTTCAGCTGTTGTCTTAGTCGTGTTTTTAGTTTACCTTCTGTCATTCCTGCATTGTGAAACAACGCTTACTCCCTGTAGTGTTTTTTTCAAGACGTTATTATTGCAATAAATCTGGATTTAAAATGCTTTTTTATTTTCTCTCTCGCTCTCTCCTGCTTTCCTCTTCTCTCCTCTCTCTCCTCAGAGAAAAACACGACGGTCTAAGCTGCCTGACCACAACAGCCAGGACCCCAAGAGAGACACCGCACTTTGGGAGAAACAGAACTCTTTGTCGGGGAGGGACAGGGGCAGATGGAGCGGCAGGTCGGAGAGGACGGGGGGCACCGCAGCCAGTGCGCTGAGGAGAGGAACCAGCCGCAAAGGAGAAAAGCCCAGCGTCAGGCTGAAGTCTCCCCAGGTGTGGGGGATGACGGGAGCGGTGTTGGACGGTGTGGTCCTCCATGACCTGTCCAGCAGCCGTAACCTCAGCGAGACCCGAGGTGGCGCAGACGGAGCGGCCAAGGTACCAGCTGCTGCCATTCTGGGGGAGCCGGGCAGCGTGGACGGGGCGCACCAACCCAGCAGTGACTTTGTGCCTAAATGTGATATCATAGGCAAGGACGCGCTGTCCGCCCTTCATCGCGCCGGGTCACAGCAGTGCCGACAGGAGATCGCCAACATCGTGTGTCAGCATCAGGCCAGGAAGCTCATGCCAAGCGCACTTCCTCAGTTCTGCCCCCAGCTCGGTGAGAACTTGTGCACAGATATGACAACGCTTAAGGTGCAGACAGTCTAGATCCATTTCCAATCAAAATCTCATTGCACAAGTTTTCTTAAATATTCCATGAGGTTTACGGTTTGTTTTCTCGATCGTCGTGTCGTTTAAGGGAAGCCCAGAAACTGTCAACGTATGTTTAATTTTTGTCATACATTAAGCAGGGTGTCTGGATTGCATAAGGGGCAAAACACTTGACAAGCGCTTCTGGTTTGTTTTTGCAGAAAGATTTGTTGAAGGAAAATGTTTAAATAAGAAACGAGGGCAAAAACAATCCTATACATTTCACACATGAACCCATTATTTTAGTCTTTCTCAACACCCAGAGTCTTTCTCAACACCCAGCCTACAAGATGTTATTCTTTGAAACTCCCCAGACCCTTCTGAATGAGTCCTTTATGTCTCTATCCTGTTTGGACAGGTGTATCAAATCAGGTCCAGGCGGTTGGTGAGCTGGACAACAGCCTGTCCAAAGTGGAGAACCCCGTCAGAGTGGCTTTTGTTCTGATGGTCCACGGCCGTGCTGTACGGCAGCTCAAGCGCCTCATCAAAGCCATATATCATCAGGACCATTACTACTACATACATGTGGACAAGGTAAGCCCTAAAAGGAAATCACAGTGCCCTGACCACCACACATTCTCTGTAATATGCACATGGCATCACACTTGTCCTTGTTTCCATGACCAGCACAATTCTGCATGATAGAAATATCCAAATACGGTAATATATTTTTTGCATTTCTATTAATTATTTCTTATTTCTAAAGTATTTCATGGAATAGTCCACCTTCAAAAAAAGACTAACTCACTTTATTCAAATGGAGGATTTTGTTCAAAGATGTATTTCTTTTTATAGGTTTATGACGTCCTAATTCGAAAACTTTAAGAGAAGCTTCAAATGTAAAAAAAACAAAACAAAGACGTTTGGCACAGTCCTACTTGGAAACTGGAAAAGGTTCTGCTGATGATGCTAACTTCCAGTATTGTTTATTTATGCTTGGGCTGAACATTGAAGAGTGTAATTTGCACTCTGCTTGCTTGGTGCTGGCTACACTGAGCTCACAAAAGCTTTTACCGGTTAGGTCTTCTTGCATTATGAAGGTTAAATATATCCCGTGGGTTTCACAGTGTGGTAAAGGGGATTAGACTGGATAGAGTAAAGTGTGGTTATTCTTAGGGGCTGGATTTAGCAGAGGGGAAAAAGTCTGCTATCATGTGCAGCAGGAAGGCAAGAGACAAAAAAAGTATGGCTGACTGGTGATACTGAGGCACAGACCTTCAGGTGTGTTCAGCGCAGAGACACCTGTCGTCAGTGCACCTGTGTAGCCGGAAAGGTTGTTGAGTCCCGGAGAGTTGCTCTGTTCCGCTGCCAAGAAGGGACGAGGAGAGGCTTACTAGAGGCAGTGATGAATAAGCCTGTGGGACAGACGCGCCACAGACACAGTCTTCGACACTTTGCCAACCTAACCTCGTTTATCTCTGAGGCAAAACCCTGTTTGAGAAATGAGGCTGTGAAACGGGTCAGTTTGTACTGGAGTCAGTCTACCACACACACCTTTTCCTTTTCAGTGAGGACTGTGAGTTTCATCCTGCTGCTGTTGTATCCTTATTGAACACGCCCACCTATTCTTGCAGTGTCTGAAGAACTCCTGACTAAATTTAAGATTGCTCCACAAATGTCCACTCTTAGTCAGTGGCACATTGTTTGTGCTTCACTGAACAACATGATTGGACTTCCCTGAACAATTAATTTCCAAGTGTCTTTTTCCCTTAAGCTGCTCATTTATCGCTTCAGGACCTTTTCATTAGCTGCGTTCATTCGAAAGCGGGCTGCTTGTTAATTAGATGGTAATTAATCTAATTAAGCTCCAAAGAGAACAATTTATAAAAAAGTACAGATTTTGAACCTACAGATTTTTGTCTTCAGACAAATGGTCACATATGCTCACTGCTTCTTTTCTTTTCTTTTTTTTTTCCTTTTCTTTTAAAAACTTGTATTGCAATAAAATTATGAATCGGTACAACCACAAAATGTACAATAAATGTAAAAAAAAATTGCAATATATATTTTTTTTCCTTATTATTTGTAATATTGTATTTATACATGCAGTGATGCAAACAAAAAAAGAAAAAAAAACACTTCTAATGTCCCTGCATGAAGCTTGACCGCTGGCTGGCTCTTTGACTTCCTCCATCTCGTCCTTCACTCCCATCTACAGTTTATTCCCCGCTTGATGTTTTTTTATAAAACATTTTACAGAGTATCCCTTTAAACTCGGTTAATCTTGGTTCAGTGTCACGGTCGCCTGTAGCCACTTTGAGAAAGGGAATTTGCTGCAAGGCCAAAATAGCTAATTAAAATGTTCTCTTTCCATCATCGTGGTGACCCACACTACGCCGCACCACTGTTGTTCTGTTCCGACCGCATTCTCTTTCAACACGAGCCAGCGTTGTGTGCTTGTCTTGGCACAGCGTCAGCTGCAGATCTGTAGGAACCAGATTGCATTTGTGATGCAGAAGCACGGTTTTCGCTCATTTAACAGTTTGACCTTTCGCTTTGAAATTCTGCAGCGGTCCGGCTACATGCATCGGGAGGTCCTGCAGATAGCCCAGCAGTACCCAAACATACGAGCCACGCCCTGGCGGATGGTCACCATCTGGGGTGGTGCCAGCCTACTGAAGGCCTACCTACACAGCATGCAGGACCTGCTCTCCATGTTGGACTGGAAGTGGGATTTTTTCATCAATCTCAGCGCTACAGATTTCCCCACCAGGTCAGCAGAGTGACATTATCGTTCTTCTTCAGCCCACAGCAGAATTCTAACATATCCCCGTGTAGCTTTGTACACGCTGAATGTATTCTAATCTACCTTTTTTTATAATGGTTGGACATATGAATATTATCAGACCCCACCATACCAGCCAGCATTTTATTTTCCAAAGAATCTTCTCGAAATCTTTTCCATCTCTTGACCTAACCCCTCTTCCTGCAGGACTAATGATGAACTGGTGGCGTTCCTGTCACAGCAAAGAGACAAGAACTTCCTCAAGTCCCACGGAAGAGAAAATGCCCGGTGAGTGTGCCGGCTGTAACACACAGGCCAGCGCACATCATGGTTGACGTTTTTGCTTAATTTAAATGCCACCACACCACAATAAACGAGGCATAGTTCAGATTTTTTGACAGAAATGTGTAGTAACTCAGCGGTAAATGATGCATGACGAGATATTCCAGTGAGTCGGCAGTAAGCCAACGGGACCGATTAACAAACCATTTTAAAGAGGCAAAGAGCAGCACGGTGAAGTGAGTATTTCGCAGTTATTTTTAATAAAGCGTGGCAGCTCGGACAGAAAAGGTTTCTTTTGATCATTTACTTTGACGAATGTCTCTCCAACACATCAGTTTAAACTGCTTTCTGTGTTTTAAAGGTTTATTAAGAAGCAGGGCCTTGACCGCCTCTTCCACGAGTGTGACAACCACATGTGGCGTCTCGGCGAACGCAGCATCCCAGAAGGCCTGGAGGTCTCCGGTGGCTCTGATTGGTTTGCGCTCACCCGCCGCTTCGTGGAATACGTCATCAACTCCCAGGATGACCTGGTCTCAGGGCTGAAGCAGTTCTATTCCTACGCTCTGCTCCCTGCCGAGGTAAGTCGGCCTTAGGTGGTCTGTTTATCTCCCGTAGTTGAGACGAGACCGTTTGATATACAAGTCTGTCTCATGCTTGTCCTCCCCTGTCAATTCAGCACAGCCTAGCAGCGGAGATAATGTAATACTTTAAGCTTTCAGGATCAGCGTGCAGCAGAGACGAGAGAAGGGTTCACTTGAGTTTATCTGACTGTGTGGTTAAATGTCTTCGAGTGGGAGGGGGCAGCGGTTTGTTTCCTGTGGTTCGGGGTTATAGAGGCGTGACTTTTTGCAATTTAGAGTCAGTGGATAAGAACTGTTTGTACTTTGTCTTAGACGGTTTACAGTAACTTCACTTCTTTGTTGTATTGCACAATGATGTCATTACTCCTACTCCTTCCCAGTCCTTCTTCCACACGGTGCTCGGGAACAGTCACATGTGCGACAGCCTGGTGGACAACAACCTGCGTGTCACCAACTGGAACCGTAAGCTGGGCTGTAAGTGCCAGTACAAGCACATCGTGGACTGGTGTGGCTGCTCTCCCAATGATTTCAAACCACAAGACCTCATCCGGATCCAGGTGAGCGGGTCGGATGCTGAACAACAACGCATCGATTTCTCTCTTCTTCTCTTTTTTTTGGCCTTCCTTGTAGTTTCCCAGTCCCTCATGTTTTATTAGCACCAGTTATGTGTTCAGAGCAGGCCAGTACCACATAGTTTGAAACCTCAAAGCTTTGTTCGGAACTTTTTTTTTTGCATTTAAACCTGGTATTTTTGTACAGATAAAGATTAGGCTACAATAATAATAATAATTATTATTATTATTATTATAGTATTTGTAGAATTAGATTCCAGTGGTGGCTTCGTAGTAATGGGTCGGGAGCGTTCGGGTAAGCTTACTATAAAATATCACGAGTTCGGGCGAACAGGGGACAAATGTATCTCTCTCTCTCTCTCTCTCTCTCTGTCTCTGTCTCTGTCTCTCTCTCTCTCTCTCTCTCTCTCTCTCTCTCTCTCTCTCTCTCTCACAAAAACACACACAGCCATCGCCATGGCGCTCGTTTCGCACCTTTATGTATTTATGTCGACGAAACTGAAAGTTGATTTAATTAAAAAAAGACTAACTCATTTAATCCGATAACATTAAGTATTTAAAAATATTTTTTAAGGGTGATGGTGTCGTAAAATATGACGACAGACATCCAAAGCTTTTTTCAAAAACCTTAGTAGGAGCTTAAAATGTAAAAAAAAAAATAAAGACTTTCGGTACAGCCGTGGTTCAGTGTCTCAAAGACTTACTTCTGTTATTCTTCGTTTTTTCTACAGCAATTGACCCGTCCGACATTCTTTGCTCGCAAATTTGAGTCATCAGTGAACCAGGAGGCCATAGACATCCTGGACACTCACCTGTACGGCCAGTACGCTCCGGGCACCATTGCCATCAAGGCGTACTGGGAGAGTCTGTTTGAGCAGTTGGATGGTCTGGACTCGCTCAGCGACGCAGCTCTCACTGCTTACACTGCTTTCTTTCGTCTTGGCCTAAAGAATCTGGGGACTACTCGGAGCAACGTGGAGGGCTGCAGGTGGGTACACACTCAACTCAACTGTCGCAAACATGCAGCCCAAAGTGCTTCACATACATTTAAAATACAATAAGGGCTTGGGGGTTAGGGTTAGTTATATTTTTATATAAAAGATATAACAGGTTTATTTCTCTGCTGAATACAAAAATCTCTTATGTGTGATTTCTTTCTTTCTTTCTTTCCACTCACTGCAGGTTTGAACCGGTGGGCTACCCTCTATCAATACACGTGTACTTTTATGACGACCGTTTCCAAGGATATCTGGTGCGTCAGGAAGTCCAGGCTGTGGGTTCGAAGGTCAGGGAGACACTGGAGATGTGGGCAGTGCCCCAAGCAACACTCGTACTCGAGACAAACCTTAAGGAGTTTGAAAGGCTCAAGAATCTGGAAGTAAGTGTACGTCTTGTCTATAGAAGATGGGGACGATGAAGATTCTTCATTATCGTAGAAGATTCTGTCCTCTGCAAACTTTTTAATATCAAGGTACATGAAGAAAACTGCTTTACAGGAAGATTTTCTTCCTGATTATTGTATAAAAAAAAGAAAAATGAGGATGCTTTTTATCAGGGCTTGATCTGGCCAAAACTGGACTTTGAAGTTTAATTAGTTTTTAAAAGATGTTAATATTGGGAAGGCTAGAGCAGAAAGTGCTAACATATTCTCTCTTCTTGTCCTCAGATAAAATATGAAAGTCAAAGACATAGGAGACATTGTTGTGAGTCACACGACCTGTTGATATTTCAGGACTCATTCGTTTAGTCTTTGAGGCGGCGGTGGTCTTTATCTGGTGGTCAGGCTTTCAAATAGAACACCGGAAGGTTGCGAGTTCAATACCAGGGGCTGGCACCATTGAGCCCCTGAGCAAGGCACCTAACCCCGAGTTCCACCCGGGGACTGTCCCTGTAGTCAGTTCACTGTCTGCTAAATGACAAATAATGTCAAAAAAACAATAATGTAAATGTGATGTCTTTTCTCCCTGGCAGATCGGCACAGAGTGGGATCCCAAAGAAAGAATCTTTCGTAACTTTGGCGGCGTCATCGGCCCTTTGAATGAGCCGCTGGCTGTCCAGAAGTGGGCACGTGGTCCTAACCTCACAGCCACCATTGTGTGGATTGACCCAGCTCTGGTGGTGGCAGCATCATATGACATTACTGTGGATGTGGATGCGGAGTACACCCAGTACAAACCGCCACTGCAGCGCCCCCTGCGGCCCGGTACGTGGTCTGTGCGAGTGTTAAAACAGTGGGAGCTCGTGGCAGAAGTTCGCTTCCTTGTCATGCCCTTGACCTTCAAAGATAAGGAGCCGCTACGCAAAGGTGAGTCGTGGGTTCAGAACATTTGATTGTCATTATGTCAGTTTAAAGGATAAAGCTGACAATATTTTATAGTTTTCTTTTTGTTAACAATCATATTGAAAGACTATAACCAACAATGCATTTGTCTGTCTCTAAATACTTGCCGACATCCCTACTCTGTCTGTGGCACTCAGCACCAAGCCCATTGGTTCCTACTAAAGACGTAAATCTTGAAAAATGGGTCACAAATATGTAGGTTAAGTTTTTAAAAACAGCTGAACACTGTAGTTTTTGGCTAGTTTTATAAATTCACTTCACAAAAATTAACTAAATAAAGTGGACCAGTCTACACATTGCTGACGATTGACGTCAGTAAGTAAAATTACAAATTGAACCACAATCTCAGGATTATTAGCAGCCACCCTGAGAGCCTGGACATTTGTGTTGTGGTTTTGGCCTTGTTTGACAACCATTACAACCCCAAATTTAAAGTTTTAAAGTTTAATTCTCTTTTTCAATTTCTCTTAATCTGCAAAATCTGAATGTCCACACCAGAAGAGGACACGTGGCTCCATTCGGGTCCTCCGGGTGACCTGTACCTGGAGCAGAGCTTCCAGCAGCTGAGCTCCGTGCTGAAGCTGCCTCCCCAGGAGGCGGCCATGCAGAAGGCGCAGCGTAAAGCCCTGCTGGTGGGTCAGCCCCTTGAAGCGTGGGTGGACAGCAGCGTAGCGACCTTCTGGGTCACAGGCGGCCTGTGCGCCACACAGACTTCCTCTTGCCCAGCCGTGGGGTCTTGCAACAAGACCTCCTGGAGCTCTCTGTCCCCGGACCCCAAGTCTGAACTGTGCCCGGTCAAAGGTGATGGGCGGATCAGGTAGCCCTAAAAGAGAAGAGACTGTAGACTTCAACACACACACACAGGAAGACTGACTGAGAGCTGGACCTGCACTGGAGAGCTCCAAGAGAACCTGTGTGAGTCGTCTCCGAGCGCAAAGGCACATAAACAACAATATGACTTCCTGCACTGAGAAGTCGAGACCTTCTCAGTGACGTGGGAATATAAAAGAGGAGGACGTGACTGCTGGAAAATTTGCACATAGACGTCAGCAAGCGCATAGACTTGTGTCATTGTTTGCAGAAATGGTTACACGGATGTATTGCGTAATCTTATCTCTTCATTTCAAGGGGGAGTGGAACCTCTGAATCATATTATTGTGCTTATTTTGAAGCATTGTTATGTAAGCATAAGGAGCAGACAGATGAAGTGCACTTTACTGTAAAACTATAATGTTACACAGAGGTCACTTGGTTACAGTGTGAGGAGCAGAAGTTAAAGAGTCGTGGATAAGGTCCAATCACTTTCATTTAAAAGTACGCAAATACCGGCACCGTCCTTCCCCTGCACAGACACATCACTTAATACTTGGACTGTTAGGAAAAGATAAGGAAAGAGCTAGTAGAGAGAAGAGTATTCCAATCTTAGTTTTGTTTAATGTGACATATATATTTTTTAACATGTTATTTTTGTATGTATTTGTTTTTGTCTGTTAGTTCCCTGAGCTGGCTGTAAAGTGTTAAGATATCTTTGATGTCCATTGTTGCAACGAAAAAGCCACTCGGTTGTTTGTCTGGTCAAAGGAAGTGCCTGACAGCTGCAGCATCAAGGCTGCAGAGAGCCAGGCTACAGTGAAAATCCACTTGAAATGCATGAAAAAAACAATCTCGACTCAAAACATCCAGCTGCAGTTCTATGACAACAAACTCCGCCTGTTAGGAAGTGGCCCCTTTTTAAGTTGAGATTTCTTTGTCCGATGTTGTTTTCAATTTTGTTTCCAAATCCTCTGAAAGAATTTGGTGTGTTTTTTGAACTGAATTCAGCTGAGCAAGGTGAAGAAAATGTTGATACAACTTTAAAGCAATAGTTTTGTTTGCTTTCTTGTCCAGAAGATTGATACTGCACTCGTGTTTAGTAAGGGTTGGTACGAGGCTAACTTAGCTTAGCACAACAAATGGAAGCCGAGGGAAACGGCTCGCCTGGCTTCCACAGCTGATCAGTGTACCAGCACTTCTGAAGCTCTGTTGTTCGTTTTACCTGTTTAAAATGATATATTATTGTTTTTTTAAAGTGTAAAAACAACAAATCGCCATTTTACAAATGGTGATGGCGATTATTTATTGGTCTGAACTAGCTACTAACTTTCAAGAAACGATGCGAGTCGGACCCATAACAGTTAAATTTATTGTTTTTACACTTCTGTTTTATCACGGATTAAACATGCGACATCTACCGTTAGTTGGCTTTAGAAGTGCTGGTAGGTGTTTTTGAATGACTTTTAAATTGCAAACATGGTTCGACGCAATATGTTATACCTCCTGTGTATCAGTTTATATGCAGTTATGTATATGTTGGTTTGCTCTGTTTGCCTGTTTGGTTCTTGTTCTTATTTCAATTCCTGCGGTGCGTATAAATTCAACTCTTTAAGTCCACCAACCAAAAATGTTAAACCGTACACTATATGTTTGTGTTTTAGCGTGATCGAGAGAATCTAAGCTGCCTTCACTCAGTGGTAAGAGGAATTGTTTACTACGGGATAAAAGCTTCCAGAGATGTGCAATGAATGCCTTTTCAGAGGACAGTGAGACCCCCTGTCTGTGTCTTAGCATTTTTACATCATTTTAAATGTTCTTAAATAATAGTTGGCCACCATATGAGTTTTCAAGTGACCTTGTTTACCTTGCACAGTACAGTTGCTTCAGTGAAGCCCCAGTTTTATGGATATAAGAAAGCAAGAACGTATGTTATTTTTCTATACTGAGGAAAGTGTGTATGTTGTCCGTTCATCTCCAGCGCTCTGTTAAACTATTAAAAACTGCTGTCTAATAATGTTGTATTTGACAGTACCACATGTTCAGTGTCGTTTAAAGCAGACCTTGTGTTTTGGGGGGGGGTGGAAGTCTCTTGAGCTCCGTGCTGCTGTGATAACCAGCAGCAGTCCGTTTGGTGAGTCAGCCTGTCACTGTTTGCCTGTAGGAAAGCTCATAGGCATCCTGACTGATGACTCAATAAAAAAAAAAAACGCTTAAATTTTTAGTGATGCTGTTTGTAGTTTCTTTTATCTTATCACAAGTCTAGTGGCATTCTCTTGGGTTTCTTATATTCCAGATGGACTACATTAAACCAACTTTTTATTTTTTAGTTTGGGCTATTTGATTTTATAACAGGTCTTTTAGACTTGTGACAAGAAAACCTCTTATTTTACTAACTTTGTCTATTTGCATCTGTAGATTTCTCCTAAATTCACCAACAGTTAGCATTAGATAATGCCTCATATTTAAACATACAATTTGAGAAAAATTGTTATACAAAACAATTATTGTAAGTTATCAACTGAGTCAGAAATCTCCACTTCAGCAGCACTTACTTTCACCAAACTTTCCAGTTTCATTCCGATCTATACTTCTAAATTATTATTATTATTTTTTTTATATATAGAAGTCTTTGTTCATATATCATGTAAAGCCAGACTTTGTTTAACATTTTAGTCCTGAAAAGTATTGATTTTTGATACTTTTGCATATTTGAACATACCGTTTCAGAAAACTTGTGATACGAAAAAAGTATTATCCTAATGTAAGTAATCAACTGGGGAGGTTTGGTATTGGTGTGCATTAGGTAAAACGTTTACCACGTTCACCTGTAGTGACGCCCTTTACAGCAGGTAAAGGAGGATGTATGAGAGGGAGAGGCGCTCTCCAGGGTGCTGAACACTTCCTTGTATAAATGCCCGACATGGTTTTTACTTCATAAATACTGTAAACTACACCTCCGGGTATGTTTCTGATCATATAAATATTTAGTCAGTTTTGTGTCTTTGTTCAGGAAGTAAAGCCAAAGCAGGCAGTGAAGGAGGGGCGGAGGTGATGAAGGAGAGGAAGTTTGAACGTTTAGATTATTTGCAGAACCTCGTTTGCTTTTGACCAGTTTAAACTATAGAACAAGCGGGATGGACGACACCTGCGAAGCACAGAGGCAGGAGGGGGGGAAGCTGGTTTCCTCGGACAGCGCTTACGGGTCATCTGCGGTGGAAACGGACACAGAGGACGGACAGACTCCCACATCCAACACCTTCCCCTATAATGAAGACCTGACGCACAAGGTGATCCATTCATTGCTTCTACTAGGTGTTGACTAAATGGTTTGTCAATTGTGAAATTGTCAAATATGCTTAATGAACCAGAATTGCTGTTAGTCTAAAGTCATCTCGAGGAAATTAATGATTTTCTAGCAATTTTACACCAAGATTCTCAATTTATGGTGGGACCAGCTATTACATTTTTGAAGAGTGCTCCTACTACAATAAGGAAGAACCTACTGCCATCTAATACTCCTAAAAACAATCAGAAAAACTTAATAAAAGTATCCTGTATTTAAAGACACTTACTGTGGTTTTAGTGCTCCATATCATGCCAGCTACAATGAATTATATCCATACCAGGTACAGTAACACAAAGTAAACACATTTAAAAATGCATTATGAATCAATGTCTCTAATATATGATGTGTTGTTGAATAATTTAATACATTTTTGAAACTGAACTCAATACGGTATAATACAATTTTATTAGATGTCATTTTTATTTCAAAATGCTCTTTTTCAAAAGTCAGGGTTTTTATTTAATCTCTTATTGCCATTATCCCCAATGATGCGTTTAATTTTATTTCATAATGACACTATTTATTTAGTAAAGTCACTTTTCATGACAGTGGTGTTGCCTCATCACATGTGTCCTATTTACATTATATTTATATTACATGTCATTTAGCAGACGCTCTTATCCAGAGCGACGTACAGTGAACTAACTACAGGAACAGTCCCCTGGAGCAACTCAGGGTTAAGTGCCTTGTTAAAAAAAAAAGAAGAAAATCCCTCAGGTCTGTAGTCGTGTGTCTGCATGTCTGTGTGGGTACATCATTTGTATTCATGAGTGAAATCTTGTTAATCCTCACCTGGATGCACACTCGAATACTGTGGAAAGATGGTGTTCTACTTTTCTAGGTTATTGTTACTGTATTGGGGGAAAGAATAATAATCCAAAGTATACTTCTGTATTCAGACAGTCTTTTGGGACATTCATTATTTCATTGTCAGGGAAAAAAATTGCTTAGCTTTGCGAATCAAAGGTAGAGATGTGCAGGAATATTACCCATAGTACGGCAAATAATCAAACACAACAATTTAAAGCTTGTTTCTGCAGTCTGTGATGCGATTTTACTGCTTTAAACCTGCAGATTTTCTGATGATTTTATCCGTTTATAAGCTTCAAGATGCACAATAACGGAACCGTTCAATATTTGCGATACAAACAGTTCATTGTGTGTGATGCTAGAACAAACTCCTGCTTGCTCAGTAATCACATTTTTGGTTATATTTGTTGTTTTGCCGAGTCACCGCCTGCCAGACACTACACAGCATATACAGATGGCTTCACTATTTCCAGGCTACAGTGGGCCAATTGGATCTCAGTTCTTTAAATACCCAATAAACTTTTAGGTACTTTTGGAAACTGTGTGACAAGAAGCTGTTTCAAAGAGAAATTTCTTTACACTGTAGTGTACAAAAAAGTATAACCCAAAATCTTGTCAGAACGGCTCATTGTTAGACAAGAAGGAACTTCGTACGCATGAAAGGAAGTGGTTTTCTAAATTCTGTTTTCCTTTAGTTCAGTAATTATTCTTTATGTGAAGGCTGAGTGTAAAGTTATCAGCATTTAAAGACATCTGCTGAACGATGTCTTTCTTGGGAAACATGAAAGTTAAAGACGCTTCCTGTTCTCTCTTTGTGCTGTCTCTGGGAGAATCCACGCAGCGCTGCTCGTATTTAAAGACATACCTGGCTTTTTCTTAAATTATAAATTGTTTGACATGAATTTACATTAAAAAAAAAAAAAAAGCAGAAGAAAGAAACCTCAGAAATGGCCTGTAATTCAGCCTGCATCAAAACCGCACACAATATTCATTTGGCAAGCTCACTGAATACTAGAGAAAGTCCCAAAAATGCTAACTTCTGTTAAAACCATGTTGTTTAAGTAACTACTGCTGTGTGATGATTTGAGAAATCATGACCCGGTTACTGAAGATAATCCACAGACCTTGTTGTGAGCACTTTCATGGAGGAACTACTTTCTATGTGCCATTTAGTTCTATTATACTGGAGAGAAGGCAGATATCTCCAAAACTTGGCAACTTACACCAAAACAATCTAGATTGATAAATAACACTACAGGTAAGAGGAAAAATATGCATGTTTGATTTTGGGGTGAACTATCCCTTTAAGAGTAGACACTCGTGACTAAATTACTATCCACTGGATTCATTATACGGTTGCATATATGGGAGTCTTGGGTTTCCACTCGCCACTTTCATGCCAACTATCTCATTATGAGACATCTCTGGGGCTGAACAACTCGGACATATTTCATGTTGCCATGGAGACATATTCAGCATCTCTACACCTGCTATAGGGCCTTTGCCACAGTAAACCTCCACCTGAACCTCCATCATTACTCCGTGCATACATTCAGTCTGACGTGTGCCTCCTGGAGATAAACGGCCCCCTCACTGCTGCGTTGTTCTCCAACAGCGTTTGTCCTGAGAACGTTTACATGGCAGCATTAAAATTGAATGAAGAAGGCATGAAATAGTAATATGTTGATTTCACGCAGGCCAGCTAAACACAGTGTGAGTCATGCACACAGCAGCTTGCCTCTGGTCTCCAACTCTGGTCTTGTACTTGAGGGGACAGTTTGTGCTTTTACTCACTCAAACATTTCTCTTAATGCCTGTTATTCAAAAATGAAACAATGGCATCCTGTATTATTTACGTCCTGAATGTTTTGTCTGTATTTGCTGGATTTCTGAAGCTTTTATTGGTATTTTCAGCATTAAGATTGTTACTTTACTCAGCGTTCACATAGACTACATCTTCAAAGGGAACAAGCATCCTCTTTAAAGCCACAAATAGTCTTTTATTTTCATCCCGTATATCTGCTCAAACTGTCACGATGTTGCGGTTTCTTTTTGTGTTTGGGAGAGCAAAGTCGAGTATGCAGAACTTGTGGATCAGTGATTAAAGTGAACGTATTGCGAGCTGCAGAGCACTGCATGCTGTAATGCTGCGCAGCATGTGGGCTCTTTGAGACTGCAGATAAGAGGCAGGCGGCACGGCCGGCCTCCTGGGGGAAGAGGAGGATGAGGAGGAGGGGGGGGGGTGATAAATGTCAACAAAGAAGCAAGCATCTGCTGTTGAGGAGCTCCAGGCTGGACGCCCGCAGCAGCCCCCAATGAGGTGATAACTATGGCGACAAGGACGATTGATGCCTACGTCCAGCACTCTGGTGACAAGTCAGCAGATCCCTGCTGGGGTGACGCATGACCCTCGGCCATGAGAACTGGTTGTCATCACACGGGCACTCACTGTGTGTGTGTGTCTGTCTGTCTGTCTGTCTGTCTGTCTGTCTGTCTGTCTGTCTGTGTCTGTGTCTGTGTCTGTGTCTGTGTCATGGGATACTGGACGGAGACAAATTCTGCATTTAAAATCATTTAGTAACTCACATTTCAGAAGAATCCGTGAAATGGACGTGTTCTGCAGAAGAAGAAGAAGACTGTGACTGATATATTATTACATAGATTGTTAATACTGATGCATCAAAAAGCTGCATTTTACTGTTGTGATGGTCGAGGTGGAAATAACTTTATAAACAACAAGTATGGGAATCTGAGGGTACTGAATTTCTAAAGTTTCCTCTAATTTCAGAAGAGCTTTTTGTGAAATATTGGATAATTGTACCTCTATATTTAAATGACTAGATTACTAGTAACTTTCATTGTCAAATACATGTAGTTGAGTATTTCTCTCTGAAATGCTATTAAGTGGAAGTGGAATGTGGCATAACATGGAAATACTTAAAGGTCCAGAGTGGCAGAAATGTAATATATTATTCATAACTATGCTTCCATTACTGTATTATCACCTGAAACTAAGCACCATTGTGTTTTCCTTAGCTTAGAATAGTGTTACGTTTTTTAAAAAAAAAGCGCAAGAGAAAAAGAGATAGCTGCACGAACATCAGCCTAAGATGTGAGCGGCCATCTCTTAAACAGTAACACAGTTTCAGGCCCACACACACACACACACACACACACACACACACACACACACACACACAC
>CALSBV010012105.1:1476450-1517975 GCA_943590825.1 Bovichtus diacanthus
CACACACACACACACACACACACACACACACACACACACACACACACCCTCCAGTTACTTCCCAGTTCAACGGTGCACGTTGCCCTTCCCTCTTGAAGGCATTCGTCTGCCACATTTCATTACAGAACACAAAGCTGTGCACTGAGCAACAGATGAACATGTACAGTGACCTACACTCTGTGCCCACACACACGGGCCGCAGGCCATGAGCTTGATGTTGCATTTCTCTGCAGACGATCCTCGTGGGGGACAGCGGAGTGGGCAAGACCTCCTTGCTGGTTCAGTTTGACCAGGGCAAGTTCCTCCCAGGATCCTTCACTGCCACCGTGGGCATCGGTTTCACAGTGAGTCCACACACTTCCTGTCCTCCACACACCCTCCCTCGCATGTTTTCTCTCCCTTCCCAAGCAACTCTTCTCTGTTCCTGTGTGTGTGTGCGTGTGTGTGTGTGTGTCAGTGAAGTCCAGCATGAATCAGTGGTGTTCTCCAGGACGTTGCATCTTCTCACTGCATTCATTACAATCCTTAACACCCTGTGCGTGTTTGAATTATTATGGTTAATGATGCCACCGCCACCGAAGACAGTACTGCTAATTAAAGTCATGGCTGTTTGCTGCCGGATGTTTTAAAGAAGAGTGATTCTATGCTTTGTGATGTTGTGAGGGGGAGGTGCACTCCTTGTGGCAAGTGGAGACAAACAGGAAATATGTATATGGCTCATTTAATGAATGATTCTTCAGCTGTGATCGCTTTGGCTTTGTGTCAGTGCCATTAGAGCAGCACGGAGAAGGCAGAAATCTGGGAGAAAGTATAAAATTGGCTTTGCCATTTCGCATCAACATAAGATCGTGGTAGAGTATGATTCAAGCTTCAAAAAGCCCTGTGGAAAAATGTGGCACATAAACAACATACTGTAAATCCCTCTGCTGCAAATCTGCAACTGGATTTAAAGTCAAGCGCCTGCAAATACACTTTCATCATTTTTTTGGTCTTTATTTTGATAGGGCTTGGTGCAAGTAGTCAACATATAGTGCTTCAAATGCACAAAAGGTGAAAATCTATCCCCACTGTGGCTAATTCCACTAGATTAACTTTTTACATTCAAAGCTTTTTCAGCCTCTTCTTAGATGCACTTCTCTTCACTGATTTCTTATAAACTACCATAAATAACAATGCAGTGAGTTGAGAAAAAAGCAGGCACATACAATACCTCTGAGAGCTCATTCATAATTACATCAACCAGTCAATGAGCTTCATCTACAAATAAATGTTTCATCATTATGTTCATGTCAGAGTGATGAATTTAGACAAGAAATGACATGTCAGTTATGTAACATAAACGATCTCTGACCGTGTGCCATTAGTCCTGTCACCACAGAGAGGAGTGGAGACTTGACTTGAACACTGGGGGGAGCCAAACACTGCAGGAAAAGATTCATTTTCCAGACACAGTGAAACCATTTTAGACATCTTATATCATGCTAATTAAATGAAGACATTTGGGATATTTTTAGAAGCATGTGTTCTTGACAAGAAGAGACCTGGATCATTGTGTCACCTGCTGTGAGGAGGGATGCTAAAGAAAAACATGGGCTGATGGAGAAGCTAAAATAATAATATAGCATGGGAACTACTTTGTGATAATATAAGATGATTGCCAGCATTTTTGTGAGATAAAGGAAGCATGTTTGGAAAAAGATTTCTGGACAAGGTTTGCGTGCCATTTTACGCACCAATAACAGCTCATCTATCTTTAGGGGATCGTGATGCATCAAGTGTAGAACTAATAAGCAGCACATTTCCCTCCTGTCCGGGTCTCTGCTGTCCCCTCTGACCCTCTCAGTGATCGAGCACTACCTGTGGCGGATGACTCCGCCCGCAGCGCGCTTGACCCCCACAGCTGTAATTGAGGACAATGTCCGCCCGAAACACAGACCAGGGTTTTCACTCATAAGAAAAACACAGTGTTGTTAACTGCCGACGTCCTCACGCGCTCAGTTTAACCACCTGCCCACGCCAGGATGCAGAGAAATGTTTCCGCCTGTTTGCCATCACCGCTGTGTTGACTGCTGGTGGATGCAGACGCCGAACAAGCTTCGCCGCTGATTGTTTTTCAAGTTTTTGACCTGTCGCATCCGTCTTCTGACAGTGCGATATTAAGGTGTGATTTTTTTTTTTTAAATATTTTTTTCCCACCTTCGGGAAGCGCCTGGAGATCATTTCGTGGCCACGCGCAGTAATGCGAGCACAGGGGCTGGAGGCTGGCGGACACCGGGACTGAGCGGTGGAGATCTCGCAGACACCGTGCGCGTCTTTCTTGGACACATCTCGGAGATAAACTGCGCTTTGGCTTTTCTCAGCCTGCGCTTCTTTTCTTGCCATTACAATGTCAGAAAGAAATACATTGTTGACGGACAAGCAGACTAAAAACGGAACGTCCAAATATGTGTTGGAGAGATGCGCTTCTATTAACGAGTATTATGATATTGCCTTCAAGGTGTGTATTTCCGTCTTGTCTTGATTTTCTTTTTTGTTTTTCTTGGTGGTGCTGGTGGAACAGGTGTCTGAGTGTACTGTAGGTTTGACACAAAAACAACTGGGTGTACCTGCAGCAACAACATGAATGTTGACTCTCCACATCTGGAGAATAATGAGTTAAAACCATTAACTATCAGCTGATTAGTCTCGATGTATGCATTCTCCCTGCTAAACAGACCACTGTTTGTACACACAAGTCATCGACCTACTGTTTGATTTCAATTGCAAAGAGGTCTTTCTGAGCCTTTAAATCTCTCGACGTTGCTTTGTCCGCCCTGACTGAAAGCAAATATTTGCTGAGGGTGTACTTGTTGCTCCCTCCCATTAAATATTTAAAAGCTGCACAGGCACACCTGTAACTGTTTAATAAAGACCCACGGACAAAAGTTAAATTTAAGTTTAATGTCATTGTTATCTATGAATATGTTTATGCTGCTATGACTGTGTGAATAACTGGATGTGCTGGATGGATTGTATAATTACACATCCTGTTGACAACTATATTGATTAGTTTTGGATGCACACTGAAACATGATGAGAGGTAAAATTACAGAGTTTCAAACGTCTTGAATCCTCTCTCTGGAGTGTCACATGTTAGTGGCAGCTCAGACAGCACCAAATAATTGAGATCTTACCAAAATAAGACATTGCACAACATCATCATCTGACTCAAACATCATGATAATTGCAACATAAGTTATGCAACTTTGATTCCCTCTTCAGGAGGGCATTGTATTTCGTATCCTACCGTCATGTGTAAGCTGTCAGTTATTCTGTCCAGCTTTAATGTTGTCCCTCTTCTCTGGTGGTGGTGGCTTTGCTCTAGGTGATGCTCCTGGGAGACTCGTCCGTGGGGAAGACGTGCGTCTTGGTGCGCTTTAAAGACGGGGCATTTCTGGGAGGCAACTTTATAGCCACCGTTGGAATAGACTTTAGGGTGAGAGAGATGCTGTTTAACAGTCTCACAGAATGGCTCATCATACTGTTCTATACTCTTATGTTTGTGTTACTTTTTTGTTACTTGTATGAGGAAACATTTACCATCTGAAAAACATCCTAATCATATTTGCAAAGCGACAGGGGACCCACTTGTTAGCGTCACACTGTGGCCCAATTATCACCTTATTTCAGCGGGGAACACTGTGTCATTCTGCGATGATAGCACCAAATGTACTAATCCTCTCACCATTCAGGCAAGTTCACAGACCACTTGTGCCGCGAGGCTCTGTGGGATGATGGCTTCATAAATGTCTTGGCAGATGCCTGCCCACGTCTCTGTCTACTAGAAAGATTGGCTGCAGCTCAGCTCGGTCCTGCAGGACTCACAGTGCTGCCAGACGAGCCCCTACCTTGTCACATATACCTCACACACACGCACACAAACAAACAGTGGCTGTCGCTGAATTTGGAGCAGATTTCTACTGTATATCTTCCTCTGCGGGAAGAACAGGAAAATGTTTCGACCTCCTGTTTCTCTCCAATCAAGGCACAACACTCACACTAATGGCAAGTCAAGCAGGGGTTGTTTGAAGAGGATATTGAGTTGCATTAGCCAGAGTGATGTATTGTCTTCTTCAGATGGCCTTGTAGACATTAGAGAGCGTAATGGATGTCTGACAGATATATGATCTATGGACATTGTCTATTCAGAAGCACCACTCAAGCAAAAGCAACAAGTACTGCGGCCAGTGCCCATTCATAAAAAAACAACAAAACATTTTTTTAAATGACACTTGTTTACATTCACAAATGGCTCTAAATTCAAGCAATCGTTCTCTCGCTTGTGTTTATGAAAAGCAGCAAAACTGCATAGAAACAGAGTCATCTGAGAGGAGCAGTCGAGTCTGTGCTGAGGTTGTCCTCTGTGCATGGATAGGCAGGCAGGCAGGCTGTTGTGGCAGCTTGTAACATGGCCGATCTATTTTCGGCATGCTTCCTTGTAGCAGTTACTCAGCATGCATGCTCCTCTAACGTCATAATTGGGGGGGAATGGAAACCCATGGCAACTAATGCAAGGGGTTGAACCATGTCCATTCTGCCAAAGCAGATGATTTGGCAGGTGGCAGCTTTAGCTTCACACACATCGCAGAGTTTTCTTTTGTCACTGTGTAGCTCTGACTTGCTTTTCTCTTGGGTGCATTTGTGTGCGTTCACAGGAAAGACTGTTTGCGGTGACCTGTCACTGATACGAAGAGATGAAGGGATTGAGGAAATGCTGCAGAGTATTTGCTAGTCACACTTCCTTCATCTCTCTTTAGTTGTTTTGTTGCTGTGCAAGGTTGAAATGCGGTTGTGACCTGACTTGTTGCTGCAGTAGGTCACAGTAACAGAAAAAACTCAAATAACCCCCAGCCCCCGTGAAACAGGTCGGGAGAGAATGTGTGTTTTTGTTGTTGCATGTTGGAGCATGCATGTTAAAATACCGCATGTTACCTTCACCTTTACTTCCACTTCTCTCTTAATTCAACACATTCACCTGTCACGACATTTAGCTTTTTTTTAACGTGGTGACCCTTAAATAATTTTTGCCAATCGTTTCTCTACAGGAAATCAGAGAGTGCCCCTACAGGGCTGCAGGAAATTAACGGGGGAGTCAGTTGTTATGCTGCCAGTCGTCTTTCTCACTGTTGTGTAATTAAGTCTAATCCCAGGACCTTGCTGCTGTGTGGGTGTTGCAAATTACTTTCTCTGCCATTGTTCAAAGCCACTTTTAGTTGTCTTGTTTCTTTTTCCACATGCTGAGTCTCTTAGCTTTTTTTAGTCTGCCAGGATATTCGTCATTCATTTCTGTGCAGTTTTAACAGCACTCCAGTCTTTAGAGCATATGGTGGATTGTCAGACTCTCACGGCTCTTCTCATGTCTGCAGAATAAAGTGGTGGATGTCGACAACCTGAAAGTCAAACTGCAGGTGAGAACATGGACGTTTACCTGTGTAAGACAGTGTCTACATTTCAGCTCACTAAATGACAAATCATCGTATTGTCCTGACAGCTATTGACCTATATATAGACTCATCTGGTACATTATGTATAATCAAAAATAATCTGAAGAGTAATTTAGAAATAATAGCTGACCTAAATATGCTTTACACTCAGTTGATATTCATTGTTTGCATTGCCAATCCAATGAAAGTCTCTGATATTGTAGTGATATGAGCAGCTCTTCAGGGTTTTGCGCCAGCAGCAAGATGTTAATCTAAGGCAAATTCCCGTCTATCATCATAACCTGTTCATTCAACACTGAGTGGGAGCTGCCAAAATTAGATTCCTCTGCTGGCTCGAGTAAATCCTTACATTTGTTCTTTCTTGCAGGGGGCCTTGAACATGATAAAAATCCTGGTATTAATTCCTAAATACATACCACCGTCCATACTATAGAAGGGAAATAGGACTACACAAAAGTGGAAGTTGAGGGAAAAGGATTTAAAGTTTTAAGATTGATAGGATGTAGTACTGTCATTTTATGTCTTATTAAACCAATTATTATACAGATACAACCTAAAAACTACACTCTGCCTTTAGAAAACTTAAAGGAATATGAGTAAAACTCAGTAACAGCAAAGAAAATGTGTAAGTTTAGCTTTCTGTCTACTATTTGATAATAATGACATTGATATAATATAACTTATTGATAATAATATAATTGAATACATTTAAAAATGTGATTTCAAAAGAATCTTAAACACACCAAATGTTGAACTCCACTAGAGTCAAAAGCTATGATGATATTGCTGACCTGACCATAGATGTTTGTTTTTTCTCTATGAACAGCTTTACATGCTACCTTTTTTATGTCTTTATATTCATGCGTGAAACAAAATAAACGACCAATAGGTTATTTTATCAAAATGTATGTATTTCAATTACAGAAAACCGCTACAGGATCAACAAGTAGGCTAAATGTAGCTTTAGCTAATAGCGTTTTGACTGCTTGGTTTGGTTTTTAGCTGATTTATTTGAAAGGAAAGTTATATGGCATAAAAAAAACCTGCAAGGATGTTCAGTTTGCACACTCTGCTAAGCTAAGCTAGGCTACTTAGCCTAGCAGCATGACTATTTTAATGTTTTATTGTTACTGTTACTGTTCTATTCTCTATGACCAGATTTAGTTTATACCTTATTTATGTGGGATAACAAACTAAATTACCAAGATGCTATTTAATTCATGATTATTTTATTTACAGGAAACAACCTTATAAAAGTACATTTAGCTTTAGCGGCTAGCTGTGGCTAACTTATCTACCTAGGCTAAATGTGTCTCTCTTGCTTTGACTGGGCAGCTTGGTTGAGCTGTTTTCTTTGAAATAATACAATTTTTTAAAAACTTTACATTAAAACAAGTGAGATTCTGGTCTTAACTACATTCTAACTAAATATATAGAGTCTGCATTTTTGCTTTGTGGGGCGGTATAATGGTATGTTTTCTGCTTTAGTCTTTCTGCAGATTTACTGCGAGCATTGCTCAGGATGTTCAGTTTTCCCACGTTAGCTGTTGTGTAATTATGTGGTTTGTGACGCAGATCTGGGATACAGCTGGCCAAGAGAGATTTCGAAGCGTAACGCACGCCTACTACAGAGATGCCCAGGGTAACCTTCGCTTTTTATATTTCACTTCCTCATGCTCTGTGTGTGTTAGTGTGTGGGAACGGGTGAGGTAAGGGTTCAACCTGGCTGAGAGGTGTACCTTTTATTAGTGTGCATTGGAAGTGTCTGTGTGTTGCATAAGACAGTGTGCAGATAACAATAAAGGTTTTCCGTCTCCTTTTACAGCGCTACTCCTGCTTTACGACATCACCAGTAAGCTGTCGTTTGACAATATCAGGGTAAGAGTATGAAATTACTTTTCCCTCCCACTCCTTCTCTCTTTCTCCTCTCTCTTCATTTTCACTTCCTGAACTCTGTCAGGCTGAACGCTTTACTTTGACTGTTTACATGCAAAGTACCTCCAACATTTTCTCACAGCCCTCTTTTGGAAATGACACGACGTTATCATTTGCTTCGCTACACATCTTCCAGTTTCAGTAATGAAAAGCAATAAAAGTGTCCAAGGATAAGAGTGACTGAGTCTCACCATGATTGGTTGGAGGATGGGAGTAATATGCAGGTCTGGAGGAGAGCAAACATGCAGACTGTAAGTGGGGGTATTTGTTTTGTTTATAGACCAATATCTCTTTCTTCTCCCCCTCCTGTATCTGTCTGTCTTTTGTACTTTCAAAGGCTTGGCTGACTGAGATACACGAGTATGCCCAGAAGGATGTGGTCATCATGTTGCTCGGCAACAAGGTGAGCAAAGCTTCCTTTTTTGCGCTGCATAAAAAAGATCAGAAGGATAACTGGTCTCTTAGCACAATTTTAACACACTCTTATCACACTCAGACAGACATGTGAATTCTTAAAAGCCAGAAAATGTCTCTCCGCTGTGCAGCACATGCGTGAACGCAAACTCTCACTCGCTTGTTTTAACATTTACAAGTGAAGCACAGCCTTAATTGTGTTTGTGTGTCTTTGTTGATTCATGTTTTAGTCTGTGAGAAGAATTTCCCCGCGGTTAATATAAAGTCGGTCCGTTGACATAATTGCCCACATCAACACATTCATTTCTTACCCATCACCCAATGTTATTTGATTATTGTGACTGGGAAGGATAAATTCAAAACCTTCTACAAAAATGACTTATCACTTGCTTCAAGCTTCCCTTGCATAAAACCTTTTTCCTCCACAATGCTGCTGGCGCTGTGTCTGCAGTCATTGCTGATATATTTCTAAGCTCCCTCTGGTGGCGCAGAGAGGACTCACCTTTCTCCCGGGTCAGAGATGTCACACAGCAGCAGCTTAGATCATTTGCTGTGCGAGCTGCAGGACTGCCGGCACCAGTCTGTGTGGGAGTGCTGCTCTTCTGCTAGAGGTGGAGTTTCTGACATCTCATCAGTCTGAGAGAGCTCTGGCTCAGCAGCCGGCGGCAGATAAGAGGACATGCGTGGTGACATGATGGTGCATCACTGTAGCCAATGGCATAGGGAAACTGTGACCCTTCATCCTCCTCCTATGACTTGTTGTTTTCTCTTCCCACTGCTGTCCTACAGGCAGACATGGCTGCAGAGCGGGTCGTGAAGACGGAGGATGGAGAGAAGCTGGCGAAGGTAACGTATGACGGCTCAGTGTGGTCACATTCTCAACGACAGCCACTCCGCTCGCTCCTCTAATGTTTTTCCATCATAGGAATACGGTGTACCATTTATGGAGACCAGCGCGAAGACAGGAGTCAATGTGGAGCTGGCTTTTCTCGCCATAGGAAAGTAAGTCATAAAGCCGCACTTATTAACATTTTTATATGAGCAATGGATGAAGTGACTAAGTGCAGGGCTGCCCAAAGTAGGGCCTGCGGGCCAAAGTTGGGCCGCCATAAGGTTTGATTTGGCCCACCAGATGTTTCTAGCATTTTTTCCTTTTGTGTGTCCCACCATTAAGTGTCAGTTTGGGCGGGCCTGAGGGAGTGTAATGTAAAAGGTTTTACCAAAGCAACTCAAAGTAAGCTACTAGCTGCGGAATAGAGTGAAGCATTTAGCAGCTAAATAGTCTGATATTTCACTCAATAGTTAGTAATACAGAACCAGAAAAGAGTAAATATTGGACTCCAAATTAATACTTATGTTGCTCCTTGTCTGCTGGATGTGTAAATAAACAACTGTTTGCTAACTAGTTGGAGTAAGAAGGTGGTAATATGTCAGTTGTGTGCTTATTGCAAGTGTCAAAACATTTTTCCAATACATTTTCTTCAATTAATTCCGGTTTGAGAGGTTTATGATCAGATGGTAATTTTGGCAGTATGTAGTAGTAGTAATATCTGTAATTCTAGTATTCTATGTAATGCAAGTTGCTCATCCCGCAACATGCTGCATGTAGCTAATAAATATAATGAACTACAGGAGGTAAATCACTAAAGAATGCAGGTGTTTTTATTTCTAAACATGATTGGTTAATCGGCAGTTTGTCTTTATTCTGAGCTTTAAATCAAGGCCTCACTGCATGTTTTGTTCATGTTTTGGTTGCAAGACGCCACAACACCCCAGCACCCACCTAAATGAGAGCAAACAACTATGACGAAAGAAAATTAACCACAAAAAAAAGAGAGAGAAACAAAACAAAATCAAATACACTCAGACACACAGAGAAGTTATTAGCATTTTTCTCATTTCCAGAGTCATCTACAATTGATCCCTACAACAAATATTTTACGCTTCGAAGGCTAAATCTTTTTTTTTTTAAATAATCCTCTGAAGTGAGAAAAAATAATGTTTATGCCAATTGCACCTTTCTCTTCTTATAGTATAAAAGTATGTTTTTCTTTGATGCTCACAGGCCTCCCTCTGATTCCTGTAACTAATACTCTCTAATTGTTTTTTTAGCTTTTTCCTTGTTTACTCCTTACAATGGGATTGTGCATGTTTGAGGCCCCCTGTGGATTTCAAACATTAACTGTGTAATTTACGCTTTTGACTGACTTCCTTGCGCAGGCACCTTTTTTTATTTAAAGGCTGGAAATGGGAAAGAATTGTTATTTGGTCTAAAAATGACTGATTGCGCAGCTTGTTCCCAGAGCTGTGGAAGGAAGTAACCTGGGTGATTTGAAATATCTGTGTGTATTTTAAGTGCAAGTTAGATGAAAGGATTCATGCCAGAAGCAATTTGATTAAACCTCAGTACAGATAGATGTTTCTCGCTCTTGCGCTTTTTTTTTTCTCTTCCTTTCTCCTTTTCTTGATTTGCTCACCCTGTGTGTGCTCCGTCCCACACATCCACCCCCTCTGTATCTAACTTCTTGCGTCTCTCTTCATTAGGGAGCTGAAGCACAGAGCGACAGAGCAGCAGAATGAGCCCAAGTTCCAGATACACGACTACATCGAGTCTCAGAAGCACAAGTCTAGCTGCTGTGGCCTCATGTAGCTGATGCTGATCGTCAGGCAGAGAGAGACAGAGAGAGAGAGAGAGAGAGAGAGAGAGAGGGAGGGAGGGAGTCGGAACGAGGTAAAAAAAAAAAAGAAGTCTGCTCTCTTACGAAAAGCCAATCCCAGCACCAAACCTGAGAAGCGGACAACCTCGTCTTCTCCACTGAGCTTTTAGCTTGAATGGAAAGTGAATCTGGATTGGCCGCCATCCCTTATCTGAAATGTGAATTTTAAATCTCTTTTATGTCATTCGTAGAAAATGTTTGTGGTGACAGTTGTATCAAAAGACAGTTAGGAGATTCAATCTGAAATGCAATATCCATCTGCAGGGACAAACAAAAAACATTATTATCTTTCTATTCTATACCTGCAAAAACTCTAAATTTGTTGTTTTCGATTAATAATATGGCACCCTTGTGATTTGTGTAGATCTGAAGAGTTTATTATTTTTAGAGAGGAGGTGGGCAGACACTCACATTCTGCTTGGGCGTGGAGTTTCATTACAAAGTATTAAATATGTTGTTGTGCTCTAGATACAGCAGTTTTCGATGGGCCCATGTGTTGTGTTTATTGCCACAGAATGGAAACAAATCTGGCTCATGCACAGCGTTCCTTGGCGCTTGCTAATGCTAACGCTACCAGCAGGGATCAACATACATAACATCCACGGTACACCTCGGAGTCTTGTCTATAGAGGGCTGCAGGAATAAATCCTGAAACCCAGAAACGAGTCAGCATTTTTGCACTTCCGATGCCCTCGTCTTAAAGTCAATGGTTTTTTAAAAATTTTTTTATGAATATAGTGATGCCTGAAACAAGTACGATTTTCACATTTTGTTTAACAACATAAAATACCACAGTAAATACCCCCCACGTGAATTTTTAAGCTTTTAAGTGTCTTAAAAAAAGGCGCTTGCTAACAAGTGGCTAAATGAGACTACGGAGGTTGTTAGGGACATTAAACGCCATCACGCCAAAGTCCACCTTTACGGTCTCATTGTGTTTTTACTCGCACTCCTGCAAACTATTCTTACTCAAACTTCCCAACTTGTAGATTCATCAATTTCTAAGGCTAAGGAGGAAAGGCCTTTGTAGAAGAGGTAAGTGGTGGTGACGTTGAAGTCATGCGACCGTGGTGTAGTTTGTTTAAAACCTTAACTTTTCATTTCTGGTGATTGCATTTACGCTTCAAAAATCATAAAAGTTCCTTTGTAAAGATTCTTTTGCTGAACACGTCTGAGCATCATAAACTTCTGTTTGCCACAGAGCTTATTTTCTCAAAATGAAATGACCATTGACTTTTTGTCGAGGGAACCAGGGGCGACGCTAACTTCCGGGTCAGCCTACAAAAACCCGTCATCCCTGCAGCTCGCTATTTCATCACGGGTTAGGGAGGGACCGGAGAAATCTGCTGAACCAAACTTTCGAATCCATCAGACAGATGAATTTAAATCATATGCCAACAGGAATCTATGTGATTATGTGTAAAGAACATGAACAATTATTTAGCAGTTCAGGACCTAGCTTGACTTCATGTTTGTAATGAAACTGTTTGCTGAGCTTCAGTAACAAAGTGAACTTAACTATTTGAGCTTTGCTCGGTCCAGCGGCAGCAGCAGACACTGAAAGCGGAGTTCCATCCTATTTTCAGAAGTGCCACATTTTCCATCCTGCAGTCTGCAGGCTCGACTCTTGATAAATGGCAGTTTTATACAAACAATCAATACAACTGTTGGTGTGGATATCGCATTTTGCCCTGCAGCTCTTAGTTTGTGTCCGTCCCTGTTTTACCAGGCTGTGATCTGAACCCCTTTTGGCCTTACAGTCTTCATAATTATTCTTTGAAAATTCAGCGTGTTTGAGAAGAGGACGTGAGTCTCACAGTCAGATTGTAGCTCAAATGATCCTGTCTGTTCACATCTGTACTGCTGTTAGATAGAATAAAGCCAACCTTTTGAGGGCGCTCGCCCACTGTGTGTCTGTCTGTACATTCAATTCAGGGCCAGTGAAACTTCATTTAAAGTACTGTACATGTAAATGTGCTGGATGAGCATCCCAGGCTTCATACACAAAAGATCGTTATAATTATTTTCATATATTTAGGTTGGAGATTCCCTCAGCATGCTATTTACCGTTCTCCCATTCACACACACAGAGATGCTCCCAAACATTTGTGTGTCTCCTTCAACGATGGATGTTGTTGTCTAGACTGTACTGAAGCTGTATTTGATCATGCACCACATCGTGTAACACGTTTCTTTGTACAATGTTCATTATGAATGTTTGCTTGTCAAACTTGCTCGATGTCACATTTGTCCCTCTTCACGGTGGAGTCACGGTGATCACAAAGTGCCATGACAAAGTGCTTTGTTATCATATTAGATATATAAAAAAGTATATTTTGTAATGTACGTGGTGTTTTTTTTTTTCTTGAAGTCAGTCTCGTCTGTGTGTCTCGTGTGTGTATGTGTGTGTGTGTTGGGGTTTTGGAGGGAAGTGGTGGGAGTCACAGGATGTGCTGAGGTTAATGAGCCACTGTGTGGCAGCAGCTACCCTGTTTATTCTCTGGTTGTTGCACTAAAAAACAGTGTTTTATTAATTAGAAAGGTCCAGCACACATGTTGATTCTGTATTTAAGAGTCCATTTTATTCCAGTATAGAGATACACTGTTTTTGAAAGGATGCTCAACATCTGGATGCTGTTTTTGTTAATGCTGTGGTTGCATTAATGTGTTAGGGGAAGTTATTATATACATTAAGCACATTACTATTTCCTGTCCTGGGCTGAACTCCTGAATGCAGCTCGGCTCCTCTCCTACTCACACCCAGGAGTAACTGCAGACACATTAAGGAGCCTTTCTATCCGTTACTGTGAAAAAAACCTTAATTATCTGGATGACTTCCTATTAACTAAACTAACAGCTGCACTTGAACATGCCACAGCTATCAGTGCTGAGGCTGCAGTCGCTTTAACTTCCCAGGTTGGAGAGAGTCCTGTCTGTCCTCTTATCACGTCTGCAAGCATTCTCAGCAGAAAAGTCAAATCCTGCCGGAGGTTTTAGTTCAGCAGCTTCCCTCTGTGCTCTATTTTTACAGGCGTGTCACTCATATCTCTGAATGTCCAGAGGGGCTCTGGGTTGCTTCAAAAACACTGTGGAGTCTGAAAACGATGCTGATCATTATTGTCATAATAATCTCTTGTTAGGGTTCTCAGAATGACTCAGAATGTGCAATTTAATCTAAGACTGGCATATCAGAAGTCTTAACAGTTTACATATTATTCCAGGCAGCTCACGTCCCCTTATGATAACAGTAGCTCTATATATTCAAAACAACATTAATGATATGTTTTATGGCAGACTATACATCGCAGGGGGGAAATTATACAAATCAAATGTGTGATAAAGTGACATAATCACTGTGGAATATCACAGACAGACACACTGTAATGTGTCCCTCTGGCCAAATTATACAGCTAAACCAACTTGAATAGATGGATACTTTATTATTCCTAGTGAAGAAATGCTCCTATAATTTCTGCAATAGAGTGGAAAACAGAACACAAAAACTACAATGCAATTAAAAACTAAAAGAAAAAAACTAAAGAAAAATTTAAAGAAGGGGATTTAATAAATAAATAAATGTGTTTTTAAAAAATCTAAGATGAATACTGTTTTATAGCAGACTATACTACACAGGAGGAAATTATGCAAAACAAATGTTTTTTTTTTAAGTGTGATAAGGTGACAACATAATCAATGTGCAGTATCACAGTTAGAGGCACTGTAATGTATGTCCATCCGGCCAAATTATACAGCTATAGTGACATTAATAGATGGATGGCTGAATACTTTATTATTCCTAGGTAGGAAAATTCCCTATAAATTAATGAAAACATTTTTTTTTTTAAGTGTTGCTCACAGAGGGGAAATAAGGCACTACGAGGGACTACAGTGCAATTTAATAGAAACTAAAATAAATGATTTAAACATGTTCATGTTAGTGCATCTGGAAAAAAAAAAAAAAACTATCTCCTCTGATTATAATATTCCCGTATTTTCCTGGATAGCCTCGGTTTGTGTTTACTTCTCTAGTCCTCCCTACATTGCATTACATGAGGCAGCCAGCTGGGCTGTTCCGTGAACGCACCTCCCTCTTCCTGAGTGGCTTTTCTACTTTTATCGCACACTGAGAGGGAGCTGTGTGAGTTTAACCAGCCTCAGCTCAGTCCTCGGGTCAGGACCTCACTGTCTGATAGCAGCAGTCACAGTCAGGATTTACACAAGCGCGAGGATCAAGTAAGACTTTGACTCGTGCGTAAAGCTGGACCAGAGAGCGGGACAAACACCAGCACCGTTTCCCACGGACTAATCTCCCCAAGAGGGCGGGGGTTGTTTGTTTTTTTTGTTTTGTTTTTTTCAGAAGGGGTACCACTCATTCACACACACCCCTCCTCCGCAGCATCCTGGCCAGCAGGTCTTATAGTCATTTCCACTTTAAACAGCACGTTGAGTCACCGTGCAGCAGCAGTGTGAAGGCAAGTGAAGCCCACCACCATGCCGAGCAAGAGCCAGTATCTGCGCCCGCGGCTGTGCACGCTGGACAAGGGGGACAACGGCTACGGCTTCCACCTCCACGGGGAGAAAGGTAAGACGGGGCAGTTCATCCGGTTAGTGGAGCCCGACAGCCCGGCCGAAACCTCGGGGCTCTGCGCCGGAGACCGCCTGGTGTTCGTGAACGGGGACGACGTGGAGAACGAGAGCCACCAGCAGGTCGTGTCCCGGATACGAGCCACCAAGGGCCGGCTGGAGCTGGTGGTGGTGGACCCGGACACGGAGCTGCTGCTGAAGAAACACAACATGAAGTGTCTGAAGGAGTATGTCGGTGACGGTGTCCCGCTACCCTTCGACGAGGAAGAGGAGGAGGTGGAGGTGGACGGGACAGTAAACGGGGATGAGCGGCACGTCGAGGGGGATGAGGGGGATGAGGAGGAGGAGCGGGATGGGACACCCAGAGAGACCACGCCGGTCCCGGAGAGTAACGGAGAAATTCACGTGCACGTCGAGAAAAAGCTGAGCATCAACTCTGAGAAGGTGAGAAAGTTAGAATAAGTTTCTTCACTGTCACTTTTCATTTGAACATGTCTTTCCTCCAGCTGTACACCACACCACAGCATCATTCAGTGCTTGTAATGACATTAATAGGGCTGCCAGCTCTTAGTCGACTAATTGGTCGTTTTTCTATTAGTCGACTAGTCGATTTTTTTTTTTAGGTTTTTTTTTTTTTTTTTTTTAGGTTTTTTTCACGCTGAATGACTTATTTCTAAGAAACTAAAGAGCACACCTCTGGTAAACACACATTTTAAAGTGGTGTTTTTTGCATGTTTCTTCCAGATGTGTTCAACAGATTAAGTCAACTAATCGATTCGTCGACAAAATTGTGTGATTGTTTGTTGACGAAGAATTTCTTTAGTTGAGACCTAGATATTAAACCCACTGAATGCATCACTGAGGGAATGTTGTCCAAAGAGAATAGGTGGTCTGTGTCTATCACAGGGATAACATAGGCAGCTGCACCCACATGCTGCCAGGCTGTGGGCAGGGTCAGCTGGCTGGACATTTACTGTGGGTGAGAGGACAAACAACAACCTGGTTCAGCTTTGGGGGTCAAGAAAAGGTAAACCGTGATCTGTCAGTCTGTAAATCTCAAACTGTTGCTCAACCTTCTCCTCTCAGATAATGTGATTGTGTAGTGTTTTTTTTTCTGCAGCCGCCTCAAAGAGCAATCACTTGAAAACGTGAAGCCGTTTTCTCCTTTGTTATTGCATCAAGCCACAAGGTTAAGCATTAAATCAGAATCAATGACAGACAAACACGCTTTGAAAAGACTTGGTGTTGTGGCTTCAGAAAACCATCATAACAAATATCCAACATTGCTGAACCCTCCACAATAAACAACAGGAAATAGTGTCTTTTTTTTTTTTTTTTTTTTTTTTCAATCTCCACAAAATGTTTTTTTTTTCAACCTTTTTGATCTTTTGTCTGTAAAACATTATGCATTCCTTTCACACTCTGCAGTGGCCACTTGTTGCTGTGTCTGCTTTTATTTGCCTGTTTGTGTGTGTGCGGCTGTAAACTCAGGACAAGGGTTCATTAAAAAGCACTCCAGGAGAAGAGGGTCCCTCGAGTCTGGAACATCTGCGCCCCTCGCTGCATCCTGGATGTTTACCCCCGGGGCTGTTTCTGTCTGTGTCCAGCTCTGCTGCTCGGTACATTACTGTAGGTGGAGTGAGGTGGGGAGAAAAGCCAGCAGCAGCTATCAGAAACAAAGACGTAGAAAAGACCCTGTGCAGCCACGGGCAGCTCGGCTCTATAACCTGCAGGGTTTGACGGAGGCAAAATTGAAAAATAATGAAATTGTTGTTCTACAAGCCCCAATTGAAGCTTTTGTGCATGATGTGATAAACGGGGGAGCTGTGGTGGAAATGTCCACTGTGCTGCTGTTCAGTGTACGTTTGTGATGATCTCTGAAGCTGACGGGAGGTCAGTGAGGTCAAAAAGGTTGTGATTTTTCGAAAATACGCTTATTCGCTTTCTTTCCGAGATTTAGATGAGAAGATCAATACCATGCGACGGAAAATATGAAGCTACCGTCGGCAGCCGTTCAGCTTAGCTTGGCAAAAAAAATTGCAAATATATAAATGCGTTCTGCGATATATAATAATATTGGCATTTGTACCTTTTAAAAATGACTTAATAGTTGTAGATTCCTTTACGACAAATTGCTGAATCAGCAAATCGTTTCAGCTCGAGTTGAAATGCAAAGAACAAAGATCGTCTCTGTCTCTTGGCCACCATATCCAGATGAATATTTTTATTTTCTCAGAGTCTTTTCATTCATTCATAAGAATTCCCTGAGTGGTGGAGAAGGAGGAAAAATGTTGAGGATCGTACTGATGCTGCTTGTCTATTTGTAAACTCCCTCTCCTTATATGAACCCAGCTGTTTAAGGGAAAGCACAGATGTCTGAAATGCACATTGTTATTACTCAAGCGTTGGCATTTTTCATAGGTGGCCACTTACTTTTCGTTTTTTCGTAATTGCAGTTTAGTGACAGCTCTCATAAGCAGAGCATGCAGAGCCTTTTGGAGTTATGTTTCTGGTATTTAAGGCCCACAGCTCTTAAAAACTGCTGGGTCATGTTGTTTGTCCCGGGAATACACAGCGATTGTTACCATGCTTAGTCTCAATACTCTCCACAGATGGCCTAATGTAGCTGTGGCAATACGATTCACACTGGCACGCAATGCAACCCAGAAGTTACTTACAGACAGAGGACACAGTCGAGTGTGTGAGTGTGTAAATTGGACACAAGGGATGCAGTTTAGAGTCTGCTATGTCTCCATGTTACAGTCAGAGGCACCTCCAGGGTGTGTTTTTTTGCATTGACTCCAGTCTTTCTGGAATTTTCTCCCCAACATCCTGTCCGGCATTCCTGTGCCCGAGCCCTGTGGCCCGGAAAATGACACACACACACACACACACACACACACACACACACACACACACAGACTGGTTCAGCAGTCACACTGACGTCCGCACTCTGCCTGTCTGGCCTCTGGTCTTTGAAACGACAAAAAAGAGGGTTCGAAGAGCGACGCCTTCTCCGGAAACCGAGGCGCTCTACGGTTGCTATGGTCACGCTGATGTTGCATGTATGTTCGTGTGTGCGTGCAGCGCATGTGGAGCGTACGTACGTGTGAGGATGGAGGTAGGCGAAAGTGAGACAGCGCAGGGGAGGTGCAATAAATGTGCACGAGCAGTGATGAAGGTGAAAACATGGAGCGTGGCCCGGGAAGAAAATAGGAGCCATGGCTGTCGTCATCGTGAAACAAAACACACAAAACAAACCACATCACCGGTTCCAAAGGTCGTTGTTTTGTTTACCAGGCAGTAAAAATGTTACTCTGCCATTGTTGGGTGCTGTAAAGTACCAGCGGATGCTCTCTCTCAGCTTGCATCACAGATCAAGATCCATCAGCTCATGGAGAAAAATCGTGTGGATACAAGTTTGCGTTTGTGGCTGTGATGACGTGTGATGTCTAACTTTATTAGCGTATAAAAACATGTTCAAATGAGCTCCATGCAGTGTGGTATAAAATTGGGGCATGTATTTTTCTGAATGAAGACCGGGGATTTTGTCTTTAATCTGTCCTTACATTGGAAGCATGTTAGGAGGGGATCTTTGAACGGACAGGGGGAATTATAACAGCAAGAAAAACCTGTTCATCTGTTAATATGGGCACCTGACAATTTGCAGGTAGACCCATGAAAATGTTTTTCTCAGGAGCTGTGTATCCGTCTTCACGCTGCTCTCTGTTTTTGTCAGTGATTCATTCAGATTCGAGAGAGCGAGAAAGTGTGAGGGTGAGAAGTTTTTCTGGGAACCCTCCTGATTCACTGCTGGCTGCTTAAATAAGACCGTCTTTAAACACTAATTACAGGAGAGGAAGAACGCTTGTGTCGGATGAAAATGACCGCGGCGAGATGAGATCTGGTAGTGTTTCTAAAAGCCTGTGTAAAATAAATGTGTATGTATGTGGAAAGAAAACACACTGTTTAAAGGCCTGAAATGAGACAAGAAGGCGACTTTGTGTCGATGTCACTTCCCTCCTTTAATCTGAGCCTCTAATCTGCACGTTCATATAAAACCTGCTTATTAAAGAGCTTGAGGCCTTCCACTGCTTTCACCACACAGGCTTGATTTTTTTTAGACTGGCTTTACATAAAAAAAGCGTGGCGCTTTAACTGCACGGGACGACGTGTTTTCCCTAAACAAATCATCCTGGAGCTGTTGAGAGGGAAGAGTCAGTCTGTGTTTGTACGGTGTATCCAGAACGGTCTTTTTATCTGGGTGCTGTCTATTCTGTGAACCCCGACGTTAACCATGTGTTTTCAGAGTTTCCCACAGTAGCAGATCTTTACTGATCTTGAGCAGGATTTTTTTTGCGATGGGTTTCACGTAAAGCTGCAGCTAACGATTGTTTTCTTGATTATTGGATTATTTGTTTTGGTCAATAAAATGTCAGAAAATAGGGAAAATTTAAGAAGCTGGAATCAGAGAATTTAGACTTTAAAAAAAAACAAAAAAAAAACTGAAACCAATTAATAGATTATCAAAATAGTTGGCAATTATTTAATAATTGACCACTAATTGATGAATCAATTAATCTTTACAGCTCTGGTTTTATTATTTGTTGCTAATTCATGGCACAAAGGAGGGTAACATCACATCCATGTGACGTTCCTGTCGTTGCACTGCACTTTCAATAGTTCACTGAAGTTTACTCACTGGAGTTTTCAGAGTTTAACGTCCACAATAAACTGATGTAATGCCTTCAGGAATAGCCTGTGGATACAATTTTCTGTTAATAGAATAAACGTCAGCTTTCGATGATCCTTTGTGAAGCATTAGAGCCACACCTATAGCAGCTATTTGAGCCAGGATGGTCAGGGGTGTGTTCCTGGCTGCCTGCTGCCGTCTGTGGGACTCATGGCCTGTGCACAGACCCCAGGACGTTTGCTCTGGTTTCCTGTCATTGTTGTTGGTGGAAGATCCCCCCCCCCCCACACACACACACACACCTCCCCCCGCCCGTCGTCTTGATCCTCTTCTTGCCCCCTGGCCTGCAGTCCCAGCAGCAGGACAGTTGAACTACAGTTTAGAGGTTAGAGATCTCAACATGGCTGTGTGTCTGAGCAGCAGCCTGCAATGCGAACAGGATATATAGTAAATCAAATGTAACTCTGGTTGAATCGCATGTCGTTTTAGCAACAGACACGCTTTATCTGCACTGTCCCTCTACTGTTGTAGCGCTGTAAATTTCGCCGCTGTGGGACGAATAAAGGTTTTCTGATTCCGATTCTGAATCATGAAAGTAAACGGCGTCTCCAGCTGTGTTTGTTGGTTTGCTTATCATTGAAGCTATTGTGACACGGTCAGCTATTGTTGAGGCTCTGTTTGGGTAAAGGAGTGCGTGTCATTGTGTTTGCCTGGTCAGATATAACTCCATGATTCATTCTGACTTGCTGCACACGTTCGTAAAGCACGTTTGTGCTTGTGTTGTATTTGTTTTGTGTGGGTGTTTTCACGTTAATGTGCGTGCGTGTGTGTGTGTGTGCGTGTGTGTGTGTGTGTGTGTGTGTGAGGGAGAGTTTGGGAGTCACCCTTCCCTTGTTTTGCGTTTCAGGGGAAATGGAGGGTGTCAGGGGCTTCATTGTGTAATCATTTGCGCAATTTCAAGTGCGTTACGTATGAGAGGGCGAGGATGATGAATACCTTACCGAGTCAATAGAAAAATATTTAATCAGAAATAATTTATTATTACATTAGGCCAATGCTTCAAATCAATCACCAGGACAGCAGTGTTAACCCAATTGCAAAATTAGATTTACAGGATATTTGTATGTGTAAAGTTGTTTAATTCAGTCAAAAATAGACCCTTAATATGTTTATCCTTAAAAATGGCTCAATTAGACTTTTTATTTCATGGTACATATGTTGATATCACAAGGTAAAAATGCATATAGCCTACTTTAACAGAATATTTGATTAATATCGCTCACCCCAATGAAGGAACAGAAACACATCATTGTCAATGTCCGTTGATCAATAGTAACTAAGTAAAGATCAATACAGTCAATAAATGTGTACCACAGAACGATAATAAGGCCATTAAGATCAGACAAGATAACATTGAATCTATACAAAAATAACAAAAAACACACTCATATCTTTTCTGTTGCAGTAACCATGTCACCAAAAGTCACACGCAGCCGTCAGATTCTCTCTATTTAGTCGACACTATGTGTTCAGTTTGGTTTTTCGAAACCACCAGCAGACACTGGCATCACTGCGCTTTCCACACACTTCTCTTCAGGCGCTGTCTTCGTGTGTATCGTGGAGTAACTCATGACACAATACCATCACTAAATGTCGCCCAAGATAACGTGAGTATCAGCAGTGTTTTCGCAAGACAGTCTCGCACAAGTCATTACAACATCTGTTTAACAAAGAGGTGAGGAGAACAAAGAAAAACAACAAAAACATATTTAATATGATGAGAGAACCAATGTGCAGTGAGTATTCACCTTTTTTTAGGTTTTTTTTAGGAGTATTTTAGGGGCAGTATTTGACCTTTCTATTAGCAGACAGTGTAGCGATGACAGGAAATAAGGGGAGAGAGGAGAGAGGCAGAAGGTGCAATCGTAACGTCTAGGATGGATACAGATCTGCCACATCAACAGAAAACATATTCCTCTATTGATTAGGGCTGCAACTAGCAACTATTTTCAATATATTCGATAAATCGTTTGGTCTATGGAGAATGGCAGAAAATACTAAAAAAAAAACGTCCCAGTTTCTCAAAATCCAAAGTGATGCCATTAAATATCTTGTTTTTTCAATACAAAACCCAAAGATATTCACTTGATATGATACAAAACAGAAAAGCAGAAAATCTCCATATTTGAGATGCCGAAATTTTTTGTTTGAAAAATGACTTATGCCGATAATTTTTCTATCGATCGACTAATCTATTAGTCGACTAAACACGTTGCAGCTCTGCTATTGATTAAATGCAGAACAAGCATTGAATGACATGTTGTCTTTGCAAATCATATTCTCATTGACGTCAGTCCAAACAACAGCACCACTGTGCCGTCCCAGGTCAGGGGGGTGTGTGTGTGTGTGTGTGTGTGCGTGCGTGTGCGTGTGTGTGTGTGTGTGTGTGTGTGTGTGTGTGTGTGTGTCCCATGGGATACTGGACGGAGACTCCACAATGCCACATTCCAGTTCCCACTCCATTCTGCTGAAGGTTCACCACCCCGGTCGGACAATGAGCCGGAGGGCCGCGCCCTGCCGGGGGGTGGAGGGGGAAATGACTGGCTGCAGTGCTCGCCCTGAAATAGACTCACCCCCCGCTGTCCTCCACCTCTTTTCCTAGCGTACGAGATACAGATGCTTTACAACTGAGACAGAGCCAATTAATGAGCTTTGTTGGTGTGCATATTTACGCACAGTGAATGGTAACAAACTACGGAAATATAGATGCTGACTGGTGCTAATGAGCAAAAACAGACATGTCGATATACCTGCTTAGCATCATTATGTTAGCATGCTGACGTTAGCATTTAGCTCCAGCACCACTGTGCCTCGAGTAAGAACACCCTCACAGAGCCGCTAGCGTGGCTGTAGTCTTTCTTTTTTCTCAAGAATTTAGAATTTAAAAAAAAAAAGTGAACAAAACATAAAAGGGCAAATAGATATTAGACCAATTAAGCAGAGCACGTCTATGATAGACGATCATTCTTCACCCCCGCTACCTTCATCTACAAGCTGGTATTCCATGTATGCAAGGGTACTTCGTCCTTGGAGTAATATAGTTAGGTGTTGGAAATCTGGTTTTGTATTTAGAAAAGAAAGAAAAACTGTGTAAATAGAAATGAATGAAGTGGAATCAGACTCAGACTTCTACCAAGGCCAATGGTCCAATCATGTGCTCCTTGGATGGTCCATTTCCTGAGTTGGGAAGTCTGTCGTGCTACTTCGGTGTGTTCATGAGCTTTAAGCTGTAATGTGGAAACAGCATGGATGTTACAAAGATGTGTTGTATTTTTATTGCTTGACCTTTTTGTTTGAGTTGCAAACTGAGTAGCAAATCTTTTCAAGGTTTAGACAGGACGCACTGTCCCTCCGCCACTGAGCCTGGGGGGTCAGGGCAGCATCTTTCTTAATGGCTGTCGTCTTAGCCTATATTTCCTGTCTAGCTACAAAGAGAGACTTTCACAGCTCAGAATTTTTATATTTTAGAGGCATTACGAAAAGTAACTAAATGCATTTCCCAGTCACCCAAGGAGAATCCATCACACGTCAAAAGAAATGGATATTCCACTAGCAGCACTCTCAATAATGCGACAGCCAGGCTGGTTTTGATTAAAGGGCATGACTATTTCTTGTGTGGTAACGCTCAATCTCTTGTCCCTGCTAACGCCTTTGCTTTCCCACCTACGTGCTCCAATAACAGAGATATACAACAAGTGGCTGGCACTGGGGAGAAACGTTTCGGGAAATGTAGAAAAATCCCTAATTTAAGTTGAAGTACACGGAAGAAGAGCTTCATGAGGAATGTTCTTTCCCTTTAGGCTAAATCTTGATTTACATCTATGATTAGACTCTAAATTATTTTATTCTGCTGACTGAAAAGCTCACTCAGCTCTGGCTATGTAATGAACCACTGGTGTTGAATGTTTGCTCGTATGTCAGAGGGGTAAATGTAATGCTGACCACATCATGTTGCAACTTCTGCTGAAATGTCACAATGAGGTTTGTCTCGGATATCTCAACATCGATATTTTCTGTCTTGCCTCTTTTTCCATTTTCTTACATCAACCCCTGCAGCGCCGTGTGTGCGTGTGTTTGTGTGTGTGTGTGTGAAAGGTAGGTTAGAAACTTGTGTTGGAAGTTATTGAGCTGATGCTGGTTTCAGATCTGTAAGGGTGGAGGGTCAAGGACAGGAAGACTGGCCGAGGAGATAAAACTTGTTGACTGTGAAAGGACAAAACTGTCAGACAGCGTTGGGCTGATCTAATGCGATCACACACACACACAAAAAAAAAAAAGAAAAAAGAAGACTGCAGAATGGACCAACTAAAGATGAAGACCCTTGAGGAAAGGCAGACTCTGCTATCTCTATTTTCAAAGATCTTAAAGCGACGCAGAGACTGGTAATCAAGAGCACTCCATTTGCTCCTATCTGTGCCTGCACCCCTGCTGTGATGACTGACATTACTTTGCTATTTTCAGGCCGTCCCCCTAAGAGTCTATTGTAATGGGAACCCTCGGCAGAACTTTTCTTTGGTGTCTTTTGTAGAGCCAGTATGTCCCATCCTCAGATGGAAGGGGGGGACAGTAGGGTGCTTTGTTCCCCCCTCCGCCTGCCTCGCAGCTGGTTCAATGGGCCAACTTGAAATCCAACACCCCCGTCCTGCCTGAGAGAGTGGTGCGCTCCGTACACTCAAGAGCACAAAACTTGTGGTTTAAATTAGGAACCAGGTTTACATCACACATTTATTAAGTCCGTCCTTGAGGCTGATAATCTTCATCAAAAACTACACATGACAGTCACAAGGCCGATGACCTGTCATGTCACTGAGTAACCACGGTACCTGGCAATGTGTCACTTCAGCAGTTATTCTTTACGCTGATCAAAGAGGCCAAAGTCACGGGGGAGCTGCCCTCTTTTATTAGAGCGACATGGTGGATGAAGTAAGCAGCAGAAAGAGAGAGAGCGACACATAAAGAGAGGCTGCTTTAGACATTTCTGCATGCGCAGAGTAGCTGAGTGTGACAGGTTTCAGTTGATGATTTGCAGGACTCGTGAGCTTGCGTTGGATAGACGTCAGTGAGGTGTTTACGTAATTGTAGGAAATTTCAGCATGTGACCTTTTACTTTTTTTTTCTTTTTCCTCTGAGTATGTGATACAAAGAGAGTAGTTGAGTCAGAGACATGCAGGAAGCCTACAGTCATAGATGTCCTACATGTTTTCTCCTTTTATTAAGGCATGTAGTTACACATCCGTCTGCTGGCAAAGCATGGGGAAAATATGAAGTAACTGGCAGGTTGAGTGGCAGAGCTGCAGACTCACACACACACACACACACACACACACACACACACACACACACACACTGACTGCTCCCTCCATGCCAGAGACTGAGCAGCCACAGCGCTCCTCCGTCGAACAGAATCAGCAGTAGACCTTGACAGATGCAAATCTCCGGTGGCTGAGTCAGAGGGTGATTAACATGATGGATGGATGTTATGGAGGTTGTTGTTTGCTTTTTATTACTCCCTAAGAGGGTTTAGAAGATGCAAATCAATCAATCTGGCTTGTCAGACAATCACCTGTGGGAACCATGAAGGCGGAAACGAGCACTCCTGTGCTCTTGTGGTCTTTTTGTGCGCCAACATGCATGTAAATGCTGACATTTCATACTCTATCAACACTCTAGCGGCATGTCTACGTCACTCTGTCGATCAGTCCACCAATTTGGTCCAGACTGAAGTATCTCAATAACTGTTGCATGGATTGCTATGAAATTTTGTACAAATATTCATGATCCACAGAGGAGGAATCAGGCTGATTTTGGTGATCCCCTGACTCTGACTTTGTATGTCAGTATTGTTGATAGCCGTAGAATAAAATAAATTAAATATGACATTATGTTAATAGTACACATATGATAATAACGTGTAAATAATCCAGCGCCTCTAAAATCATTTGCGTGTCTTTCCATTCTCGCTTCGTCTCCCTCCTCCATCGCCCCACACACAACTGATTGTAATTCGTTAGCCCAAAAAGAGACAAAGCGCACAATAAACAAAGTTGAAGATTAATTTAACTGACAGCATTTATTTTTTTCTCCAAATTAGTTTTAACCACTTTAATCGTGTTGTGAAAATCTGATATGATTTCCCTATCCTACTGTTCTTTTTTTTCAATTCAATGTGAAGATAATTAGCAGGAAATACAATAATTAGCAATAGCTAGTAATCTCATCCCTTCTTACTTGACCCATGATGTTTGACTGAACCATGAAAATTCCTAAAACATCTGTGACAAAAAAGCAGTTTTGAAAGCTATAATTTGTCTTCAATTACTGTTGCATTCCAGGGAGGAAAGATTTCCCTAAAATTGTTTTCTACATTTGTTGGGAATTCAGCGCTTCATTTTGTTCCTGAGTCTAAAACAGGGTCACATCAGCCTCTGGGCGAGACCTGTAAACTCTCAACAACACATAGAGAAAGAAACTCTGTTGTGGAGCGGCAGATGCAGGGAGATTTGTGTGACAGCCTTGAAGAGCGTTTTGAGAATATTAACACAGCCCCGGTATTGTTTTGGAGTGATTGGTATTCAAAGCAATTGCTTAATGAAATCCTTCCAAAGCCTGTGCAGTGGAGAATGAAACTACACTCGTATATAAGCTGCCCTAAGGAGGGTGTATCTTAAAGAAATATGAGGCTAACCGCAGCAGATATTACCGTGAAATGGGTACAATAATGGGTGCAATAATGGGTACAATAATGGCTACAATAATGGGTACAATAATGGCTACAATAATGGGTACAATAATGGGTACAATAAGCATTTGTCTCAGTGGAAAGAAATGTGATGCAATTTCTACTTTCTATATTACAGGAATTGGTTTTACTTTATTTGGACTGTCCAGTGTTACTTAACTTTGTATGCACCCAAGCCAGCGTTAACAGTAACTTCTGTTAGTTCGGTCAGTTCATAGAGTCACCAGTAATGATGTGCGTGCTTTAGGGCCGGGAATCACAACTGGTGATACATCACCCAAGAAAACAATGGTATCACGATACACAGTATACAGGCAGTTACAATACATCCCAATATGTGTCGCTGAGGAGAAAAACAAAGCATAAATAGCATATAGCATTTCAGAGAGCAGAGACATTATGAGGCAAGTGAGATAAGTGAGGTAAGTTCCCGCGCAGCAGCATGTCAAAATGTAAACAACCACTAAATGTTAATGAGGAAATCTGTCTGACAGCAGAGCAGTTCCTGAGATTAAATGTCTGCACGGAGAGAAGGATGCAACTTTACGACACAGTCACTGTAAATCTGTGTTGATTAAGTTGAAGAGAAAATTTTAAGTAACAGTTCGGTATTTTGGGAAATACGCCTATTCGTTATTTTTGTTTTTTCATTCCATTTCTGTGTTAGATGCATAGACTGTAGGCTGAAGGTAATAGGATTGTGACATCATCGACAGCAAGTCATTTACATTTTTTTAACTTTTTGTAGTATTTTTTAGTATAGCCGAACAGTGAACACGCCCTGAAGCATACCCTGCTTTATCGTCTATTTTATTCTAAATGGGACTATAATTTATACAAATGAACATCATGCTGTATTGAAGAAGACTTGAAACTAGCTATTGAGACAATAAACTCATAATAATTATTTTTTTACTGAGGTAATACATCAATAGTAATAGTATGACAGGATAGTCATTTTCTCATAGACTTCTATACAAGCTGATTTCTTTTTGCAACCAGTGGAAAGCAGGTTTAAGGCACTTCCACATTGGCTTCACTTTTCAGACCTGGAGGTTGCCCCTTGGTTAGATGAGAAGATCAATCTCACTATAATGCCTGCACATTATACATGAAGCCAGTTAGCTCAACACGAAGACTGTATACTGGGGGAAACAGATAATCCATGTCAGATTTGCCTTGTGGTCCTGCTAACCAGGATTTCAGAGAGGCTTGTCGATGTCTGGCTTCTTGTATTAGATGTCGAATACAGTTTTTTTCTATGTCTGCTCTCTAGAGAAGAAGTGTTTTGTTTTTACAGACACTTCATCCTCTACATGCTAAACAATGAAAGCCTCCTTTGCCATGATGTCGTGTTCATGTGTGTTTTTGTGCATATGTTTGGGTTAGTTTTGTACTTTAATTTTCTCTTTCATGTCAGGAAGTTGAGTCAGCTCAGAGGGAAGCATGCTGAAGGAAGATGTGTCAACAGTTCCTCTGCAACACTTCCCTCCTCAAAGGAAAGTTTTGTGTCACAGAGAGTGTGTCCAATCGCGAAAACGCTGTTTTTCTGGGCCGAGAGGGACATTTCACACAATAGAAAACTGCGTGACTTTGATCTTAAAGTGATGCTAACAGTCAGAAATATTGATGATAAAGATGGTTTGTGGTAGTTGAGCATGCCAAACAAGATTCCATGCCAAGATGATTTGCTTGATGGTCACAGAAACCTAATGAAGAAATCAAAATCGGTCGATGATTTGCACAACAACCGAACTAAATCTGAGGAAGCGGCACAGGTAGATGAATCAATCCGTGGTTTCCTTCCACATATCATGTACATGCAGATGCTTTAGGGTCTGGGAAGTACTCAACACAACACAGTACTACAAACTATAGAGTCCAAGGAGAAGTATACAAATGTTCCTGACTTAAGCTGACCTCAGGCCAAAGCTAAGCCAAATATTTAGTTGTTGCCGTTGCGTAAATTAGGGAGCACAGATTTGTGTGTCATTCAACGACAGATAAGGCCGCTCAGTGTGAGTGTGTGTCGAGGCGTTTTCCGATAACAGTTTATAATTTACAGAACGTCCCATGAATGTTCTGCCCATGTGTCCAGTATAATTGCAACCGACAGCTGTGTTTATCAGATTTCCCGCCGTAACGTTGCAGAAGAACTTAATATTGTATTTGCCGTTAACACACTAAAGCATGCACACACACACACACACACATTTGTCAAGTCCTTGGTTCCCCCTCCTGGCTTGTGTGTGTTCAGCAGATTCCACAGATTTCAGACCCTCGTGGAGATTCTTCAGCCCTTCGCTCCTCTCCGACACAAACCCTCCTCTGTTGTCCCTGCCAGAGCCTCTCTCTCCCTGCACAGGGACGCCTAACGTCAGCCAGAGCACCCGATGAGTGTCAGAGAGTCTCAATCCAAGGCTGCCGTTTGCGTTGACGGCACCCAGGGCTTCATCTGCCTTCGAGTGTCCAACGCTGGGCATTTGAACTGAGTATTTATAAATCACGGCGAGTGCTTTACTGTTACAGGGAGAGCTTCTTGCATTGCATCTTGTTCTTTGCTTTAGTTCTTTACTCTGCCGTCACACAGCTAAAGTAGAAGTCAGAGAGCCCTGTTAGATCATCCCGGGCTTACAGAGGAGGGAAGCGTTAAGCTAAACTAAAAGGAAAGTCTCATCAGTCTGAACTTTGGATTGCATCTTTCACATTTAAAGGCCTCGTGAAAGAAGGTGGTTTCACTTGAAGTTTGGGTGTAACACTTGAGAAAGTAAAGGACGTGCAATCAGAGACAATCAGTTTTGTATAATCAGTTACCATTATGACGAAACTCTGGCTGCTCTTATCAGGAGCACGACTGATTAATACTCAGCAAACGCCCCAGTTGCGCAAGGATGAACACTCTGCATGATGATGAGAACAGACTGCTGCAAGTCAAACTGCCAATTACATTCAGTGTATTATATCTGAGCCCGTGTGTGTCACTGTGTAGGGTTTCCCATACTATTATTTTTTTAGATATTTACGCGTTATGGGTAAGAACCTGTGGTGATTTAGGTGAGGTATTTCTACGCCTTCCCATGAGATCACGTTCATTTAAATATGAAGATGCAGCCAATAGCTTAGCGAAGCATAAAGACTGGAAACAGAGGAAAACAGCTAGTCCAAGTCTGTCCAAATGTAACAAACCTCAAACCTCAAAATCAATCTTCTCATCTAACTCTTGGCAAGAAAGCAAACAAGTGTATTTCCAAAAATGTCCAACTACCCTTTAAAAGTGTACACTTTTTCTGTCCCATTAAGCCTTTATGCCTGTAAGGGATAACCACCCATCCACCCACTTTAAGAATTGTTGTTCGTCCGAATTGATAATAATGAGAATACAATGAGCTATTGATATCATGCTAATAATACACATGATGTTTAATAATCTAACGCCTCTTCGGTACAGTTATCTCAACATCCCTACACTTGTATTTTGAGTGTAATTCATTTGCCAAAAACAGACAAAATGCAAAATAAACAAAGTTAAAGAGGAATTTGACTGATAGCATTATTATCATTATTATTATTCAGAATTTCTATAGAGATTCGTTATCACAAATTCTGAACACAAACTGTTTGCTAAGCTGCAGTTTACTGTTGTTACGTCACATGATTTCTAGGAAATACAGTTCACAGTACCACTTACTCTCATTTGGAGCCACCACGAAGTTTACAAAGCGTGTTATTTTATAGGTTCTTGACTGAGAGAAACGTTAACTATTGGCAGAGCCGGGAGGGGTTGTAAGCTTAGAACAATTGTCTTACATGATACAGTGACGTGACAATCAATCATTGCTTGTGCCAAGTTGTGTACGACAGAAAACGTCGAGTCAGTTATTAGAACGTCCACAGTGTATTTATGTCCTCTGATGATCTGAAGTATCTCTAATCGATCAGCCTCCTGCCAGCATTTCTTGTAGAAAGTGAGTCAGAGAGTCATATTTATAGAAGTCGTTCATTGTCTTCCAGTGTTCAGTTGACAGAGGGCGGGACACACACAGCTGCTCTGATGTGGAGGGAGTGTCAGGTCAGATTTGGTCACACTGACAAAGATTATCCTGACCAGTGCTGCGTGTCCTGATTCCTGTAGCTCCCGTATTTCGTCGTGTTTTGATCTATTTGATGACAAAGCCGTGAAGGCGTCCTTTTTCTAAATAAAGAACCTGCTTCTTCCACACAGCGGAAGGGAGGTTCTGGGGTTGAGCTTGAGTTTTTTCCTGGATGACAATACAGCTCTAACTCTTCCTGCCATCCCAGAGTGGGACTGGAGAGGACGGGGCGAGGGAAGGCGGTCAGAGGTGAGCGCCCAGCTTCCATTGTCCTCCTCGGAGCCTGGAGCGGGCAGGGCTGCGGACCCCACCGGAACCGGTCCCTTCCTCAAGGCCAGAGCAGCGCCGACTGACCACCACCCCCCCCTCTCCCAATTCTCCACAAACCTTCCCAGCAGACCTCAAATCACATTCCTCCAAGACCCTCTTCCTTCCTGGGGAGCAGTTCGGAGTCACGTGCAGCTGAACAGCAGATTACACACGATTGTTAAAAAACACACAGTGCACAACACATGAGCATGCAGCAGCCACCTGTATGTTCAACCTCGGCTTTATATTCATGGTTAACGATTCAATGGAGCTCTCCGTAATCTTTGTGCCTCTTGTTCTGCCTGAGCCCATGGTGGAGGTATTTTTAAACGCGAATGTACCGCTCTCTCGATACATGCCACATGGCAGTGTTTTCTCATACTGTATTATCCCTTGGCTCTTCCAGGAGGTGTTGTGCCCTGAACTGCGGCCACGTCTCTGCGTGATCCAGCGAGGGTCGAACGGATATGGCTTCAACCTGCACAGCGAGCGGGCGCGGCCGGGCCAGTACATCAGAGCTGTGGATGAAGACTCTCCAGCAGAGAGAGCAGGCCTGCTGCCCAAGGACAGGATAGTACAGGTACTTTAATAAGACCATGCAGGGCAGAAACTCATTATTATTGTTCTGGTGAGATGATTTCCTAGTTTAGAAACTCCTTGGACAGACTGCTAAATTTGGTCTTATGTAGTGGTGGAAAGTAACTAAGTACATTTACTAAGTACTGTTGGGTACTTGTACTTCTACTCCACTACTATTCAGAGGGTATTCTACTTTTTACTCCACTACATTTATTTGATAGCTTTAGTTTCTATAAAGATTCAGATTAATAATACAAAATATGATCAACAAATACTTTATCATGTATTATTATTATACGTTAAGATAAAACTTTATTGTTCCCTTGGTGAAATTCACAAGCTACCCGGCAGTATATATGCTAAAATAAATTACCAGCTGCAACATTAAAGTTAGGAACACAAAATGCATCAACAATTACACAATAACACAATAATAAAATGTAGATTCTTCTGAAATGGGACGCTGTGCAGAACCTTTACTTTTTGTACTTTAAGAACATTTCGATGCTAATACTTTTGTACTTTAACTTAAGTACAATTTTGAATGCAGAACTTTTACTTGTAACAGAATATTTCTACAATATGGTATTAATACTTGTACTTAAGTAAAAGATCTTTGCCCAACACTAGTCTTGTAATGTAATGTAAGTCATTGGCTGTTTTAAGGAAATTTACTTTTTAACTTACCGTATTTTCCGCACTATAGGGCGCACTGGATTATAAGGCGCACTGTCAATGAATAGTCTATTTTCGATCTTTTTTCATATATAAGGCGCACCGGACTATAAGGCGCATTAAGCGAAACAAAACAGTCAGATAAGTCAAACTTTATTAAACGTGTTCACAAAAACTCTCAACATTGTTCAAACGTTAATGAGCGTATTCACAATAACTCCCAACCTTGTTCAGTTGTAACACGTAAAAAAAACAGTCTGATACCGCTAAATCAAACGTTAGCGTATTCACAATAACTCCCAACCTTGTTCAGTTGTAACACGTAAAATACAACACAATACACTCACTTGCAGCTGCTCTATTCCCATGTTCTACTGCGTGACTGATAGCCTTGAGTTTGAAGTCCGCGTCGTAAGCGCGTCTCTTGACAGGCGCCATTTTGGGGTCCTTATACACACACACGCTGTAATATTATGGTGAAGCACAGTATGTATCACTCCGCGACGCTCCTGACCACGGTAGCCGTAATGCTGCAAGCGGTGCAGCTTTGTAGTTTACCAAAGTCGTACTAAAACATTTTGACAGAGCGCGTGAGCGCCGTGTACCACACAAAATCGCTTCGAGGTCAGTAAACACAACCAGAATTAATCCATATATAAGGCGCTCCGGATTATAAGGCGCACTGTCGTTTTTTGAGAAAATTAAAGGCTTTTAAGTGCGCCTTATAGTCCGGAAAATACGGTAATAGTTGCAGAGTAATCGTTAAGAAGTGACTGATTAGAGTTACCTAAAAATATCCATCCTGACTGGGCTGCCATACTTCATACTTCCGTTCTAAGCAGCCTGTAGTGATTTTTTTTTACTTTGATAAAAATAGAGAAGAATGAAGTGACGTAATCAGGCCTCACCTATAACGTATGAGATAAAAAGTGTGTTTAGAATTAACACAAAAACATGAGAATAAAAACATGACTTTATCTTTATTTTAAGGATATTTTAGGATGGAAAGTAAAAGTAACAAACCACAAGTTTGAAGGACTGGCTACAGAAAAAAGCTACAGAAAAGCAGTGCTAGAAAGTAACTAAGTACATTTACTCAAGTACTTAACGTAAGAACACATTTTAGGTATTTTACTGCAATAATCAATCAATTCATGGAGGAAATGATCAGCAGATTAATCCAAATGAAAATATTCATTAGCTGCAGTCCAATACAAAATAGTTAATAATTACAATAATAAAATCCTGCTTTTACATGAATGCAACAGTTACAATAATCTAATGATTATAATAGTATAACATGGGACATTTTTCTGAATTGATTACTTTTACTTTTAATACTTTTAGGTACATTTTCCAGATTATACTTACATACTTTCACTTAAGTAACACTTTCAATGCAAGACCTTTTCTTGTAACAGAGTATTTTCACAGTGTGGTATGAGTACTTTTACTAAAGTAAATTATCTGAATACTTTATCTGACATCCATACTCAGAAGTGGTCAGCTCGTTTCTCAAAGTTAACCGTGTGTTCAGAGGAATGTGTTGTGAACTAACAGCCGCTGTGTGGGGTCTTAAGCCCCCCGCAGGACCCTGGTGTAACTGTCACTGTGAGCGGACTCACACTGGAATAATCAGCTTCTTAACTGGTCTGGGGTCTGCTCCGCTCACCTCTTTCTTTTGTGTGTACACTGGCCTACAGCAGAGACGTGTGTGCGTAAACTAAAACTAAAATTACAATGTGAATTACTGCAATTTCCAGATCACATAATTACGACTGCAATGTCAGATGCTTAAAATAAACTTTGTATGCGGGTGAAAAACAGCAAGTGTGTCATTAAAAAGTTTTTTAAAAGTGTAACTATAATACTGTCATGCTCAACAAAAGGGCATTTTAAGTAACATTTCAAGCTATTGTGTGAGAGATGTTTTATTGTCCTGTAACAGATATTACAAACATAAAACCTTGTTGTAATACATCATACAACCAACCATACTGCCACTTAATATTTAGCCAGCAGAAGCGACGCGCAAAGAACGTGTCTGACTGACTCATTCAGTGAAATACATTTAATCACAGCAGCAGTGGACTATCCTGCACGTTTCCTAAATTACCCTCGGGATCCATAAAGTGTCTATCTCTCTATCTACTACCTCCCTTCACTTCCTAAGTGAATGACTCACCGAGTGAAATGAAAAGCAAGAATCAGAGGAGAAGGAGGACAGAAAGAGGACAGAGGGATTTAAAGTCCCACAGAGATCGAGGTCTGTGTGAGAGTCTAGCGAGGGGCTTCAGTCCCCCTGAGGGCCCCAGACGGCCACACCACCCACTGAGGAGCGGGGCTTTGTGGGGAGCGGACAGCCATTGTTACTTCTGTTACTGGCCAAGCAGCTATTGTCTAGCTTCCTCTGTGGGACTGGCTTAGACATGCAGGTCCACCCTATGACCTAAACACACACACACACAGACACACACACACACACACACAGGCGCACACACACCCTTCGAGACATTTCTCACATGCTTTCCCATGGTGATTTTTATCCCAGAACCCTCAGCTGGTGTGGGAGTGAGCCACCTGACGTGTTGAGTTACTGTATAACACAGAGTTAAAGTAGTCAAGTACCACATAAAATGTTAACATGCTCCATAACAGTATAATGATAATCTTCGTTCTCTGGACATTTTGTAAATGTGTTGTTTCCGAAGTCCAGCCTGCTTTTAGGTTTTCTGCAACCACAGCATAGAATACGCTACAGGCTGAACGTAGTAACCCTGGACGAGTTTAAAGCTACGGTGAAATCTATCGTGTGCAAATGTTTTGTCTTAAAAAACCTATGTGTACGTTTTATTGTTGAAACACTGTTTTGCTGTTATTGTTGGCCAGGTCTCCCTTGTAAAAAGAGATCCGAAATCTCAATGGTATTAATATGGTTAAATAGTTGTTTCGAAGGACAAATTAAAACAAAACAAAAATCCACATTTTTGGGATTTCACCACGCTCTGACGATTGTTTTTCAAGTTAGTGGTTGAAAGGATGTGTGTGTGTGTGTGTGTGTGTGTGTGTGTGTGTGTGTGTGTGTGTGCGTGTGCGCCTACGTGCGTGGACACACAGGATTTCCTGCCCTGGAGCCTCTGGCAGACAAAGTGATAATATTGAGAAAGAAATCCTTGACAGTGATAAAAACAGTTTGTTCACTTCTCTGTGGGAACAAAGACAAGACAGCCATGGTTTAAAAAAAAAAAAAAAAAACAACTAAAATAATCTCTTTTTCTCCTCAGGTGAACGGTCTGTCAGTAGAAGGGAAGACGCATTCAGAAGTCGTGGGCGCCATTAAAGCCGGTGGGAATGTGGCCCGTCTGCTGGTGGTGGACTCTGACACAGACGCCTTCTTCAGGAAGTGCCGAGTCGCCCCCGCCTCGGACCATCTCACCGGTGAGAGCACACACACACACACACACACACACAGAACTATATCACCATCACTGAAGAGGCGGTATAAATTCAGTTTTCTGAAGAGAATGACTGCAATTAGCTCATAATGTTTCACTCCAGGTTCATTGTCAGCCGCGGTTATAGACACGTCGTGGACACGAGACGTCGCCTCCTCCTGTCCTCCTGTCCTCCTGTCCTCCTGTCCTCCTCTCAACCCCAACAGATTCATAGTCTGTCACAGTCTTTTGGCTCTTCTCTCCTCCTTTAATTCTTTCTATCTTTCTTTGTCTGGCTCTATCCTGCACGGCTCTTTTCCTTCTCTTTCTCTCCCTGCCAGGAAACTTAGACAGAGAGGCTGAGCCACTCCCCCCCCCCAACACACACACACACACACATACACACACACACACACACACACACAGACACCTTATGTTGATGTGGAGAAAGTTAATCTTTCAGACATAAATAGATCAGATCAGAGTGGGATTACACTTGAGTAACAGTGTTGTTTATAAAGTGTAAAGGCAGATGCAGATCTCTCTCTCTCACAAAACGTAAATACCACAATGCAACTTGACACTCAAAAATAATCATAAAACAATAATTGGATAGTTTGAGAAGACAACAACGATTTGAAAAACTTTTTGCAATTTTCTCAACCATTCAAACTGCTTCTCGTTTTTTAAAGTTAATTCCTCTTTTTTTTCCTTTAAGTTGCCTGGTTATTCAAACTTTATTGTGTATTTTATTGCTGTGTTTTACGTGTTTGTTGAAAAGCACTTTGTAACGTTGGTACAAATACACATAGTTAGTGCGATACAAATAAATAATTTTGACGAAGTATGACGTTTCATTCCTGTGATAACTCGAGATATGGCCGAAAGCTCCCAAAAACTTCCAATAAGAGGACTATTGTCTGGACTTTTTTTGTCAAACGGCTATCTTCAAAGGTCAATGATGAACCTTCAAGCTCAATAAATGAATACATGACTAATTCATGGGATTCATCTTTTTGCTGCCTTTTCTCCACAAAAAGGTCAGATATGGTCAGATATGGTCACCCCAGGAGCTGGGAGGGGAGTCAGTGACTTGAACAGGACCTGGTATAGTCAAGTCAACTACATTCTTATTTATTTAGCGCCAAATCATAACAGAAGTTATCTCATGACACTTCTCAGAGAGAGAGAGAGAGACAAAAAGAGACACAAAAAGAGACACATCAACAATGATAATTACAATACTAACTATAAAAATAATTGTAATATGACTAATAATAATAGTAGGTATACCTACCATGGCCTCCAGGGGGAGCCCTAGTACAGTGTGGGAATTTGAGGGCTCTTCCTCCACAGAAAAAGTAACCTGTGTGTGTCTGTGTGTCTGTGTGTGTGTGTGTGTGTGTGTGTGTGTACGCCACTCCGCAGCATGAGACCCTTCATGTAAACATGCTGCTGCCAGCTGTTGGCATGGCAACAGACAGTGAACGGGATGGGGGGGGTGTGTGCTGCCTTCTGTATCCGGGGCCGAGGAAATAGATTTTTCTATCGTTGGTGGTAGTTTAAGAGAAAGAATGTTCCCAGTTGATTATTAATCAGTAAGTGAGATCTGTTAGTAAGCATGTGGGTGACTTCCAGGACTCTCGAACCCTCCAGAGTTTCAGTCCAAGATTAAAAATAATAACGCCCTACGCGGAGAGATTCCAGTGAGGTGTTTCCCAGGTAACTGCCTGCACTTCACATGCTGCTGCCCACTCAGAGAGCACCTGCCTGCACTGACTCTTAACTTCAACACACTCACACAGCCTCTCCCTGAGCAGCTCGGCTGGCCGGCGACTTTGTTTGGTTTCCAAGGCGCTCGCTACAAGTGGCCTCTCTGTAGCTGTATTGGGACTTGGAGAGCCTCTTCTCAGAGTCAGGGACACATACACACACACAGACCCGTGGAGGACTCAAATCTCAGATTAACTCTGGAGGACCAGCTGCTATCTCCAGTAATATTCATCATTAGCTAAAAAGACTTTCTGCAGAGGATTATAGGGATGGAAGGTAAGGGATGTGTCTCACCTCTGTGATGATGTCAGTTAGCACATCTGAAAAGTGAAGTTTGTGTTCAAACATGGCTATGTGGCAATGCATTGTTTTGGGGAAAAGCTGCAGGGAAATGTTCCACTACAGCTATCTGATATGTAGAGGGTTTATGGATGCATTAGAGGAGGAGGAGCATCTCATAGAAGATGAACCATATGTGAATAATGGATGATCTGCTCATACCTGCACTATGTAATAGAGTAAGTGTTGGTGGAATGAAAGGCGAGCTGCAGGAAGACTCTTGATCAGAGTGGAGCTGAAGGACTGCAGGTCTCATGATGTGACATTGGTCCTGACAGACAGGGGAAGAGTTGTGTTTTCTGACTCCAATGACTGATTCTTGTGTTATTTTCATGTCTACAGGTCCACTGCCTGAGCCTGTCATTAATGGAGAAATGGAGGAGAAGGTAAGGTTACACCTTCAGCAAATAATTCAATTCAAAATGGTTTCTTGGCATGAGTGTAAAGAAGACAATATTGCACAATTCTCAAGTAAAGATTAGAAAGAAAAAGGTACAATTAATAGCGAAGCCAAAAGTGGGATTTTAACTTTGAAGTGTGTGAAGTAACAACTCCCTTCTTCTCCGATGGAGCGTCTCCTTCCTGAGAGAGGACGACAATAATAGTTTAGCGTTGACTACTCTGTAGCTCTTCGCGTGGCACAGACAGTCCAGCAGCCCGAGGTCGAGCAGGGTTTCAAAGTAACACGCAGCATTTTGGCATTCAGGTGTGGCTTGCCACATCAGAGAGCTGAGACAAAGTTATTAATCACAGAGACGTGAACTGAACTTACCTTCCTGTTATTGTCTCAACGTTCTGGCATTCATTGTACGGCGCTGTGTGGAAAACCACACCCAGCTAGTACTCCATTAACTTTGAATTATTTGAAAGTGTTTGACAAAGGATGGATTGTGTATACAAAATCAGTAGTCATCCAGTAGGAAAATGGGCTCGACCCACAGTTTATATTAAAGGTGTATTAAAACTAGAAGCTACACATTTGAGCTGAGGCTTGAAGAATGTAGCAGCTTCATGCTAATCCTGTTGAAGTATTTGGGCGTAATCCTAATGAGAAACACTTAGTTATTGTAGGAGGCAAGTGCACTCACTCACAGACTTTTGTGGGAAACACGCTTGTTGCCAGAGAGTTAGATGAAGTGATAGATAACTGTGTCTAATCAACTACAGCCAGCCGCTGGTTAGCTTAGCTTAGCACACATACTGGAAACAGAGGGAACCTGCTAGCCTGGCTCCATATATATATATATATATATACATATAAAACATTTTTTACCAATACAGATGAGTGGTAGAAATATTCTCATTTAAGCGTATTTCCCGAAATGTCAAATGTTTGCTTTGAAATCCTGCACAAACTCCCAACAAACTCAAACTCTGTGTGTGTGTGTGTGTGTGTCTTTTTTTCTAACCTCACAAGAATGCTTTTTGAGGATCTCTCAGATTACCAAAGTGTCTTATTCCCAAGCGGACACACTAGACTTGTATGTAAATCAGTGTTGATAAGATAAGAACATTCCAGACTTGTATGAAGACACAGATCCCAAACTAATAGAAACTACTGAGCGGGCAGTGGCTGACTTGGACGTGGGCCCAATATGCAAAGTGAAGCCTGACCCGGACTTCCCTTTATTCCAGGACTGTATGTGCAGCAGTGAAGTTACATGTTCCTCGTATTGTTGCTTGTTAAAGGGTTGAAAAGGAAGGGGTGGTGCGAGAGGTCAGGAAGAAGTCACCTGTGAGCTAAAAGATGCGTTCTTCAAAGGGAGACTCTAATACACACGACACACTGATGACTGATACTGAGGCTGCAGGAATTTAAATGTCTCGTTCGGCAATTTTGGCAATTTATTCAAACTGCTACAGGGCAGGAAATAATCTGAATGTAATGATGAGCAATTCAAACAGGAAAGGAAAGAGGAAGAGTTTCTCAAATGTCATCACTACTACAAAACTAATTTTAAAGTGATCTTGCCTCCTCCATAATTAGGAAAGTCCACAGATGTACAAAAAAAAAAAACCTTTTATCTGTGATTCCCACATCACTGAATTAGACATGTTTGAGAGTAAAATTGCTTATAAAAAGACTCAAAACTCAACATTAATTTTCCTTAGCTTTTAAAAAATATCTTTCCCAGTATTTAGCTTTTCTTAAACTAATTATGTGTTCGAGAAACAATTCATAGGTGCCTCTTAACGACTCAATAGGAAAAAAAACTCATATCCAAGGTTGCCCCCTTGTGGTGAGGCCTGGTACAGCACCAAGGCTGGAAAAATATATATATATAATAGTTTCCCAATCACGCTTGTTGAAATATGACTCCTATGTAAATGTTGATAAGTCAATAAATGTCTATATATGTAATATTTAGTGTGTATAAAAATGAAGTGGTGCTGATGATGAGTGTGTGTGTTCCCAGGTGAATGGTAGAGGGGCCAAAGAGGCAGTGAGGGACTCAAAGATGTCCGTCAGTCCTTCTCCATCCAACGCCTCGTCCAACACCTCGCTCACAACCCCGACCGCAAGCACCCCGCCTGAGGTACGTCTCAGCACATATCCTGCAGCACAACAACCTCCATATGATTTATAAAAAACATAATATAACACTAATAGAACACTGTTGTTCATAAAGGTTTTAATTGGTTGTCAAACTTACATGTAACATATGTCCCCTCCGTTTTTCATCATTCAGGGTTTTATGGCGGACGCCATCCCAGCGCTCAACCTGTCCCTGCAGCAGGTCAAAGAGCTCGCCCACCAGAAACGCTCCAACAAGAGAGCCCCGCCCATGGACTGGACCAAGAAAAATGAACTCTTCAGCAACCTATAGGCCACCTCACCTCAACACACACACATATTTTATATAGTTATTCTTAGAAAGAGACATCAGAAAGACATTTTTTTATTATCATGAGATTAAAAGAGCAGTTTAACTATTGGCATCAGACAAATCAAGCCGTTCTGTAAAATATAGTATTTTTCTTTTTACTCTTCATGTTATTATAACCCAGATATTATATATATATATATATATATGTATAATGTGCTACTAACAATGAAAGATGCATATGCCAATGAAGGAGAACTGGACCATGTTGAAAAAGTGTGTTTGTGTGTGTGTGTGTGTGTGTGTGTGTGTGTGTGTGTGTGTGGACCCTGACAGTCCCTGCTGGCCAGAGTCTGGTGCCTGTGGAAACGAGGAGGAGTTGATCGTTATGCTAAGTTTAATGAGCCTCCTCCTCCGCCCCCGTCTGTCTTTTCAAAGTCTCTACTAACATTTTAAACATCATAGTAACAGGAGTTAAACCAGCCCGACAATCAGTTCATCATATATTTTTAGTTAACCTTTTTATTAGTTTGTGAGATCGAACATCTGACTGAACAGCAATGTTTGTATTTGTGTAGATTACAGTGTACATGGTAAAGCCCTTTTTGTGATATTTTTTTAAAAGTATATGATCGGAAAATAAGGTAATAAAACTAATAAAACACCATTGCTTTCCCCATAGAATGATTCCTAATATGAACTTCCTTACTGATGGCTTAAACTGGAAAGAACTGTGTTTTAAAATGGGTTCTCTTATATTATTATATATATACACACACACACACACACACACATATATATATATATATATATATGTGTGTGTGTGTGTGTGTGTGTGTGTGTGTGTGTGTGTGTGTGTGTGTGTGTGCTGTATA
>CALSBV010012105.1:1518375-1625247 GCA_943590825.1 Bovichtus diacanthus
TTTCATTAAAGCAGCTATTCTCAATATTTGTATATCAGCAATAGACCACTTGACTACTTGTAAGGATGAAACCACAGAGACTTGATCAATCTTGTGTTCACAGCTTGTTTCTTCTGCCCCCAAGTGGCCAAAAAAACAGAAAACTGCTGCACTTCTGTCTCTGAGGCCTGTCATCCATCAAAAAAACAAAAAAAATATTTGTGGTCAGAGATGCAACAACTTTCATCCAATAGAGAACAGCGCAGCAGCAGTTTTCTGCTCGTTCAAACAGTTTTATCTGTTATTTCAAGGTAATTCTTCCTCTCCGTGGAAGCAGAATCACTTGGACCGGGAAGCCTCAATTTATTTCATTTCTAATCTCATCAATCTGACCCCTTTTAACTGAAGTAGTTTGTAAAGCATCACCATTCATTTTGACCCCTTAATTTACTGGGAAATGCTGTGTTATTGTCATATTGTATGGCCTCAAGCTGTGTGGATATTCAATTTTCCCAGGACTCATGGTTTCAGTAGAGAGTCTGTGCCCCTCCTCTGCCGTCCAACTTGTCTCAACTCTGTCTCCAGCAGCTGTCTCTTTCTAATGGCCTCGACCTTTCTGCTCCTGCACTCTTCTTCCAGCCCTGCCGTCATAATCACAGCTCACTGTCACACTCTGTGCCGCTTCCTCTGTGTCTCGCTGGGATAATTAACATAATTGGACTTCATGACATTGACGGACATCAGGGGTAAATGGCATAAAAGGGTGACTAGGCATAGACAGATAATGATGATAGTTGTTATAATTGGCCATTAAAGATATTACAGCAGTGTGATACTGATTATAATTGTAAGGATGATGTTCAAAGGTGTGAGGTGTTATATTAACGTTGAAGCGTGTAGAGATAATGATGATGACATTTATCACTGGATTACAGAGCTGTCTTTTGGGTTCAATTAATCACCTTTGGGTTCAATTAATCACCTTTATTTTTTCAATTAAAGGCAAAGAATGTGCAGCCAGTTAGCTTAGCTTAGCACAAAGACTGGAAACATACAGACAGCCACTTTTATGCAGGTTAAACAAACAAGATAGTGTGTTAAACATTGTATTACCTTTGGACGGAGCCAGGCTAGCAGCTTCCAACTCTGCGTAGGCCTATCACAGCTGAACAAAACGGGTTAAAATAGAAAAGAATAAACTTATAAATAATTGAATGATTGACTTAAGTTTTAAATGAATCTTTCGTTTCACCCATCCTCATCCCTCACTAAAACGAACAGGAAGTTTTGCAGTGCAGTTACTAAAATCAACAGGAAATGTCGCTTTTTTAAAATGTTTTTTCTTTTTTTAGTTTTGACTTAACTTTCTATTCTTTGGGTGGAGCAGTTATCAGATAACCTGCAGAAGCCAGAAGTGCAGGTTTCATCTGCATTAGCTGCAGCTCACATGAGCGCTAAGCTAACGTTAGCTTCTCAGTGCTGTTGCTAGTTCTGGTGTCATAGCAACAAAGTAATTTCCATGTAAAACCTATTCTAGTATTTCACTGTGGTTTGTGAATATCAAGTGTATAAAGGGACATGTATTGTATGCTTAAAGTGTAAGTTTCATACTAATATTCATCATGTTACTAAAAGAGAACAGGAATTTCTTCTGAGTCTTTCACTGAATGTTACTCATGTTGCTGGAGATGATTAAGTGAATAGTCAAAGAGTATTTTTTTAATATAAATTGAGTTTTCTTTTACTGCTAAAAGCATTTGTCAAAAATTGTTATTAAAGTTTACTCAATTGGTGAAACAAATACTGTGTCTACCATAGGTTTCTACAGAAAAATCCAATGTTGCTTTCACTAAGAAAGTGAAGTTTGTAGGTTTAAAGTTTTATTGCTTATTCAAATATTGTCTGCGCTCAAACAGTTTAATTCTATCTTCATGTCTGATGTATTGTGTCAATATATGCTAAGCATATTTTGTTAGAAAATATCATCCATCAATATCACAATTGAAAGTTTGGAAGTTAGAGGTAGAGTAGAATAACAAATCATTTTCAATATGTGAAGTATTTGCATTAAGTCCAAGCTTATTTTGATGATATGATCTAGTATGATGATGTACGATATAAGAGAACCATAAGATGAAATATGAAGGAAAGCAGAACAGAAACTATAAGCCTGTTTGTATATAAGCAGGTCAGAACTTTTATAGAAGATCCAGTGAAGAAGATCCAACGATTCCAGCAGATGGCAAACCTCCCAGCTTGATTTCCAGGAACCTGGATCTACATTATCACTGCAACAGCCGGATGAACTATCTACTTTGTGGTAGGATCGCGCCAGTCACCTGGATTGGTACCAGCTTGAACATACGATATATTTAAAGAGGGCACTCTGACTCATCAGACTCTGACAGCTCCGACCTCCACCTGGTCTTTACTAAAACAAAGGTGACTGATCGTTTTTCTCTAAGCTCATCAGACACTGACTTGGAAGTGACTTAAAACTATGGAGAAATCCCAGATAAGTACAAATAGGCATACTGACCTAAAGTGATCACCAAACCAAACCAAGCATCTTTGAAGGACAATTGATGCAACTAAGGATAATTTTCTTTTGTTTAAAAGGCCCGTTTTTTTATTTTTCATATCCATGTAAATGCAACGCAAGTTGCATTGTTTTGCTATTCATAGGGAAACTAAAGTTGCAGTTAACCGTATTCGTGTTGTCGTGTTATTGCACTCAAAACTTAGCTCCTTCTGAATCTAGAGCGAGGTGTACTCACCCAGGAGTGGGTTACATAAGCTAAAGGCCTGCTAGCAGTAGCTTCATAGATACGATACAAACATGAGAGTGGTAATGATTTTCTCATCTAACTCTGTGCAAGAAAGTGACTGAGTAATACTATATATGAACTTGGTATTGTGTTGCTGCTCTGAGCAGCAGTAGCTTAGTCTGTAGTGAAGCTCTGTAGGTTCAAGTCCCCGAATAGACCATTGAGGTGCGTTTGTTGTATAGCTTGTACAGCCCTTTGAGGCAGTCACCATACACACTTGCAACTCAATTTTATTAACACATCTCTTGTCTTCTGCATTAACAGTTAACATATTTTTAATCAGTTAAATTATTAACTGTGATTAATCAAGTAATCCATGACATCCCTAGAAAGGTCAAATGTGCTAAAGTGTGGAACTTTCTTTTCTTTTGAAAATTTTCTTTTCAAAGAGCAAGTGCACTACATGCATTTTTCATACATTTTAGGGGTGGCATGTCATTTTCTTGACATCTCAGTAAGTCATTATAGTCTCACCAGATATAACTTGAAACTCCACACTCACACTCAGCTGCATTAGCACACTGAACCCCGATCAAAATGATGATATGAAGGAGGATGGGGGATGGTGACGTTGATAATTAAGATGATGAAGGGCAGGTGCAGGTCGTGCGCTGGACCTTCACAGCTTAGGTGCAAACACAGCTGGTTGCTAGGTTATGGTGTCCGCCGGGGGGTCCTTGTAAGGCCTGGAGCTGGGGTGAGACGAGGGGTCGACACAACTCTACCTTCAAACCCAACAGCATGCTAAAAATAGACCAGGGGTGTGTGTGTGCGTAGAAAGTTCTGTGGAGAAAATGACGGACAAAAACAGAGATACACGTAATAAGTTGCCAGCCTCCATCCGAATACATCGCACATTTTAACAGAATTCTGTGAAAATCAGCAAAAGAAAATGCGAATGTATGCTTGTTTCTATCCACTACCATTATGCGGTGATTAGGAGTTGTTTCATCGAGATAAGCCGTAGGTGGCGCCAATTCTCCAGATCGGAAAACCATTATACCGTTGCAGAAGAAGAGGGCAGAAGATGACGTCATTAAAAAAGCCCCAGTCGAACCTCAAACGCTGAAAAACAATGTAGAAAACTGGATGGTAATATGACATTTCTGTTAGTTTCATGAGAGGAAGGTTGCATCAGATTTGTGTGGAGCGATGAGGAGACGTTTTTAAACTGCAGCTATTGTTTGTTCTTTAGAGGAGCAGAAGCTTCTGTGGACGTTGAAGTCATGCATCATGTATGTCATCATTTATTCGCTAAACCTGTTCCCACTGCACTGCGTTGCATTTTGCTTTTATATCGATGCACCAATTTTTTCACCTCAGCCAATCCGAGAATCCAAGTGTAAAAACTTTTTTGTGTAACTCCAAGATTTTTATAATTTTCTGTATTTCAACTCAGGCTTTTTAATGTGCACATTGAAACTGTGCATAGAAAACAGGTGGATGGAAACGCATCTACTGACATCAAGTGTACGGAGAAGGACGTAGGAGAAGATTTGGGGAAGGTGTTAAAAGTCAATGAGTGAAGGCAAAGTCTGACGCATTAGCCGAGCAGTGCGTAAGGCTGCTGTAATACGAGCTTCTTTATGTCTGTCTTCTCTGAGAAGGCTTTATCCCCTTCTGCCTTACTTTCCTCATGCACACTCTCACACCCCATCTCCTTTTATAAAAATACCCAAGGACAATCCTCACTATTAATAGGAAGTGTTGTCAACTGGCTCTGGAGAAATGAGACCTTCTGTTCAGCTAACTATTTTTGCGGTTCTTTGTAGCCATGACCCCTTTCACTGTCAATTACCTTCATTTTCCAGACTATTAAAGACCAAAAAAAACTGGTTTAACACATATACTTTTCAAATAAATCCTAAATGTTGCGTCAAATAATCTCAAGAACAAACCATGGAAAAAAGTTTTTCTTACTTTTATGAAGAAAAATGATGATATATTCTAGCATTAAAATATTTAATCTTGCTCACAGGTTTTATTTTCCTGAAGGGCCATGGTCATTGTTCTTCTTCTCCGAGTGCCCATCGTAGGCTCCCACAGAGAATTGTTCCAGAGCAGCAGTGATGGACTCAGTGTTATATTATTTACTTGGCTCCTCTTTCAGCACTGGGCTCTTTTGGTTCCAGCTCTGGAGCGGTAATCGAGCTCCGCGCATACTGGGAGTGATTTATGGGCGTCGGGGTCACCGTCCTGTAGCCCTGCTCTCAGCTATACCCCCACTGCTACAATCTGACTGCATGTACAGTAATCTGTGTCCTGTGTTTTTGAGTCAATGCATGCTCACTGTGACATAAGTGAGATACTACCATGGCTGTTAGCTACTTAAGTAGCATGCACCTTGAGCCATTTATCATTGGTTTATGAGATCTGCTGAAGCTACTTGCACATGACAGAATTTGAATAGTTTAGCCTAAAAACATGAACAATCAGATACACATGCATGATTGGGATAATAATATGCAGGCAGAAGGTTACAGAAAGATAATGTCTTTATATTGCATTTTACACTACACAATTTGTCCAGTTTTGCGCGCCCGCACAGCTCAGTACCACAAACCGACCCGTTAACCACAATGACGTCCAAGTCAAATCCGGACTCGTCCCGACCCGTGATTTTACTCTGATTTAAGATGTATTCTCTGTTCTTGAATATCAAATCCAGCTAAGGAAAAGTTTCTTTCACTGGCTGCGCTCGATGCCTGTGTCAGAGATGGCAGGCACTAGGGCTGTACCAAATGCCTTTTTATTTTTGAAGCTTTTATTAAAGTTTCTGAGTAATGCTTCGAATGTCTGTCGATTTTGTGTTATTGTGGTTATATAAATGTCATTTATGGGGCTGTTAGATTGCTGCTAGACTAGAATACAGGTGCGTGAATTTGTGCGCATCAAGCGGGAGAGCAAATCATTTTTTGACTGCAGTGAAAATATTGTTTTTGAATCACTAAATGCCAACAAATATGATTGAAGCAGAATATTTGTAAATATGAAAACAATAAAAAATTTTAGAAGTGATTACATCCATCTTTTTTGGCGTTTCTTTTTCACCCGTGCACGCTCCCGTGAATTTATATAAATGTTTATTTTTCCCCCTTACACAACTCTTTAGCGGGTTAACCTCCAGTGCAATACTCTGGGTTAGCTTAGACATGCTAATGTTAGCAGCCTAAATTAGAGATGACAAAAAACACAGTTTATTCAATTATTTTGACTCTTTCTCTTCTTTCGGTTTAGAGGAGATAGTTAAATCAAGTTTGCACCCTCCAAGCTTTTAATATACGGAGTATTTATCGTACTACACTGTAAACACTGTGAAGAAATCCAAAGACAGATCTGCCCTGCCTAGTTACGGTACGGTTGTTAAGCTATGATTGGACAATCATCAGTTGTAGCTCCAATGTTTGATATGGAAGGACACTCTGTAAAACAAAACCTATATGTGTGTGTGTGTGTGTGTGTTGTGTAATTGTCAATGAAAAAAGGACACCACTTTATCAATAAGTGCTCAACTTCTCTACAGGGACAATTATTGTATCATCCTATTGATGATTGCTGTTTCTGTGTGTGTGCGTGTTTGTGTGCGTGTGTGTGTGTGTGTGTGTGTGTATACCCCAGGAATAGGGCTTGGTTTGGGACAGCACTTAAAGCTTAGCACCATTCCAGTTAAACACCTGTCACACACACAAACACACACACAGATGCATACCATACTTTCTGTCCGTCTGTGTGTCTCACACTCACACTTGAACACACTGTGACATGCTCAAAAATGTTGACACTTGTGTCTGCAAGGTCACATTTCTATAGTCTCTCACATGGCCGCTTGTTTTTGGGATTAAAGCCTGCATCCATACTGCCAAGAAGCTTCTGACAGACATTTTAAATTGGGCTGGGGTTGTGTGTGTGCCACTTTATGTTTTCAGACACATCAGTTGATAAAAGCCACCAATCAAATGCAATTGAGCCTGCAGCTGGAGCATCTTTCAGTCCTCCTCATCGCTGTGTGATGCAGCTGCTTTCAGTTTGTTTTCATCCTGCCACAGCTGGTCAATAAAAAACAAGCAAAGGAGGCGATAAACACTCACTTGTCCTCCACGTCTCCCTCTCTCAACCTCTGCATAGTGGACTCCCTCCCATCTTGCTCAATTCTCATCCATCATCCTGTCGCCGCTGCTGTTTCTCCAGCCTATGTGCACTCAGTCATTCCCAGCCTGCCCGCTCTCAGGCCCGTATATGGCGGGGCCATCCGGCAGGGGAGCCACAGGGTTAAATATACTCAGAAGCTCCAAGAATGCCAAACTCCTCCAGCTAACCTGCCAGAGAGAGCTGCACCGCGGATCAGTGGGGGGGCTAACACACACAATGGGCTCATTGTCTCATTAGCATAAGCATTTTCTGCAACAATTCTTATAAAAAGTCTCATCTATGAGGTGCATTCAGGAATGTTAAAACTCTTCATCCACTTATTTAAGAAAATATTAACAACCTTAACTCTAATTTCCCCTAAGTTTCTCGTATGCACCTTCAAGTTAAAAGAAACATTAGTTGACACTAATTCTGTTTTGGCTACATTGCATCAATACATTCACAAACACTGTTTTATAGCTGCATCATTCTAGACACATGTCATGATATATTACTCTCTTTGTAGGGTCATATCCAGGATTTTAGAAATTCTGAGGTCATAGGTCGCTAACCCCCCCCCCACACCCAGTTTGGAACATAATACAAAAAGCTGTCTTCTAATTCATTTATCAATTAAACTTTTTCCATTATAACTTTTTTCCTCTTTTTTTGTTCAACATAAGGCTATAAAGCCCTCTCCAAACTGCCAGGAATAACATTAAGTGATAAATGCTGACTTCTTTACTTTTGGTCCCAAATATTTTTTTGGTCTAAAAGCTGTCAAACATATTGAGTCCATAAAATACTGGAATAAGATCATACCCATGAGGTGTAAGCTTCAGAATGTAAACTTGGTAAAACCTCCAAATTTTCAGAAAAAGGACATGACCTCAGTGTCTAATTTAAAATAAGTCTCTGTAAGTGCGAACACTTGTTTATACACCATACATCACATCTTTAGAATCTGTTGGACTATTTAAATAATATTATGTAATTGTCTGACAGAATATGGCCATTATGAAACACACATCTAATATCAATAGTTTGGTTTGAATTGGCTATACTTTGAAAAGTTGAAACAGCAAACCGAGTTATAAATCAGAGAGACTTAAATGTGTAATACAAGCTGTGCAGGAGCTGGAACTGAGCCCTTTATTGATGTCATAAGTTACAAAAGACTGGACAGGCCTCTGTAAACAAAACGTGCTGGCTCTGCTTCATTGCAGATCTTCTGAGGGGGAAGTGGCTCTTTATCAGTTTCTACTCTCTCCTTGGACCAGTGAGAAGAAAGAGGGGGGGGTGGGGGTCTAAGTCTAAGATGTGGTAACGTAACAGAGCAACATGAGAACCTGGAGTGTGTCCTCACTTTATGTTCTCAGGGACACACTTACTTGGGATGAGCGCCTGGCCTTGGTTTACTTCCAGGGACACTTTTTCGGGGCACGTGGCAGCAAAGTGATGAAGTGGGTGCAGGAGAGGACAAGAATCATGGGCTGGTGAAACAGAGAACAGGCAGATTTCAGCCAAGAGATTGTTTGGATGGCAGGAGATGAGTCTATAAGTCTGAACTGAGATACAATAGTTACCTTTATAAACACTACGACAGCAGAGTTTATTTTAAAGGTTTGTAATGAGAAAGCGTGTGAGTAACTTGAACATGCATTATTTTTGTTCAACTATACACAGATTTCTACAGCACTATTGTTTTGTCCAAAATAATCAATTTCAAACTAATTAAATCATCTTTTATTTGAGAAATAATAGTAGCATTGGTGAATAATGCTAATGGCGGATATATAATGGGTGACTACATTAACATGCACATAAAAACAGATTACTGTCATCAGCGTAGAGAGATAAGGTTGTGACAGAGTTCATTTTTTTCATCAGTAATCATAATTAACTGACTTCCTTTAGGATGTACCTTGCAGAGAAAGCAATTAAGTTGTTAGTTGCAGTGTTTTTGCACCATCACTTATTAAAACCATCTCTTTCAACATGCTGTTACTTTGAAGCTACTAGCTAATGCTGGAATGAACAAGTTTGCTTTTTATCAGGAGAAATAACTGGCCTCTCTTGCTGAGAGTGAAGATTGATACCAACCTGATGACAAGTTGTGGTTTTCCAGGGCTCTTTGAGCAGTTGCCAGGGAACCAGCGGAGACTCTAGGAAGTTACTGCTCCGAGCCAAAAAAATAGACCACAAAACCACCCGTGAAACAGGAAAAGTGTAGCTTTTACACATTGATTTTTGTACAGAATTAAAAACTGAGTTTGGAGGTGCTGGTAGTCTGTTTCCTGTGCTGCTCGTCTTTGTGCTCAGCTAAGTTAACACGCTGCTGGCTTTAAGTAGATGAGCACAGTTTCCAAAAATCAGAACTATTCCTTTGACTCTTAATTCGTTATCATTTAAAAAGGAAACTGTTTTCTGTTTACGTGGTGATACAATAATCTGGTTACTGCTGTGCATGTGAACGCTCTGCACACTCATCCCCACCTTGGTGTAACCTTCAAGCCTCAGTGAAGCATCTAGTGGGGTCCTCGTCTGCAGGGTGTCACATTCTCAAACCTCCCTGAAAGAACACCGAAATTCTGCCATTGTGTCATAACTGCCTGCCCACATGCCCACTGCACTATTTATACCAGAGGAACACAACTGCTGCTATAGGTACAGTTACAGTGGGGCACTTCAAACCCCAGCTGCCCTGCCTTAGCTAATAATACAATGCAGTATACACACTACCTACACACACACACGCACCAATGCTTTCTCTGCTCTCTACTTTTGGCCCTCATCATCCTCTCTCAAAGTGCTTCCTGTATCTATCACATTGATGAGCAGCCACAGGCAGGCAGGCCTGACATGCCCACCTCCCACACCGAGCCGCCTGCCAACAAGCTCTCACACAGGCTCGTTACATCACGACTGAGCATGTTCCCGTCCCAGCTCCAAATCATTATGCACATAATCGTTTCAGGGGGGAAGGAGAATGTGGAGGTCCACAGTCGAAACCAAAAAAAAAAGAAAAAAAAAAAACAAGCTAGTGAAAAAACAAAAAAGACAAGAAGATAATTGAGTGACAATCATGAGGCTGAACTTTTTTGGTTTTACCTTTTGCTCTAACAGCCTCCCAAAACACAACTTTGAAAACATATTTGTACGGTGAGACATACAGTGCCTATTAAACGTCTTACAACATTGAATCAAAGTAAATTCAATGTGGCTTTTTTGACACTGATCAACAGAAAAATAGCCTTTAATGTCACACAAGTGTATTCTTTGTACGACGATCAATTGAAACCCTCTGACCACAGGTGAGATCCATTTAACAAATGGCGTGCCATCGAAAGCCAACAAGCTGCTCTTACACAAGGGTTTTTGTAATTATTTTATATCCCTTATCACTATAGCAAACTTTTTTCATTTTGACATTGAATGGTCATTTTTTGTTAATCAGTTAAAAAAAAATAAAACATTAAATGTACTTTGTAATTCAATAAAATAATGTCTGTTTTGAGCACATTTCATCAGCAGGTTCATGTATCTGGTCATTCTGTTCTATGGTCAAGCTTTTTAAAATGAATGTAAGATATGTTTATGTTGATTCATTTATCCATAGCTGCAACAAATGATTAATTGATTAGTCAATTAACAGAATAATAATTGGCAACTATTTTTTATAATGGGTTATTCGTTTAGTAAATTTGAAGACGTCACCTTGGACTGTGAGAAAACAAATGTATCTTCCATCATTGCTTTCATAAAAAAAATATGAATAGTGAGAGTGTTGAAGCTTTTTGAAGGTATGATATGGACCGCAGAGCGCTGAGGGGTCGACAGTAGAGGACGTCCTGTTTTAGGACTTCTGTGTCCTCTCTCTTGTCTCATGATATCCCAGGACTTAAATATCCTTAAGTCAACAATCACAACAGGAAACATGACAACATGTCAACCTCCTGTGAGCGATGGCACTTTGAAAACATCAACTTACAGGTGGAACTGCCCACTTTAGCCAAGCAAAGGTAATTATTTTAGTTATGGAAGGATAATGTCAGTACAATAAATCAAATAAATAATAGAATTAAGTCATTTCTATTTATATCTTTGTGTCCTTTTGAAGTAAAATCCCAAACGGTTCAAATGGCTTGATGTGCAAGATGCAAACCTAATTATTCTTTCCAAGTAATGATCCCAATCTACTGTCATAAGAATCGCTTTATCAACGTGCAAGAACACCTGTGTGTGTGTGTGTGTGTGTGTGTGTGTGTGTGTGCGTGCATCATTATCACTGCTGTGTTTTATTAGCATTAGAGCACAGTGCTTAGGATGAGCCACAGTAACCTGATCCCAAAGGGAGATTGAGCTAAATGTCAGTGAGCCACCTTGAGCTTTGCGCCGCTACAGCCGGCCCACAACAGCACCACGGCTTCAGAGGGGAAACACGCGGAGCAGCAGATGCTCGCCTGGAGCGAGACGAGCAACTGTAGGGGCAGATAGAGGGAAGAAACAACGGGGAGAAAGAGGAATGAGAAAAGACTGGTGGTGAAGGATTATGCTGTGATTCACTGATTAAAATACAAAAACATTGGTGAAACAATAGTGGAAATTCATCTCATTACATTCTATATTATACCCAACTATGCAGCTCTACACAGCGTTACAGTGTCTTTCAGTTCATTGTTTAGCTGTCTGGCCCGCTTCTTTACTGTTTTTATTCACTCTCGCTGCTTTCATAGCGTTGTTTTCGGCCACAGCAAACATCTGTTTTCAGTGAAAAAGCAGTAAAAAAGCGTCTGTACACTCCCTGCTCAGCACCAAACAGCACATAGACAAAGTTATCAACTAGCTGGTGAACATAGCGGAGGTCTTAGCTGCCTAACTGCCAGATATTTCCTTCAGGAGTTGATGGAGATCAGAGGTAAAAGAGAGTGAATACTGGACCTACGTTCACCAGAAACACATTTCCTAAGAAATGATAATGTTGCTCCGTTACGTGTGACGTGTTAGTTCGCCACATCAATTGAAAAGGTCGTGATGTGTCAATGTTTAAAGACAAAGCCTATTTGTGAGAGATGACAGATTCCTACAGGGTTTGCATTTGGTGGAGCATTAAACCTACAACATGAACACACACAAGCAGGTCAGATCTTGTGTTCTGTCACGTGACATGACGGGATGTGTAGACAAGGTAACCGAGAACAGGCAGATAGTAAAAGTTGTTCTTTTTTTACTTCGTCATCAGCAATTTGTCTCACACAAACTGAAGAGTTAACGTACTTTCCAAAGCAATTAATGGGGCTTAAGTGAACTGACTTCACATGCTGTTCATAGATCCTACAACAACACCGCTCTCCTCTTCCCTCTTTCCTCCTCTCTCCCTTTTCTCATCTATATGTGTGATTGTGTAATTATGAGGGCATTAAGGGCATCTATAATACCACTGCTGCTTCCTAATGTCTTTATTATTGCTCTCCCTCTGACAGATGTTTAGTTATCATAAGAAAAGACTAAAAGTGGAAGAAGTATTCAAACCCTTTACTTAAGGAAAAGTACCAACTCAACAATCTAAAAACTCCATTACAAGTAAAACGTTCTGCATCTAAAAGCCTTAAGTAAAACTACAGAATTATTATCAGAAAAATTTACTTAAAATATCAAAAGTACTGTTTCTGCAGAAAAATTGCCCCTTATTTAAATGATTATTACACTATAAGTACTTGGGTAGTATTTGACTGTTGGAGTTTTAACTATAATATTTTCTTAGTTTAGTCCCGTGGTTCCTATCCTAGGGGCCTGGCCCCTCCAAACTGATTCAATATAAATCTGAGGGATTGTGAGAAGATTAACGGGAAAGGGGAAAAAAAGAATGCGATGTATTTTTTAAGCTTATCATATGTTGTTTTTTAATATACATTTTTTACTTGGTAGTACCTAGTAGCCTAACTAAAGTACGATAAATACTCAAGAACCTCAAACTCAGAAGCATTTTAGGGAAATAGAACTGAGAAATGCATTTGTTTCAGCAAAAGCAGAAGTGAAGTGTCAAAACTTTTTCAATTTTTTGACATTTTTGACAATTCTTTTATTCACTTGTTGAGTACATGAGTGTCCACACACATACATAAAATAGTCCTCTGCCGTGGGCTCATCAGTGTCCCCTACTTCTCATTCAGGAAGCTGTTGTGTTGTCCCTGACCATGCATGTTCTCTAATGCACATCTTATTTCCAGCTTGCCGGGCAGTAGACCCCTCTGCAGTTGTTGCCCTCTCCCACCCCCTGCCTATTCTTTACCACAGGGCCATCCCTGCCCACCTATTTGCAACGTTCTCAGCCAATGAGGTGTGAGTGCATGGTGAGCAAGCACCAATGAGGCAACTTTTTCATCTGTATAAAACTTTTGAGGACAGTTTGCCGGGTTGCACTTTCTGTCAGTCCAGGGCTCCGAGAGGAGAGCAACAGCCCAGAGAGAGAGAGAGAGAGAGAGAGAGAGGGGGTAGAGAGAGAGCCAGTGTGAACGCAGGGGGGTTGCCAGTTTTTAATCCCAATCCCACACTTCAAGAAAGTGGTGGGTGAACATTTGAGCTTCCCTTGTTTTAACTTTCAGTGTCAGGCCAGCTGGGCCGCTCAGACTTGATGTGAATGTTTCTGTGTTTTCTATCTCTTTGGTTCCTGAAGCCTCTCCGTTTCAGCGAGGATGGAGAACGCACACATGAAAGAGTCGCCGGACGTTCTGTCCCACTTTGGCGTCACTGAAGAAACCGGCCTTTCGCCTGAGCAGTTCAAGAAGAATCTGGACAAGTATGGCTACAACGGTGAGGGAGAGAGAGAAGAATGGATGGAGCATTGGAGGGTGTAGAGAAAGAGTATGAATGAAGGGATTGAGGAATTGCAGGATGGAGGAACACATGTATCATTGGATTTAGTTTGGAAGAGAGAGTGGAGGGCGTAGAGGCAGAAACACAGTGAGATGTTTAGGAAGATAAAATGGCACAAGCAGACACTGAAGGGGAGAAGTAGTGGGATGACTGATAGATGAACTGGCACTGTGTAATGTTTTTGATGATGGTCTAATAACGGGAAACAAAAGGGAGGGGGGGGTGATGTTTGTGGAGCAGGTGCATTAGAGTTTCAGGTTTCTGACCATCGCTACTGGCTTTAGTTTTGATTGAAGATTCTTTATTTATTAGTGAATTAAAGCACGTTCATTCTTGACTTTGGGAACAACTCAAGGTCAACTTATTAACTTTTCTTTCAACTGTGTCTCATACAGTGGGATGTAGTTGAGTACACTAACTGCAGAGGAAGGCCATAAAATGCAGCTGAATGCCCTTGAAAAGACTTTTTAGTGGACCTTGAGTTGATGCTTTTCTGTCAAACTTGAGCAAAATCGATCTCCATCCTGGCATTCGAGAAAACCCCTGCATCCTATAGGCCATTTAAACTCGCAATAGCAGGGGACGCGACAGGTGAAATAATATAATTAACGATCTCCGTTGCCTTGAAGTGTCCCTGTGACCGGGACACCTGCAATACAGTGGAACAGAGCCATCGTTAATGTTAATTAATTACACCTGTGGAATTATGTCCGCCGTTTAAAAAGCCTATTTGCAACAACAACTACAGAGTTTGTGAGCATCACTACTGGTTTTACTTTTGACTCAACAGATTGCAGTGACTCTGTATTTGTTTGTGGAGCACCTCAGCTGACAAATGGATGTTGACAGAGTAGCAGCAAACTAGAATAACAGAGTAATTAAGGTCACTGCAAAGGTCAGTTAAAGTCACTATATTTGTGTCATACACTGGCACAGGGACAAGGAGGCCTGAACCAAGCAGCTGCTACTTAACATTAATTAGTCACTGAGGGTCCTGCCAATAGTTTATTATAAATGTGGGAGTGGAATAGATTCTAGTTTCTTTCATGTAATGTCCAGTTTGTTTTGATTCTTGTGTGTAGATATTTTACGTTGCAAACATTAAAAACTATGCAGTAAATGTGGCGTGCAGCTATGATTTATTAATATCGTTTGTCTCTCTTCACCCACAGAGCTGCCAGCTGAGGAGGGTGAGTCCACTTCAAGCCTCAAACACCTGCTTTTCAATTATTCCTGTTTCGATCACATGTCCGGGTGGTCACTTCCTGTGTTGACAAGTCACACAGTTGTTTATCTAACATCTGTCGTTGGCTTTTTGTTCTGCTTTGAGATAGTTATTGTGACACAAACTACTCCTAATATGTTCACATGCATACAACTTTTTAAAAAATCAGTTGATCCAAAGCCATTCGGTGTATTTGGCTTGTTCGGCTATTACGAATGTTGTGCTCTTAAACCCAAACTAACATTTTTATTTATCATGCCTATCTGCACCGATGGTTTTACAGATCACAGTCAGCTTCATTAGCTTTGGCCCAAAGACAAGCAGAGCATGGAAACTAGTGATGTGCACAAAGAGAGTTTGAAGAATAGATACTACCTTATCTATTTGAATCTATGTTGCATGTAAAAGCATGCGACATAATGAGGTTATATTGACATTTGATAACATTTAACCACTTATCATGTAAATATATAAATATACTAACATATACAGCAAGGACAAACACAATTGACCACAGACACTTAAATGCTGTATGTGATTGGATGTATTTTCTTTAACAGGAAAGACTATCTGGGAGTTGGTGGCGGAACAGTTTGAGGACCTGTTGGTCAGAATCTTACTGCTGGCCGCCTGCATCTCTTTTGTGAGTTTGCTCACTTTTCCCTTTACATGATGCAGTTCACTTGTATTTACATGGTACAGTTCGTACATGCAAAGGCTTTAGAACATGGTCCTTGTGTATTTAAGGACCGTACGGTGAAAACACAGAGATGTTTGTTCCAATTTAGATCATTTACTTTACTAACATTTGGTTCCTAATAAGTCCCAGTAACAGATTTTATTCAAACAGATGGAACAATATGAAGTTTGGCAAAAACGAAAAAAAAGAAAAGAGTATTTTTTCAAAACTCTCAAGTTAAAGTTCAGACCTGTTGCTGATCAGTTTCTAATAGTTGTGTTTCTTTCATAGAATTACAAATTCCTATACCATATCTCAGTATTTAATGATTGATTTAATTATTAGATGATTATATTATATTATATATATATATATATATATAGAGAAGATTTTTAGTAGAAATTGAATCCTGAGAACGCTCAAATGGTTTTTGTCAAGATTATACATTTGACATTTCAGCACAATTTACACACATTAAAACCCTACATTGAGCATGTTGAAACTGACCAATTAGAAGGTGGTATCAATCATTAAAGCACTTTTTATGACTTTGCTCCTACCCATCCATAACGAGCTCCACCTATCAAATGGTTATATTGAGGTAGTATTTGGCTTAGTCTGAATGTAGGGACGACCGATCCTGGGAGAGCTGCTTGAGAGGCGACAAAGTCAAACATTAGCTTCTCAAAGTCGTTGCAAACAAGGTCATTTCTTGCGTGTAAACGGGGCGTGATGTTCATTACAAAAGTGCACGTTCAGGGACAGTAAAGAACCTGACCATGACGTAAGAAGAGAAAACTCTGAGCATCTTTTCTGACCTCTCACCTGTTTTCTTTGTGATTTCACACATGCGCACACACACTGGGGCCGACAAACACGCCGTGTACATCGCTGAGTTATTAAATTACATTTGGATCCATGTCCTCACTCTCATTTACACAAGGAATCCCTCTCTCTCCCTCCTTTCCTCCCCTGTTGCTCTCTCCAAAACTGTTTTGTGGAGGAGAGTAGGCTGGACACATTGTCTTAATCCTCCATCTCTGCCCTCTGGCCTCCCTGCACAGCTGTCACTATAGCCTTAGAAGGCCTGACGGGCTGTGTGTGTGTGTGTGTGTGTGTGTGTGTGTGTGTGTGTGTGTGTGTGAGATAGAGAGAGGAAGATAAAGAGACAGAGTGTGCGTGAGTGCACATATGCATAGCAGGAGCTTTATTTTAAGAAAGTCTCAAGCCAGGACGAGAAACTGTATCCTTGGAAAAAGGTCAGGGATGGAAGGAACGAGGGATGGCTTGCAGCAGCAGGAGCGAGTGAGAGACACAGAGGAGGGTGGAGGGCGGGGGGGGGGGAGATTGGGTTGCACAACGGCATTGTTTGTTACAATGACAAAGGAGAGCAATAGATTCAGAGTCGTATACGGTGTCTAAAAGAGAGAACACTAAATACTGCAAATACATGGTCATCCTATTCATACACAGGAATGTCGTGCCGCTGCAGCGTGCTGACAGCCTCCAACTCTCATTCTGGAGATCGATTGTGTCTTTGAAGAGAGGCAGGGTGAAGACAGACTGGAGAGAGTGAGCAACAGACTATTTTTGGAAAAGGGTGAGAAAAGATGTGAGATGAAAAGCAGGCGAAAGAAAAACACGGCAGATTATGATGAGGAGGAGCAAAAAGTGAAACGCTACGAGAGAGGGATGGGGCTCTTCTCTGGTTAGCTCTGTGCTCCGCTGGCCTGCAACAAATCTGTGTCAATGTCAACACGGTGCCTTTCCGAAACACACTCCCCCTCCCACGCACAGGGGCGCAACACGTGTTAGACTATAGGTTTGGAAAAAAAGTCACGTGGGGATTTCACACATAGGATGACATAAGAGACAACAATGACCAATGTCAGTTGATCCAGTTCATAACTCTCAGAAATAGCTACTCGCCATGACTATTTTATGTTTATGTTTAATGCTGACCAGCAGTAAAACATAATACTGTAACCCTGAGCAACAGGTGCTCAACCAACTTACAGTAAACCAACAGTAATAAAGAATCACTTGTTTTTTTGAGCAATGTATATAAAGCGATTCAAAAAGTACTTCAGTTCATGATAAAATTGTGCTGCTATATATAAAACATTATTTTTTTAAAACCTTATTGAGGCTGCAACTAATAACTGTTTTCTATGTTTTGATCTCAGAAAATAACTTTGCAGAGATGTTCATCATTTAACTTAAAGAAGCTTTGGGACAAATTTGCATTCTGATATGTACTCTCTCTCTCAGGTACTAGCTTTGTTCGAGGAAGGTGAGGAGACTGTCACTGCCTTTGTCGAGCCCTTCGTCATCCTCCTCATCCTCATTGCAAATGCTGTCGTTGGAGTGTGGCAGGTCAGGAAACACACACACACACCCACACACACACACACACAGAGGAACAATCACAAGGACACATGCCTGCCCCTGAATGCTGTCTTTTACACACACCTAAATAGACTCTTATACTTAGTAACAGTCACACACAATAAATCACAAACGATGGACGGCCTGTTCAGGTCGCAGCTTTTGTCCTTTACAGCGAGCACATGAGAGCACGGAGTTCGAGGGAGTCCAGAATGAGAGGCATGACGTCAGCTGGAGGTGAAAAGGCGAAAGGTTAAGCCAACGGGAGCGAGTGGAGGGGGGAGGGGCGGCGGACTGGGACCCTTGAAGGCTCAAACTGCAGTCTGCTTTGTTACAATCCACACTGTGCAATCCACAGTAAAAATACAGAGGGACGATCAGGTTACCACAGGCCTGGGGAGTGTGTGTGTGTGTGTGTGTGTGTGTGTGTGTGTGTGTGTGAGTGTGGTAGGGGGTTCATTATAATCCTGCGGCAGTCATTTGGAAACTATGCACAAGGATTCACACATGGGGGGTATGGGGGAGAACGGAGCGAGGGAGGGCGGCTGGCATAAATTGGGCTTTACACTTTGAGGCGGTGGAGGGCAGCCTTGGAAGAAACCACAGACTGAACTGAACATCAAGCTGTTGTTCAGCAGACGGACACCTCACACTGCAAACACACACAGGGGTCGCTGAAGAGTTGTTTGCTCATGTGGCCAACACTGTAAAGAGTTTTTAAAATGTTAAATATAAAAGAATAGCTATTGTCTGAAAAAGATTCTCCCTGAACTTCAACTTTGATTGTTGCCTTTTTAGTCCTGAATATTTAATGTCAAATCCATATTTTTAAGGGCTTTAAATGGTAAATAGCAGATAATCTGGACAAAAACGCCTCCCTGAAAGGTATAGGAATATAGGAAAGGATTATATATATATATATTTCAGATAGTCAGATAGTGGGACTATATTTGACTTGTACAGTTATGGAGCTTTTTTTTAGGTGACTCCTTAACTTATTATATTTCACACTTTCTTACAGTGTCATAATACTAGTATATGGAGTTTCACACTCTAGTGCACAAGAAGGACTGACACACTGGCAGTGTTTGTCTGGTGTTGACATGGTCAGGGAGGTCGTGGTACTAAAATGACCATATTCTTTTATGTTTTGTTCTGTGTGTTGCAACAGGAGCGCAATGCAGAGAGTGCCATTGAGGCTCTGAAGGAGTACGAGCCTGAGATGGGGAAGGTTTACCGGTCGGACAGGAAGAGCGTGCAGAGAATCAAGGCCAGGGAGATTGTCCCTGGTGATGTGGTGGAGGTTTCCGGTAAGATTCACAAAACTTGAAGGCTTTCTTTTCACAGCTTTACCTGCTGCATGGACTCAAAGTCCATTCAGCCTCTGAAACGCTCCACAAGCAGTCAGGACCATAGTAGTTTGGCGGCAGCTGCAGCAGGGATGTTCAGGCTCACAGAATATACTTGGTGTAACGACTTTGCACAGGAAATCCTGTCATTTCAGTGTAATAAAGTAACTCAAAGCAATCTACAAATATGCTGACTGTAGCCACACACGGTTAAAGGTCAAGGCCAACTTCCTGAGACTAACTAGGAAATAGGATTTGTTGTGTTCTCATGTGAGTGCTGTAGTACAGGAAAAGAGAAACCATCTGCCCAGCTCTAGCATGCAAATGCTTGTGCATGTACAACTTAAAATGCAGAGATAGCCTTTAAAAGATAAGACTGAGTATGCAACACATACTATATATTTATTTAAAATGGAGCCATTGGTCTGTGTTAATTGTCATTTCCATTTAGGAGATAATTAAGCAAAATAAGCAGCTGTGGACATTGAGACATTTAAGTCTTTAGCATAGAAAAAAAGTCTTCTTCTAATGTTGCAAAAGAGTTCTTTGGTTTGTATGTGAAAGTCAAATCATGGTATAGTGGATACGAAGAATATACTGTAATTATATTCAGAACACACTTTAGCTATGTATCACGTACTAATTATGTAGCCAAAGCTCATCTCTGTGGCTTTTTCAGGACTTGTCAACCTTGAATCGAGACAGCAAGGGTTTTACAACCTCGCGGTAATAAAGTTCGACTCCAAGCTTGAGATGAAAACATTTCAAACAGAGGACTTTTGCACTAGAAGCTCTTATTTGTTTGACTCCTGATTTCAAATAAAGAAGAAATCAAGCTTCTGGGCTTATTCACTCAGAAACTTCAAAAGAGTTGTGAACGTGTGTGTGTGCGTGTGCGCGCGTGTGTGTGTGTGTGTGAGTAGCTACATGTCTCCTGATGTCCTTGAGAATGAAAATGGGCCCTTTTAAGGCAGTCACAGAAAAAAGGGGTGGAGGGGAACTGAAGGAACTTGCGGCGGGAAGAAAAAAAACATGCTTGAGTATAAATACACTTAATATCTACGGCCGGACTCGCTCCTCTGTCTCTCCCTCTCCCTCTGTTTGCCGTACACCTGTTCTTTTCATTTCATGATCTCCCCAAGGTCTCCCTCTCCCTCTGTCTCTGACTGTGGTATCAGTTTTCAACAACAACACTCTGCATCCAGAGTGCTAAAACCAGTCAATCAACCCTTCCCCACCCTCCATCCTGCTGTAATGCTGCAGGCAGATTGACATGAGACTGTTTGGACAAAAGACAAAAGCTGTTCTATGAGATCATATAAAATAATTTGAAGTACAAAAATAATCTGCATTCCTGTGTGTTTGTGTGGACACTAGTTGGTGACAAAGTGCCAGCTGACATCAGGCTCATCTCCATCAAATCTACAACTCTGCGTGTGGACCAGTCCATTCTCACTGGTAGGTGTAACAGGACAGACGGACATGATGTCTTTCTGATGTCTGTTTCCTTATCTGACCACCCCACCCAAAATGTGTCTCCTATAGGTGAGTCTGTCAGTGTGATCAAACACACTGATGCCGTCCCAGACCCCCGAGCCGTCAACCAGGACAAGAAGAACATGCTGTTCTCCGTGAGTCCCTTTGCTTGACGCTTCCTTTACCACCTTTATGTTTCGTTAAACCTGACACACTCACCTTGCCGCTCATTCTCATAAACTTCTTCTTTTTTTTTTTTTCCCTCTTTCTCCAACGAATGAACCTTTTTCACAATCAAAGTTGTCTTGTCACAGCTGCAGGCCCGCAATAGTTCATAAACTTTAAATACTAAATAAAGTTGCTGCTAATTGTTTGTTTCACAATCTCAGATTCCATTGGCTATCAGTCTGACGACGATTTTGCCTTTGGGGCCAAGACTTCCTTTTCAATGTGGTGGTCATTGTTTAGAGTCAGATAAGCAACTAGAGACGTGAGAATGGAGTTTAGAGATGACGTCTACGACCAGATTGTTTCACAAGTAGCCAGTGCGCAGTCATTTAACAGTTTCAGATGATAGCCGATGTGTTCTGCCTCTCTTGCTTTAAACACAGACTGTTTATCTGCATTCAACCAGAGCCCGCTCAAACATTATTGGTCAATACTACTCAGACTACAAACAGACTACAAACGGAAACCAGATACCAAAATCTTGTCCCGTTGCCAACAGATTCTGCATTCATATGAAGATATCTGTTTATAGATCTTATTTGTTTTTCTAATGCAATAAAGCCAAAGCACCACTGGGCTTTTAGCTTCAAGCTAATGTCAACATGCTAACATTCTCACAATGATAATGTAACATGTTGATGTTTGGCAGATATCCTGTAATATTTACCATGTTCACCACCCTAGTTTAGCGTGTTAGCAGGCTAACATTTGCTAATTAGGACCAAACACAGAGCACACCTCATGCTGTTATTTGGTCATAAACCAAAGACTTGACCTGATTATGGTGCTGGAGGAAAAGTCAGTGACAATAAACAACAAATGTCAACCTCATGGTGGCGCTAAATGAAAAGTCAGGGGATCACCAACATCAGTAGGATTCTCCTCTGGAGACATGAATTTCTGTACAAAACTTCATGACAATCCGTTTGGTCCAGATTGACTAACTGACTCTAATGGTTTTCTGCCGCTGTTCAGGGCACCAACATCGCTGCAGGAAGAGCCACTGGTGTTGCTATTGCTACCGGTGTCTCCACTGAGATCGGTAAGATTCGCGACCAGATGGCTGCCACTGAGCAGGAGAAGACCCCTCTGCAGCAGAAACTGGACGAGTTTGGCGAGCAGCTGTCCAAGGTGGGTGAGGCAGATAGACACATTTGAAACTGTATCACCACAGTGACAGTTTTTGTCTATTTATTCATTTTGTAAAATAGAGGCGTGATGTAACTTAAGATAGAACATTTGTATATAAAACGAAACTACAACCAGTGTCTCACACATCCCTCTGACTGTCTGTCCTCCAGGTCATCTCCCTCATCTGTGTGGCTGTGTGGATTATCAATATTGGCCATTTCAATGACCCCGTCCATGGAGGCTCCTGGATCCGCGGTGCTGTCTACTATTTCAAGATCGCCGTGGCTCTGGCTGTGGCTGCCATCCCTGAAGGTAAGCCCCTGATTTTGACTTCCATTTGGTTGTCCAAGAAGATTATCATATCTAAGATTCATCTTGTGTAATAAAAAATCATTAAAAAAGATGATATCTCTGGTTCTGCTGCATCGATTTTGATCTTTTTTTCCGACAATGTTAGAAGAGTTTAGTGCAATGCTAAATCAGTGGAGTATTCATGGACTTTGGATTTTGTCACGTTGATTTCCTCAAGGTATGAACTGTCTAGAAGAGTAAAAATATGGTGGCAGGTAAAGGTAAAGGTAAGCAGAGCAGCCCATCATCTTTTTTCTTCAGGATTTTGTTCCAAACCTTCCGCAGTGTTCTGCTGGGAGATGTACCTTCATGTGTCCTGGTCCGGCCTGGGATCCCTGCCCACTCCGCCTTTTCTAATAAACTTGTAAAGGCTCTTCCGCTGGTGGCTGAAGTAGATTATCTGGCTCCTCTTAACTTGGAGAAGCAGCTGTTTGTCATAGACAGGAAGCCAAATAATCTTTTTTTCCTTGAACTAATTTTTGGTGACTACCCAACTCCAACAATAGATGACACTTGGAAAGACGTTTGGTCAATACATCAAGAGTTTGGATGGTTACTCAGCTCTGTCTTAACATCAAACTGGTTTATCCACAGTTGTGATTAAAAAACATCAAAGTCCTACACTTGAAACAGAAACCTTTTTCCCGTCCGAAAGGGACTGATTAAATATAAAGACAGAAACTGTCTGAGAGTCTGAGGCGTTCACATTCCTCCACGTCACACCACAGTCAGCTGCAAACTGTGCCAATGCTCATCACAGTCACAGTCACAGTCCGATGATGCCAAAAGGACAACATCATCTGATGCCACCATAATGCCACTCAACTGGAAACTCTCCAGACCTTCTCCACACCATTGTCAGAGTTGATTTTTGCCAAGAATCTGAACACAGATCTGTCTGTGCAGCAGCCCCCTCCCACAGGAATACTTCAGTTTGGGTGTGCTCCAGCCAATGTGTTAAGTAAGGGCTGTGAAGGCACCACCACTGTTGTCAGCCTGCCCGGTGGCAGGTGGTTTACTGTCTAGGTGGTTTTGAACAGACATGCCCGATCATTCTTTCTCTATTACCTGGTTCTTTGTCCTAAATGAATACTTCAGACCCACAATGATCATTTGTATATCAATAACTCACCCCGTGTTGCCTTAAACACTTGAAGGGAACTTTGTTTTTCTTGCATGCCTCCTCGAAGGATCAAGAAACTGGGAAAAGTCGTGATGGATTGAGATAACCTGGTCTCCCCATGTACTAAGGCTGAGTCGTTACCACATTACTGCATGTCCTCACCTCACTCTCCCCTTTCCTGTCTGTCTGCGGCTATCGCATACAATAAAGGCAAAAGAGCGAAAAAAAAAATCTAATATTTGGAATTTTGCAGTCATGCAAGAAAAACAAAGTTTTCTTCTTGCATTCAGGTCACACGTGGTGAGTCATTTTTAAGAAGTTCCTCTTAATGTTTTGTCCGCCTTCCAGCATTGACTGTTTATTTCATTCTAATCTCTTGCTCCGTCCATCGCAGGTCTGCCCGCTGTCATCACCACCTGCCTGGCTCTGGGAACACGTCGTATGGCCAAGAAGAACGCCATCGTCAGAAGCCTGCCCTCTGTGGAGACCCTCGGCTGCACCTCAGTCATCTGCTCCGACAAGACCGGCACCCTCACCACCAACCAGATGTGTGTAACTAAGGTAGGTTCATACTCACAAATATAATTACAATCATTGTCAATCCAGAAAGGTGACTGAAAATGAGAGCAGATCTAATGCAGATGTTTGTTTATTTGTCATGCAGATGTTCATCATTGATAAAGTCGACGGTGAAAATGTTGCCCTCGGCCAGTTTGACATCTCAGGCTCAAAGTACACCCCTGAGGGAGAAGTGTAAGTGTCAAAAGAGTTGTGTTATAAAGCCATGCACACACAAAACGACAATTTCTTTGATTAAATATTTTTGTCAATCTTTTTCTACCAGTACCAAGAATGGCATGAATCTGAAGTGCGGCCAGTATGACGGACTGGTCGAGATGGCTACAATCTGCGCTCTGTGCAACGACTCTTCTCTGGACTACAATGAGGTCGGCAGAGCACTCCGGGGAATTCTGCGTTCACGACATTTATGTTTAAATGTGACGCGCTACCAACTTCAAATGTACATGCGTTCTCTCTCATTTCTCTATGATGCAGTCCAAGGGTATTTATGAGAAAGTGGGTGAGGCCACTGAAACCGCGCTGTCCTGTCTGGTGGAGAAGATGAACGTGTTCAACACTGAAGTGCGGGGCCTGTCCAAGGTGGAAAGGGCAAATGCTTGCTGCTCTGTAAGTCCACAAAAGATTCCATACTGTATGTAGCATGTTATCCTGTATATAAAGTCCATTTATCACCAGATGGAAGTTTTACCTAATCTTTTACAGTTTTCATGTTTGGCGATCAATTTAGGGAAATATTTAAAGCTCTGATAATCAATATTTTTGTATAAACAATGCATCAAAAGACTACTTGTATGTGAAAGGGGTCGCTCATAGTGACAAGCCCACAGAGAATTATCTCAAGTTTGCCATATCAACATAAAAGTTGATAAAATGTCCACTGACCAAGTCCAAGTGGTAAAAAAAACTGTTATTGCCGGTTTAATCAGTTTAGATGTGCTGGGCTCAACCTTGATCCTTTTCCTCCAGTTCACCTTCTTTTCCTTCCTTTTCTAACAGGTGATCAAGCAGCTGATGAAGAAGGAGTTCACGCTGGAGTTCTCCAGAGACAGAAAGTCCATGTCCGTTTACTGCTCTCCTGCCAAGTCCGCCAAAGCCCCTGTGGGAAACAAGATGTTTGTCAAAGTGAGTGTGTGACACAAGACATACTGTAAAGAGTCTACAGTCCTGCTCTGTGAGGATAGACTTTGGCACAGCAGTGCTTCGAGCTGGTGCTACCATTTGCTAATTAGCACTCAAAACAAAGTACATGTGAGGCTGATGGGAAGAGCCCAACACAGAAATTGGATCTCAGCAATAAATCAGAATTTGAGCAGAATTTGGCCTGCAGTGTGAGCGGAGCCTTAGATATAAACCAAAGTATTAGACAAATGAAAATGTTGATCTCATGATGGCATAAGATGAAAAGATAAGGCATCGCACCAGGTGAGCACCACATGTCAGGGCAATCCATTCAGTAGTTGTTGAGATATTACACTTAAACCTCGAAATGTGAACGTCATCGTGGCGCTAGAGGAGAAGTCAGAATCACCAAAATCCTTAGATACATCTACTCTGTCCATGAATGTCTGTATAACATTCCCTGGCAGTCCCTCCAATCGCTGTTGAGATATTTCAGTTTGGACCAAGTGGTGGACCTGATGCTGCCATCACTAAAAACATGCCACTAGCAAAATTCAATATTTAAATTTGGGGACTCTATAAAAGCCTCAAAACAGAAATTGTATTTTTTTTTATTTCAAAGAAATAGTGTAAATGAAGCTCGACTCAAGTCAAGTCATATATTATACATATACCGTATGTTGATAATGATGTCGACGTTATGTTAACAGGGTGCTCCAGAAGGAGTCATCGACCGCTGTACGTACGTCCGTGTGGGCACCACCCGTGTACCTCTGACCGGCCCGGTCAAAGACCACATCATGTCAGTCATCAAGGAGTGGGGCACCGGGCGTGACACCCTCCGCTGTCTGGCACTGGCCACCTGCGACACACCTGTGAGGAGGGAGGAGATGAACCTGGAGGACTCCACCAAGTTTGCAGACTATGAGGTAGGAGATTGATAAAGAAATGAAAAACACCACAAATATGATATTTTTTCAAACATACATCTCATCGGTGGCAGTGGATATCACTAAAACAAGTAAGGACATTAAACCTTTCGCTGTCCTTTTTTTCTTCAGACTGACTTGACCTTTGTGGGCTGTGTTGGCATGCTCGACCCTCCCCGCAAGGAAGTCATGGGCTCCATCGAGCTGTGCAGGGCTGCTGGCATCCGTGTCATCATGATCACTGGTCAGTATACGTATCATACATAAGGATTGTGCAGCTTTTGTGTCCGCTAAACCTGTGCAAATGAGACTAAAAGAAACTGTGTAATTCCTAAAGCACCCACAACGGGTGAAATGCACCCCAGAGCCACACAGTTGTTGGTAACTGCAACATGATAATTCGCCTTAATCTCATTGTACAAGAAAACAAGCAAAGTCTTAACAGAAACGATAAAATCTTCTTTTCTGCCAGGTGACAATAAAGGCACAGCTGTGGCCATTTGCCGTCGTATTGGCATCTTCACTGAGGATGAGGATGTCACTTTCAAGGCCTTCACCGGTCGTGAGTTTGATGATCTCGCTCCATACGATCAGAAGGTCGCCGTCCGAAAGGCTTGCTGCTTCGCCAGAGTGGAACCGTCCCACAAGTCCAAGATCGTTGAGATCCTGCAAAGCTTTGATGAGATTACCGCCATGGTGAGAAGAAGAAAAGCGCGTACTTTGTTGTGTGTTTGTAATGAAGATGGAATGAAATCATAACAAATACATGAACTAATCTCCCTGTGCCCTTCTTCAAGACTGGTGACGGAGTGAACGATGCACCCGCCTTGAAGAAGGCGGAGATTGGCATCGCCATGGGCTCTGGCACTGCCGTTGCCAAGTCTGCCTCTGAGATGGTCCTGGCTGACGACAACTTTTCCTCCATTGTGTCTGCTGTTGAGGAGGGCAGAGCCATTTACAACAACATGAAGCAGTTCATCCGCTACCTCATCTCCTCCAATGTAGGCGAGGTCGTCTGGTGAGTACACACTTGTGTTGATGGAGGTGTGTCAGAGCTTGTTTTTACTCCAACATGACTATGCATTTTGGAGTGCGTTGGAGTTTTTGGTAATACAATCATTGGCTCTACTTGCCCTCTCCCACTCTCTCTCCCTCAGTATCTTCCTGACCGCGGCCCTGGGTCTGCCCGAGGCTCTGATCCCCGTCCAGCTGCTGTGGGTCAACCTTGTGACTGACGGTCTGCCCGCCACTGCGCTGGGCTTCAACCCCCCTGACCTGGACATCATGGGCAAAGCCCCCCGCTCGCCCAAAGAGCCCCTCATCTCTGGCTGGCTCTTCTTCAGATACATGGCCATCGGAGGTAAAAACGCTCTCTCGCTCGCTCTCTCTCACCGTCTCATCCAATGAAGCATTATGATTTGTTTCCAGTTTTACTGACACTGCAGATCCTTCACCCCTGGTGGTTGAAGCATTTGTGTATTGTGGCAATTTCCTTTTATTCTGTGTAAAATGACCTCCAATGATTTTCGATAACGTTGTCGCTAGAATTTTCATCTAAATGATGTTGTTTCCACTGTAACACATCTGCCTCCTGGGTATCATGCATCAGATTAATATTGATCTCAAAAACTCTCAGGCAGCCATTATACAAGTACCAGCAACATGTTTATTCAAGATTTTGTATTTGAACTTTGAAGCTTTTTGGACGACTTCTTTACTTAACACATTTATATCTCCTCCAGGTTATGTTGGTGCTGCAACTGTCGCAGCAGCTGCCTGGTGGTTCCTGTACTGTGACGAAGGCCCAGGTGTTACCTTCCACCAGCTGGTTAGTATTTAACACTCTATTATTTGTGCACCTTTCCTACAAATGACGCATCTGTGGACTCCATCCAGCTGCTGTAACTAGAAACTTTTAATGTAAAACTGCAACGGCTCTCTACAAACACACTTCATGTAAGGATGTCCTTTTCTTCCCTGTCAGTCACACTTCATGCAGTGCAGCGAGGACAACGACGACTTTGAAGGCGTCCACTGCGAGGTGTTCGAGGCCGCTCCCCCAATGACCATGGCTCTGTCTGTGCTGGTCACCATCGAGATGTGCAACGCTCTCAACAGGTCTGACCCCACAGTGACCTCACACCGCCAGCTGAACACTCACCTCGACACAGTTAATGCACAATAGACGATATTCTACCCAGTGGTGTAAAGTGTATTTAAGTACTAGACCTAACAGTAACAGTATTGAAAAAGAAAGTATAAAATTGTCTCCCCATCAAACCACAACAACAGTAAAATGCTCCGGTCACCTTAAGCAGCAGTAATAGTAATCACTCATGGGGGCTATTTTTCTGTATTGAGTACTTTTACGTTCTTTTTCTATATCTATAAAAAAGAGAGGCTCCAGGATCATGCGGGTGAATGCAAAATATCAGGAGTACGATACTACAACTATGATTATGATAGAAACACAATATATAACATGTTGAAGACGTCCTCCTTCAATGTTCACCATATAAATGTGTCACATTCCTCATATCTTTTTGTGCACATTTATTTTCCTACACACTCTTTTACATGCCCTCACACATGTTCTGTCTGCATTAACGTACCCCTCCGCCTCCCCATCCAACCCCACCCTCCTCCTCCTCCCTCCCCCCAGCTTGTCTGAGAACCAGTCCCTGGTGCGCATGCCCCCCTGGAGCAACGGCTGGCTGGTGGGCGCCATGAGCCTCTCCATGTCCCTTCACTTCATGATCATCTACGTCGACCCCCTGCCCGTGAGTCTGGCCTCCTGCCAAAACAAACATCCATCTCCCTCTACTCCTCCCTCACACACACCTCACACACCTCCATGTTCTCATTGCTTAAATGCAACGCTCAGCCGCCCAAATGACTAACAGACGTGGCGCACTATCAAACCAGCTGCTCAGCTTTGTGGACTCCTGGAAATACCGTGACCAAATTAAAAAAACACTTTTTTGCTTGTTTAAATGTTTATTCACACTATCGTAGTTGAAGAAGCAGATTCACATTCACATTCAGTGGGAACATGACAGACACTCACACAGTTACACTTTTTATGACGCCCATGTCTATAATGAATCATAAAAATACTTATGTTTTATAATCGGCTTATAGCACTATATACTCATAATCATAAGCACTCACAAATATTCATTATGCTTTATAACTATAATCATAAAACATTATCCAGCAAATTCTTTAATGACTTATCAGTCGCGTATCGTAATACTTCATAATTGGTGACATTTCTTTTGCAAACCCATGTCTATAATGCATTATAAAAATACATGTTATATGATAATGCATTATATGGCATTAGAAGAAACATTACAATGTATTACTATGGGAATTATAACACACTACGATCCTTGCAAAACAATCATCACGATATCACGATACTTGACCTTATTTCATTATAAAATGTTTTATAATGTGTTATTATTATGGTTATAACATATTATGAATATGTATGAGGGCTTATAATTACAGCGCTATAAGCGGATTACAACACATAATTATGTTTATAATACACTATTGACATGGGCGTCTTAGAAAGTGTTACTATTTATACTTCTTTAAATGTTTTTAAAAAAGGCTATTCATAGTGATATGAGCGTCAATGTGAACAGTACCTGTATAATTAACATACAGCTCGTTTCTCGTCGTGCATCTAGTTTGGGAGCTTTAACGCCGCGTTTCTCTCGTCCACAGATGATCTTCAAGCTCACCCACTTGAACGTGGAGCAGTGGCTGATGGTGCTGAAGCTCTCCTTCCCCGTCATCCTCATCGATGAGGTTCTCAAGTTTGTGGCTCGCACATATCTGGAGGGTGAGCTAAACACTTGAGCTGTTAACATCTTCCCCTTATTCTGTGACTGTAGGGTGTTTAGTGTGGAAACAATATGTGGAAACATGTTCAGTCTGTATTCACATACACACACTGTACAATAAAACAGATGTGATTATATTATTACTACAATATATAATATAATACATATCTACAGGTGAAGTTTATGATCCAGAGTGCTAACTCCGCACCACGTACGCACATTTTAAAGAGGCTTTGCACATGGCTAATGCTGGTCACATTATTATTTAAGAGTGTGTATGCAGCCTCAACACTTAACTGGGATGATTTTCAAGATTATTTACGGGATATCAGGCCTACTTTTGAAATATACATGTTTACATTCTAAGAACACACAACTTTATCCTCCTTTAACATTTAAACCTGAACCTGAGCCACGAATGTCTTCTTCTGTATTCATTTGTAAGGAATATATAATCGATTAATGGAATGGAATAATTTACTTCCCAATTAAACTTTTTTTTTAAAATGTATTTGAACTGTTATTTTTAACCTCTTCTCTTATTCCTGACTCTGTTTTAATGATCTCCCACCCTCTAATCTGTTTACTCTGATGACGTTTCCCTAACTTTCCTCTCCTTGGATGCTCTTTCTCACCATTCCCTCTCTGACAATCCAGTCTAAACCTCCCCTTCCTCCATACCCCTGTAACAAAACAAGGTATTCCCCTGACTCATGCTAAAGATTTAAGCACTCTGCATCGTGCACATATGTTTTGTTGAGTTTTTCTCGGCCTTGCAAATCTTTCTGGACTAATGCATTTGGACCCTGAGAGTCCGCTGGCTGCGTCTGTCATGAACTGCCAGTAGAAATCTCGGCATCATACATAGTATTTGCATAGTTGGTGCTTATTGTTGGAAGCTTGGAAATGTTACATTAGCTTATTGCTTACAGTAGCTTGTAGATCCTCTGAAAGTAGAAATATTAACACGAGCACACTTTGACTTTGCATTTAATGTGACCGGACTGATCTTGTGCATTTTGGTCAAAATGTTGTCAGATTATTTCTCAGACATTGCTCATTTAAAAATTTTAAAATAATGCTAAAACTGTTTGCTTGAGGTTTTCTATTCAGTTTAACTCAATTTTAGATTATTTATCTTTATTTTATCGACGTATTTTTGCCAATCTTTTTCATACTATGTGACAATAACACAATATGGCTCAATAACGGACTAAAAATTCATATATAAAGAGAGGACTTTGGGAAATATGCTAGTTTCACTTTCTTTCCTAGAGAATACATCCATTCTGGTGGGTTAGTATAACGTTCATTTGTAAAAAAAAAAAAAAATTATTATTTTTGCCATCAGACTATTTCTTGTCTTTGAGCAGGAAGTTAATGTTCTGAATGCTGAAGAGCAGCATCAATGTTCTCAGGTCATTAACTCGATGCAACAAATCAAATTAGCGCATTCCCCAAAATAAAAGGACTCTTCACTCTGCATTTAACTACTCAACCTCAGCACACTGCCTTTACCTCACAACTGACATGCTGGTGTTTCCCTCTGCAGGGAAAGTCTAGAGGCAAAGTGCGAGAGCGGCTGAAGCAGAGAGAGCTGCGACACAGAGGATGGAGAGAGAAAGGCTGAGCGCTCTCACTGAAAGAGAGGCCGCCAACTGTCACCTGACGCGATCCAAACATCTAGTGGCATGAATACAACATAAAAACGCATAAAGCCATCTGAAAATACACCAAAAAGAAAGCTGCAAAATATTTTTTTCTGTGTATGTACTGAAGTTAATATATAGGTGAGAGTTATTAAAAAAATATTCTGTGTTGATTCTATTCTTAAAGAATAAAGATATGTATTAAAGAAAATGTCAGACTCGGATGTCAGTGTTGTTGTTTTTTCCTGTTTTTATTTTGCATATAATGCTGTTTATCGTTTAGCACCATTTCCAGACATTTATCCAGGTTCTGTTACTCAACGGGAATAATAATAATAATAATGTGGTCAATAACAAACATTAAACCTAGTGTGACTGAGCGTCATCTACAGCTGTGTAGCATTAACATAAAAACAAGCACATTTAAATGTAGTTTGGTTTCTGACAGTTGTTGCACAAGTGAGATGAATACAGCTATTACAATTAAGCAACAATAAAAATGTTTAAAGAGTGAATTATATCATCTGTATGAAGTTAACTATCAACATTATTCCTGGTTTTTCAAGCTTTTATGGCCTGTTGTAAGGTTGAATTAGCAGCGGCCGTATTTTATATTAAAATTTCAAGATCATGCATACATTTCCTAGGTAAAATAGAAATGGTCAAATTATACAGTATATTAAATCTTATTTTATTAAATGATAGTGTAAGGAAATATAATATTATGCATATCAGTCTCATACATTTCCTGTGACCCCTTTTGCACATTAAACCGTTCGCATGGAGACCAGAGTTGAGAAACTTAGTCATAGCATTTCATTATGAACTCAAAGATTGTGCCTGTCTTACCTTTTCAATATGTATTAACACAACAAACTGACAAGATGTTACACTTTCACATTTCTTCATATATTTTGTTTACTTAGCTTCTGTCCTAATCTACAATCATGAATTAGCTTGAAGTCTAAAAGCTACTCTGGTTGTGGTAAAAGGAGCAGCTGACAATGCTAAACTACATTTTTTTTTTTAAAAGACAACAAATTAATGTTTATAATAAAAATCACACCTGAAATGCAGTTAATTTAGGAGAGTTTCTACGAAGTATCACTATTGTTCATTATTGCACAATGATCCGTAGCTTTTAGAGGTCCGCCTTCACAAAGAACATGCAAATAAATGTTTGCAAAAATGATTGCGTAGTTTGCATATCAATAACTGATAAGAGTGCAAAGTCAAGTGTTGGACTGTTGAGTGTTTTGCTGGAGTCACGTCGGTTTAAACAACAAAATACATTTATATGTATTAGTACAGGAATAAACACGTTACTGGATGTAAGATAAAGGGAATGTGAACTTTTTTTTTTAAGTGTCCCCAAACCATTGCTGGTTCAGCAAAAAATCACTTTGGTCGCAGTTTTGGTCATCGACACCGAACCATCACTTCTGAAACAAACACAGAAATAATGTCTCTTAAGGAATATCCATCAAATGTTATGACGCGTTAGCAGCACCAGCTGCATAATCCCAGTGTTTCACGACCGTGTTTCACGACAGTGTTTCACGGGGGGGTGTCTAGTTGGTCCTTGTTGGTCACTTTTGAGAAGTTGTCTCTTGGTCCGTGTTCTTTGGTTCCAGTGTGTCTCGCTATTACCGCTATTACGAGGCGTCTGCAGGCGTGGAACCAGCTTCGCTGACTCCCTCCTCCAGGATCTCCCTGACTTGTTCAATATTCTCCGCCTGCCGAATCACTTCCAGCTTCACCTGAAGGGGCAGAGACAGGTCATATCGAACTGATCTGTATCAGGATTTATTTCCCTTCCCTCCTGCACTAAAGTGAACTTCGACAACTGTCTTCTTCTTACCTGCAGCGACTGGGAGAGCTGCACAAAGTCCCTCTGCACAGTCTGGCTGGTGTCGACCTGGGAGCGCATACTGATCACTTGACTACGCAGCTCCAGACACTGTTGATGCAGAGCCGCCTGACGGCCACAGAGAGGACAGTCAAGTTAAGTGTCGGATTGGAGAAATGCATTACTTTGCCAACTCTTAGTGGCATCCACAAAATTCACGTGATTATTTATACTATTCACAATGTAACCAGAATTAAACACGAGGTCAAATGTACTCGTTTCCAAAGCTTTCAAGCACGTCTCTTGGCCTTCCTCAGCAGATTGAGTTACTCAGATGTCATTACCAAAGTATGGAATTTCAGTCAAATGTTCATGCGCAATTTGTGCGAGATTGTAACTCTTGTTTCTGTTCAAGGATGACTAATGAGCAATCGTATCCGCTGAGGTAGGCCACAAGAGGTGGAGGAAAACATTTAAAACAATAAGTAAGTTGGACCTTGTGTTAAGATATGATTAATAATGCTGAAGAAAAATGTTCAGGATTAGCATTACTGAGAATGACAAACAGTGTTCACTGAGAAACACACACAGCAGTTAACTGTGCAAGCGTCAACATCAAGTTTAATGTTAAAGGCAGCATTTACTTTATCATTGCTGAGGGCCTTGTTGCTGCTCTGCACATGAGACAGCGCCACCCGCAGGGCGTCCAGTTCAGTGCGGCAGGCCAGCAGTTCAGCCTGCAGCTGGTCCTTCTGAGCCTGGATCCTCTCCGTCTCCGTCTTCAGACTGGACAGCTGCACTGCACGCACAAACCAGGATGATTATTATTAAAAGGAAGACTCCAGCTTATTACAAGTTGGCTCTCATTGTCATAGTTTGGCCATCAGCTCTATTGTTCAGATAACACTGTGCTCACCAAGGTGGGATACAAAGGTTAAAGGTGACATAAAATAAGGAAGCGTAACTCTACACCAATCACAAGGCCCAGCACTCACCTTCTAAAACTTCTGCTGACAGGAGATGCAAATGGGAGCAGGCAGGAAGAGAGAGAAAAACATGTTTCAGTGTCAAAACAGTCTGAAAACCTGCCCTAAATAATAATAATAATAATAATATAATCCACAGACCGTTCTCCTCCGTCCGCGTGTCCAGCTGCTCCCTCAGGTTGACAATCTCGATGCGAAGACGCTCCTCACTGTGCGCCCCCTGCAGGAGACACACACACACACACACACACACACACACACACACACACACACACACACACACACACACACACACACACACGCACACACACACACACACACACACACACACACACACACACACACACACACACACACACACACACACACACACACACACACACACACACAGCTAATTAAAAAAGGAAGTCACAAAAACAAACAGATTTTTTTGTTTTCACAGGTTTCAGTTCCCTTTGCAGCGCTATGTGAAGCAGAGTTTTTAGAAAATGGATTTAAGTGTCCCAGCACTCAAGGAGCAGTCACACGGTTACTGAAAACCCACAACAGTCGTTTTACCTGCAGTGTTGCTGGGAACGATGAGTCTGGCTCGTCCTCGACCTCCTCCCCTTTCAGTCGAGACAGCTCACTGCACACTTTCCTCTGGGAGAAGGATAACTCTGCCTGGACACACACACATTCAGATTTAACAACTTCTCGTACTGAGTGACGTGTTAATAAACCTCATCTTACTGTATTGGTAATTATACAGCCCCGGGAATCAAGTGACTACTGTTGACTTAATCGTTATGAGGGAGCCTCCGTGTGCCTGGGTTACACATTTATGGCAAAAACACAATATAGGAGCCGATAATTCATTTCTGTTATTGGCATCTTTCCATTTGTATCGAGATGGTTGAAAAATAATGAGTGTATCTCTCAACATTCTTTCTTTAGGGGAAATGCCCATCCCTGACAGTCACACACACTCTGTAGGATCGACATCACTCACCAGCCGACTCTGGACGGCATTCTGTGATTGGCTAAAAGATTTCTGCAAATCCTGCAGGAGGGCCTCTGAAGTGTGGACCTGACACTGGAGCAGCGACACCTGAACACACACACACAAACACAAATTAAGAAGTGTAGAAATCTGCACACATCCCATCCTCTCCCTCTCCCTGCTCACACTCAGAGCAGCGCTGCTCACCTGTTTGTGTGTGTGGTTGGTCTGTGTGTCCAGTTCTTTCTCCAGCTCCTCCTTCTCCGCCTGCAGCCGACTCGCTTCCCGTCGCAGCTCTGACACCTGCACAACACACACACAACACCCTCGTTACACGGTCACTTTTTCCATTAGGGCTGCAACTAACCATTATTTTCAGTATCGAGTTAACTGCCAAATATTTTCTAGATTAATCCTTTGGTCTATAAACTGTCGGGGGAAAGCAGGAAGTTTCCATATTTTCACGCCATTTTTGCAAGAAGAATTACTAACAATTAATTGATGATTTTAAAAGTTGCAGATTTATTTTTCTGTCGCCGACTAATCGTTGCAGCTCTATAATCTATAGAGAAGCTTCTGGTCAGACTGAAAACTGGCCACGATCAAGTACATTTTATTGCTTTACAGCGGCATCTTTTTTCACCAAAGTGTAAAACCTGAACTTTGCCATCATAGTTTTAAATCCATACCTGAGCGTTGAGTGCGTCCCAGTCGCCGTGCGTGACCAGCCGGTGCCCGGCCGGCGGCAGGTAGATGGCTTCAGGCACCAGGGTTCCTGTGGAGACCAGAGAGTCGGTGTCTTCCTGAGCGTGCAGTTTTCTGGGCAGAGAGGGCGTGTCTAAGGAGAAGGAGGACAGCGAGGCGGAGTCACAGTGCCGCAGTGAAAAATACGCTTCTGTTGTGGGCGGCGTCCCTTCGCCCTCCGCCGCCGCCTCGAGCTCTGCCGACTGGTTGTGCCTCCGCTCCGTCGGCGCCGTGGCCTCGGACTCCGCCAGGCTGTTGGTGATCGATGCTGGGGATTCATTACAGACTTTCCTCCCACTGATCTAACAAGTAGAGGAAAACAAAATGCTGGGATTAAGTCCAGAACATTTGGGAACAGTATTGGGGAAAAATAAATACTGACCATGTTCTGTCCACTGGCTCTCCTCCACTCCCCTGACTGAGACTGCAGGACAGATATCCTGGCCTCATACTGCGCTGCGGTCTCTGTAAACACAACATCATCGTGAAATAATGATTTTATTCATAAATACTTTAAAAAAAGTGTAGCTGCATTGGAGATTACATTTAGATTTACTAGACTTTAAAGTTACTATACATAACACACACATTCTGTGCTTTATTATGGAGGTTAGGTCATATATACTGTATGCATTTGAATATTCAGGAGATACAGACTGTAACTTGTCGAAATAAGAGAGGAGGTGTTGCCAACATGAGAAAAACTTGTCAATGTTAATTAGATTTGTTTTCAAGGTCCAGTATTAGCGTTTTAAAAAAATACTATAAACTACCAGGTTTTTATCATTAAAACATTTACAATGGAGATCCAAATTATTTAGGCTCTGATTTATTTTCCTTACAAAAAGGACCCCACAAAAAACACACAGACACACACACAGACACACACACAGACACACACACAGACCTCTGAGAGCCTCCTGCAAAGACTGGATCTCTTCATCACATTGTTTCTGCAGCTCTGCCAGTTCCTCCTGTTTGCTCAGCTCACAGATCGTCGCCACGCCCTGCCAGTGCTCGACCTGAGCTCTGCACTCGGCTAGCTGGGCCTGCAGGCTCACCTCTGAAAATGATAAACAAGTTGCTGTGTTTTGCCTTCAAAAGGAATCCGCATTAATAACAACCAGACAAGACCTGTAAATACCGGACTACAGGATAAGAATAAAGCTTACCTAATGTCTCGTCTGTACATGCTGGGAACTTTGCAGCATGCAACTCTATATTCTTTGCATTACTTAGTTTTGTAACGCATCTTTATGTCATCATTGTTAGGTGAGTACAAGGTAGCTTGAGCCGTCTGAAAGACGCATACAAATCCTTTAAATATAGGTGTGTGTGTGTATTTTCTCAAACATTTCCATGAGTCATGGTTTAGACCAGACAACATGTTAGTTGTTTGAGTGTTTGACAGGGAACAGGACCAATTGATTACATGCTTTAGTTCCCTGGAAGATCAATGAGGAGAATGAATCCCATTTATGAATAATTTAGTAAATTGGTATATAAACTAAAAAGGCAAAGTCCCGCAGGCTCCAATGCTGTAAGTGTAAAAATAGTAATCATAATTCCAAAAGCAAACATTTTTTTCCTTTAAGTATTTTCTTTTTTCTGACCATACTAAAACTCAATGTAGAAAGGAATTAAAGTGTTAACCCCTCCGTTTGCCACAATATGTCTTACACATTTGATGAAGATAAATACTTACATGAGCATAACATATTATCATGACACCAAATTATAAAAAATGCTGTGTTTTATACGCATGAACAAATGTATACATTTATTTTGTCATTTACAAAGAAATGTACAGTGTGTAATCTTACTCTTCATGCTTAAGTTATTCTCTTAATATTAGGAAAAGTCACAAAGTATCAAGGTAATATGATAATATTAAGTATGTTTTTGAGCTTCCACACTGTTTATGTCTGGTGCGTTCACTTCTCCTCCCTCCATGTGTATTTCACTTAAGTTTGTGCAGGTTTTCTTCTTCCATTATATTACATTTTGTATTGTATTGATTTAAAAATATAAAATGTCTTATTTTCTATATCTATTTATATATGCAGGTGTTTATTTATTTACTTTATATTAATTACATTTAGATTAACGTTTCCTTCTTTTATAGTTTAGGGTTTACTAATATTAATGTCATTATCACCATTTTACTTGGAAAATATATTTAAGTTCATGAAGAAGAAAAAAAAAAGTGGAATTTTATAGAAGTACATTTGGTGTTTTTGTACCCTCATCATTTCTTTTTACGCAAATTTACATTTTTATGGACCTAACATATTGAAAATGCATTTTAAAAATGTTTTTTTTTCAACAAAAACAAATCAGTTGCTGTCATCTTTATGTGAAGACAACTCACACACCAGCATCTGTATCTTTCTGTGACTGATGTCGCTGCAGCAGAGCTGAGGATCTGCTTGTGTTGGACAACTTCACAGCGACACTTGTTGCTGCAGCTTAAGCAACATTGGTAAACTTAGCATTACAAAGGGACACAAGTCGCTACACTGCTGCAGCAGGACTGTGCCTCACATGTGAGGGATCAATGTGTTGCACAGCAGTCACATGTTGGAGATAATAGCGAGCAGAAGAAGTGACACGGAGCTCGCGCGTTGCGTTAGCGCGGTTTACGTTACATGAGGTCCAGTTTGCGTACAAGTGAAGCTAAAGTGTTAGCTAACGGCTAGCAGCGCCCGTTCACTTCTATGGTCAGCGATGCTAACAGGCCGTTTATCGGTGAACTGACCACAGCTGCTTCACCATCAACAGGTTTCACTTACACTGAAGACAAACGACAAGTTAATGTTCACTAAAAAAAAAAATCAAGCTGTAAAGATCACAATCACCTTCCAACCAATCCGGTTGGAAGTCAAGCATGTCGACGTGAAACGCCGCTGGTTTTATTACCTGGGTCTTCCTCACTCTTGGAGCTCATCTTCACCTGATCTGTCATCAAAAGTCCGGGGAAACTGTCGGAGTCATTCTGCACAAGGAGCACCAGGGCTTGGTGTGGAAATGATCGGCGCAGTGTCAACTTCAGGAAACAACTTTCCCCGGTCTAAAGCCTGCGGAAACCACGTCGACCTGCTTCCTGTTCTCAAAGGCCTTTCCCTGTTTGCTTTGACTTTTCATTTTACTGTTTTTTTTTAAAAACATTTTTTTACGCTCCTTAAACACCAAGAGAAGTGCACACAGATTTTGGTAATTGCCCCACCCTGGACATTCATTTATGTATCCAGTCATGGCCACTGTTTGGTGACCGCTGGAGGTCACTGAACCACATTATCACAATCAAGGCAGTAGAGGAATGTAACTAAGTACATTTACTCAAGTACTGTACTTAAAGCTTCACCCACAACATGACCATTTGTATATCAACTACTCACCCTGTGCTGCTGTGAAGTTTTGTTTTCATTCATGTTTTTGTGTTCATTTTTCTTGCATGCCAAGTATGAAAAAAGGGGGAATTTATTGATGAGGAAAGATCCCAAAATACTGCAAAACACCTTCTTTGTGAATTCCCGGGTTTTGCCAATTTAAAAGATTCTTAGGTTTTCTCTAAAAGTGAAATGGCAGTGTGGATTCTGCAGGTTATGAATTATTTGACTTGAAAGGTAATGTGCTGGATCCACAATGTGTACCAGGCTAGAATCGTCTGAGTGCAGCTTTTATTTTGAAGGAGGGACCTGCTGATCAATGATTACTTGGCCCCTCTGTCATCATAAAAGATCGATGTGTTGCTCTGATACGCCTCTGTGTGCTTCCCACCATCTAAACTGTCCTATTCTTTTATTCAACAAAGCTACAAACATCAGCACAGAAATCTGTTTGCAGGAAGGTTTGTCTTCTTCTCAGTGCTAGTTGCAAGAGCAAAGTGCAAAAGAAAAAAGCTTTGGCTGTGTGTTATCAGCTTTGACACGTAGGTCACTTTTCATACTTCCTGCTGATATGATGTCCTCTGCTGTCCTCGATAGAGAAACGCTTATGTAAGCAAAAGAGAAAGACTCATTTCAGCTGTATTTAAGTGAATAAACATAATATTTTGTACATCGATGTTTAAAATAATTCACTTTGATGTTAAAACACAAAGTATAATATTACCCTTGAAACGAGGAAACTGGATTTTATTGGCAGCAGTTTTTTGGCTCCTGCTTCCTTTGCTTGACAATACAAAGTTTATAGTTTCCCGTGTTTGCTTTTCAATAAAATAAAAAGAAACCACACAAGATCTGAAGACTTATCGCAAAGTGGAAGCCACACAGGTTCAGCTTCAAAGTATTATTAATCTGCAATTACACACGCTGTTCAAAATTGTGGCTCTATTCATAGAAGTGACCCAACTTGAATGTCCAGCCGACACTCTTACACGCCTCATCGATTTTAATTTCTTCATTTAGATATCTGCTATATTTAGTAAGAGGGCATGGCCGTCTCTGCTTTATCCATCTGCAGTCAAACAGGGTGTGGCAAGAAACAAAAACTGAAGCAGAGAATACATGTGGAAACTTCAGGACGTTTCTTTCCCAAACCACATTGTTGTATGGTTACAAGTCATCTTCAACTGCAGATATTTTCAAAAAAGATTTGGGCCTTCAAAACAGAGGCAGAGCAGACGTCCATCTAGCGAAACTCAAGATATAAAGTATCTTCTATTTGCTATAGAGACTGTATATAAGAATGTGAGGCCTGTGCCAGAGAAATGTTAATCCAACCTAATAGTCAAGGAATTTAGAAGCACAATGAGATTATCTAACAACTGGAAAGGTGAAATGCATTGTTCTGAAAACTTGTATATATTCTTTTTCCAAAAAAGCTCAACTACAGAAGGTAATCTGCCTCATCACTTCCTATAGTCAACAGTTTTTTTTTTTAATTTAAGTTAATTTTTAATTAAAACATGGTCACAATGTAGAACAGGAAAATACAAAAAGTTGAATTCATCACTGGTAAAATGTTTGATTGCGAGATAACTACTTTAATACAAGAGTTGTGCAGATAATTGAATATTCTACATATTAGCCAACATAGACATTCATAATGCTAACTGGACTAACCAAAAACGGTAACTTCATGATGCCAAGCTACCAAAGTACTGTATAAAATGCTGGTGAAAGTCTTCAAAAACTCATACAAAGGGACTCATGTAAACCAGTGCTATACGCCTTTTAACCAAAATACTTTTTCTGATTAAGAAATAATATAAATAGTTTGCAAATGTTTAAATATAAAGTGGTATAAGCCTGTATTCCTTTGACTGGAGCAGAGGCACATGTATATAAATGCTCACGACAAATAAGTGATAAGTAACAAAATCCCATTCCCAAATACTAGTTATCTGCAGGTAGTGTGGTTTTAGAGTGTTTACAGACGTATCATCATCATCAGATGTTTGATGGCTTTCTACAAGAGTACCATGTGCTTATAATTTACATCCGCACACTTCAACAATATACAGCATTGAGGGGTCAGTGACACGACGGCAAGGTTTTCATTTAATTTGGTCCAACGTCAGTGTCCAGATGCTGAATCGTCTTTCTCTACAAGTCCATGTCCTGATCGCTGACACTCTGGCGAAGGTATTCTTCATACAGGTTTTTCTAGAAGGAAAGAATAGACGGTTAAACCCCAATGCTGCCTTTCTATTGCCATTATCATTTCAGAGTCACACACACACGCAGATACCTTTTTGGCCTTGACCACCTCCTGAACGTACTCCAGCTTCTCCTGCAGTTGCCTTTTCTGTTTGCCTGTCATAGTTGGTTGAGTCCTGCAAAAGGATTGAAGGGAATTGTATGAGATTTGTTATTAATGTACAAGCTGAAGTTGGGAAAATGTGAAAGTTTTCTTTTTCTTGCAAGAATAGCAGTGCTGCAAATCCAGAGAGTCCAAAATCACATGCATCTGCTTAAAATAGATTATCTTCTTGATTCCATAAGTGGAAATAAAAGTACCAGGGTACCATGTAAAAAAAAACTGTTCTACAGGGCTGCAACTAACAATTAGTTTCATCAACTAATCTGATAGCTATTTTTACAATTAATTATCTCAGGAAATAATTCAAAATGCCCATCAGGGTTCACTGAAGCCAAAGGTAATGTCATCAAATTGTATGTTTTGTTCGACTAACTCCAAAATCCAAAAATATTTAATTTATAATAACACCAAACAGAAAAAAAACAAATAAAAATGATTGTTTGGCAATTATTTTTGCAAGTTGAATGTTTTGATTGGAGTAAGCAAGATAAATAAACAGAGTAGTATAGTAAAAAAAAAACAAAAAAAAAAAAACTTTATTACAATGATTGAAAACCTTACATTAAGTATACAGTATAGCAGCAGATTCAGCGCCGTCAGGTTAAATGCTGTGATGGAGCAGAGATCTTGTTTTACCTGAAGAAGAAGCGTGCGAAGATGAGCAGGAGGAAGGACAGAAGGACCATCGCGCCACAGCCGTAAAGCTGCTGCTCCACAGAGAGGGAGTCAAATACTTTCACTACGGGAGTCTGTGGAGTACAAGAGCAGCTAAAGAAATCAGACTTGACTGCTTTACATGTACATTGTGCAACACGACAGCGAATGATGCACTCGCTTGAAGACTCACCAGGTAGAGAGAGAGCGTCTCTGTGCCCTCGCGGCCCAGAGCCACCTCCAGCAGCTCCTGGGACAGGATGCCCAGCACCAGTAAGGCCATCAGAGCCAGAGGCACGGTGAAGCCCAGCAGAGTCAGGAAGCAGCTCTTGCAGCGCGCTCGCCGGTTACTAACACTGACCTGCCTGTGAGAGCAGAGGGTTATTATTTTCAATCAAAAATGTTTTTGCTTTTAATTCAGACTTTATTGGCATGTTTGATTCTACTGTGTGTGTTCAACTAAAATGAAATATAAATATATTTAAATATACAGGAATTATCATGTAAGAAAGAACAGATTCGCACAATTTTGCCATTAAATTATTATTATTTTTTTTAATCCTTTATTTATGGCCATTCACTTAATGTGTCCTATCTGTGAAGCAATAAAAAAAATTAAATCTTTTATTTTTTATTTATTTTTTTATAAACAGAAATGTAAGGTTAAGTGATTTCAGTAGGTTTCAGCATCGGTTTGAAGCATATTTTGATGACAATGGCAATTATTTTGGCCATAACAATTGTGATATGAAAATTTCATAGTCGCATGCTTTGATAAGAGTCAATGAAACTGCAATGCAAATAAAGTAACCTCACCCATCTCCTGCACACACTGCTCTACAGTCAAGTTAAATACTGCGTACTTAATTTTTTACTACTGCCACAATAAAGCATTCTAATTTGAATAAAACTTTATTGCACCGTGTAGCAGGGAGTGTTTTCTACCTGTCGTTATAGAGCGTATCAGCAATGGCCTCGCTGATCAGCTCACAGTCCTTCTCCAGGGAGTTGAGTGTATTCTGGACCGTTTGGTTGATGGTTTTCTCGACGGTGCGACACACTTCCTCAATCTGGTTGACACAGCGACTTGGCTGAGAACAGGAACAAAGACAACAAATTACAATGTGCACCTGTCAGTAAGTTTTATATTACAATCTTTAAAGTAATTGGAATTGTATGCAAAGAACAAGTTGAAGAAGCAGAGACATGAGCCCTAAAAGTGGACAATCATCTAGGAGCTCAATGAAAGTGCAACACCTACCTTATTTGGATTAGGAATGTAGATGGTGGGCATGTCAAAACCACATTTGTTGAGTCCCGGTCGCTTACAGAGCTCCTGGACAATCTGCATCATCACTCTCTGGGACAGCCAGTCACAAAAACACAAAGAAATAAGTCAGAGGGAGAGCGTACTCCTTTTGGATACATCTGGTTAGACACTCGACAGCAGCTTTTAACCGAGCTAAAAACGAGCTGTTGCTGCGCACACCTGTCTGTCCGACTCTCCCCCGGCCTCGTCCGCCTTGCTCAGGTAAAAGCGCAGTCGATCCCCGTGTTTCTCATTCAGGCTCTCCACAATGTTGAGGCTGCGCTTGCACAGAGCCTGACCCATGGGGTCAAAGAAGACCAGAATCAGGTCACAGAGATCACCTGAGAGGACAGTGCGAAGGAGCATTACTTACATATTGTTACACAATGTCTATTGCATCATATTCTTACTGCACTAAAATGCATGGTAATGATTATAAGTCAACAGTCTGCTTCGAGGCAATCGAAGTTAGACCATCGAGGAAGTAGTTAGAGAAGAAGTTAACCAGGAAAAAGATTGCTAATGGCACATAAATACTGTGGCAGAAATAACCATGGCCTGGTGCTTTTTGAGGCCAGGATTTCACTTTAACTGGATACAACACAGATTTAACTCATTTTGCTCCTCTCATCTTGTATAATTTTACCGTACGACAATAGACCAGGTCAGTTAGTTGCAACTCACCCAGCCACATGATAACCTCGTCCACGTCAAAGGGATACTTCATATCACCATCCACCAACCCTGGTGAATCCACAAATGTCACCAGGCTGAATCGTTTCTGTCGCGACGTGCAGATCTCTGTGCTCAAGTACTCTGAAACGCCTGAAATCAATTCAAGAAGACCACAGAATATGGGTGAAAAAGAGGTAGGACGGCAGATGTTGATACTTTTAACGGTTTGATACTGATCACTTAACATTCAAATAAAACATTAAGCTGATGCCATATGGTTGTTGCACTGTAAAAAAAAAAAAGTCCCTTGATTTGGATTTAATAAAACTACAGCATAAAATCCTGAATGCTTGTTTGAGTAACACGTCATAAACATCTCCGTTTATGTTCCACAAGAATAGTAACTGGAGCATAGCAAAGTTTGGGAACGGAAAAACATAAATTAACTTTGAGCAGAAACCTCACCTTTAAATTCTTGCAGAGGCTTGAAGTGTGGATATAGATGAAGGGTGGCATTTCCCTAAAGAAAAGCAGAACCAGATCATACAGAGATAGTTTGTGAACTTCTGAAAACACTAGAGGAACTTAAAGTTAATGGCAATGGCAAGTAATTATCAAGAGAATTTACACAAAAAAGTCAAAACAATGTTGCAACATGAGGAATACAATTTGCATTTCACATTTTGTTACTTCTTCCTGGACCAAATATGAACCTCTCTTACAATGAATGGCCTATTATTGTTTTTGTACTATCGCACTTACTGTGAGCGATTCTCTCTTGCGCCCGCTTGTAACAAAGCTGAAGCCTTGGGTCTCGATAGCCACTCCAGTGCGCTGGATGTGCTCTTCAACATACCTGACAAAAAACAACACAAAAGTATAACAAAAAGGAACGTATCATCAACAATTAAGTGACGCACCGGTGGAGGAGAAAATGTGTTGGTTTTGTCCAGTTTCTAAACTAAATAAATAAAACGATATTACTCTGCAAAAATCAATAGACTGGTGCATTCTCTGCGTTGGCAGACAACACGACCGTAGTAAAACCTTAGCTGCACTCATGCATTATGGATAGCGTCTATTAGTTAAACGTTTCAAATAAATTGCATTAAAAAAAAAACTGTGCCAAGGAAGGATGTAACAGAATGTAAGTAAGACAAATAAAGCTGGACAGGAACATACTTGTCTAGAAGAGTTATACATTTTTTATATGCGATTTTCTGTTGCATGCAGTTTGCATCTTCTCGTGTTTCGTTGTGTTGTATGTAAGGCATCACTTTGTTGGCCAAGTGTTGAGTTTAAAGTACTTTGGGACATCTTGTGCAAAACATATTTACCAGTTGATGAAGGAGCTTTTCCCAGCTGAGTGGTTGCCCATCAGCATCACAGTGATCTTTTTTCTGGGCGGCAGCAACTTCACACCGACAGATTCGGCCACTGAGATCAACCCTGGAAGAAACGAGATCTTTTTGTAAAATCAAGGATGTATCCGTCAAGTAACACTGGAGGCATGTGGTGCTGTGTTTGCACCTGCAGCACTCAGGTCAGACGGTCAAGACCAAGACTACAACGTGAGTGAGCTGGAGAGGGGCCGAACAGTTCAGTAGGAGAATTTAATTTGAAAAATGGAATAAAAGCATTGATGGTATTTTAGAAAACTGATTGCAATTCATTCATACATTTATTTTCTAGGGACCCAGAATTTATGCACTGTCTCTCATAAACTGACACCAATCTAAATTCAGCACATTATGAGTTAGCTGCAAAAACGTTGCGACTGTCTAGCTGACTCATCAATGATAATTGGCAGCTGAGCATGTATGGCTAATAAAACTAGCAGTGGCTAGCCAGTGCAACGTCAGACAAATCATGAAATACCTCGCATAATGGCTAGCTAACGGTTAGCCCTATCAGGGGAAACATCTCTTAACTTACCAAGTTAGCTAGCTAACGCCCGGGCAGCAAACAGCTTGCTAGCTTTAGTTTATTATCAAATAGGTGAATGTTGGAGCGATTTCCATTGAGTGTTTGAGTCCAGCAAATTATTGTCGCCAACTCACCACTGTCGGGATCCGTGTACAGTTGATGACAATCCCGCAAGATGCGTTCATCGCAGGACACGCCGCCGCTTTTCGAGTCTGCGTTTGCGGCACTTCGGCTCTTGATTTTCCCAGACATTGTCAGACGGTGATGATATCAAACTTCTGGAGAGACTTGTTGAAGTCAAAGACTCTCTGAACTAGCTATGAACAAAGCCGGCTAGCCTTGTTTGAATCCGCCCGGTCCGCTGAAACACGGGGTTGAGACGTACCTCGGCCACGTCGCCAGCTAGAGCGGCTTTTGTCGCACAGGCTTCTGGGTAATGGAGTTATTCCATCATATTGACGTAGCGTCAACTTCACCAGCCCAACACTTAAATCCAACAACAGCCACTCACGTGGGAAACATCGATAATAAATAAGTACATTTTAAAAATCTTTTACATAAATGTACCGCTTATGAATACAAAGGTCTGTCCCTTCTCTGTCTGAAGCTGAACAGTCAAATCCGAACATCTTACTAAAGGTAAAACAAAAAAAAACTACTTCTGAGGCAGGTAAGAAGGGAATTAGAATAATTAGTGAAATTAAATAAATGTTTCAGTTACAATCCCCATCACAAAGTGGGAGATTGGATGAAAGGATGAATATTTTGCTCTCCAGTTTTCAAAAAGACATAAAAAGATATAAGTTAGGCTCGTAGTATAGTGTTTTAGTGTGTGATATAGATCCATGCCCTGTTCAAAAGTCATACTTAAATATCAAGAATTGACAAGACTGTCTGCTACTCTAATACAATTATGTCTGCAGTACATTTATAGGCAGCTGTATACCCTCAGATCAAGAACTGCACACCAAAAGGGCTGTGTCTGGAAATTAAATTCACATTACTGTAAGTCTATGCTTACCACTGAGCCTTGCCTGAACACACAAATAAGAAGTGCTGACACCATGCAAATACAGTGGACTATTTAAATGTTCTCAACTTTAAAACACTCTTGTGCATCTTTTTGCCTGTCTTACCAAGTTGTCCTTACATATGGAATATACAACTGCAGCTTGCTGATGTCTGAGTGATGAGACTCAAAGTGTATCTTTGTGGTTCAAGGCCACTCAGGAAAACATTAAACTGCATTTAGTAAATGATTACAGACGTGCCAGCATACAGAAGTAGCCTAAAGAGAGCGCTTGGGCCGGCATCCAGCAGGTGAAAAGAGCCGTCCCAGTGCACACAGCAGACGAAATGTATGAAGTGTATTTTGCTATAGTTTTTATTTAGCCATGAACAGTTTTCCTTTTCACAATGGGAAAATAAACACATCAGACATAGGTGTAGTTGATTGATGATTAAACAAATAATCACATTTTTATTGGTACTTCATAAGGTCTCAAGATTTGCATAAACATTTGAAGTTTACTGCTCCTAATTTGAAAACATACGCTTAGACATGGAGACAGCTGCTTTTACATCTAATACAGTACACAATGTATAATAATCACTTTCAAGGCAGACATATTTTATGGGGGGAAAATGCGCAAATTAACTCAAGATTTCATACTGACTTATAATTTCAAGTGAGTGAAATGAATAACAAGACACAAAAACAGACACTTTGGTACATATAGTGCAAGTTTATTAAGTCGACATCTCTGTTCATTTTCACATTAAAGCACATACAGACAAAGCAATCAGCAACACCCCATGTATAACATTGATCATATTAAGGAAAATGATTAAAATTGTATTACTATTTATTTATTTTTGTTTGTTTTGTACTGCCCACAAGCCAAAATCACATTCGGTAGAACAAATAAATCTGAACTTTTGAAGGAAAAGGTTAGAGGTTTTTGCGACTGGCAGGTTGCCAATTTGAATACAGCTGGGAAAATCTGGATGGGAAATACTCTCCCTTCCTGCACTAACAAATGCTGTTAGTGCTCCGACTGTAAATGCTGGGACTCTATCGGAGATGAAAGTGCGTCTGCATAGGTGTGAACATTATTAAGATTATGCTTTCAGTGAGGTTTGAACAGCAGAACCTCTGCTGGTATCATACCTAAATACCATGTCATGCAGGCAAATGTTGTGGCCTCAGCAGTGATGAGAGCAATAAAAAAAGGCTTCTAGGATTTGTGGTGCCTGCTAGAACTGTGGTGGACCTAATTTAAAGGGATATTCTGGAGGTTTTGAAGTGGGGTTATACGAGTTACCTATCCATTGTCAGTGTACCACCCAGTTTCGAGAAGCTACAGTGCAGAAGCAAAACAATGTACTGCTGTGGACGGGCGCAGACACCTAAAAGAAAGGCCCATTTAAAAGTATTATACACTTAATCAGTATCAGTTTAAGTGTACGCTATTTAGAATATTTTCAGCCCTTTTCTACGTCCTTTTATCTGGCAGAACACAGGGGTTGCTGGCCTATCGCTGCATCGACCGGTTAGTTTGTTTGTGTTATTGTGTGACTTTGGCGTTTTAAAAGGTTAGTTTAAAAGGTGGCATAGATGGATATAATGGTTTCAGTTCAAAGGGCAGTTTTGCTGCTGCCCCCGTCCACAACAGTACATTGCTTAGCTTGCCTGCCTGGTAACACACTGACTGTGGATAATTAACCCATACAACTCCACTTTAAAAAAATCAGAACTATCCCTCTAATAACGTTTTACTTGTAAGAACTTCCCTTACAGCCAAATTATTTCCCCTTTTCCACAAGTGCCTGATTGGCATCCTCGCTAGTTGTTGTAGCATTAACATTCATATCACATCGGAAATCTGTTAATTCAGCCAGACGACAAACATGTTTTATAACAAAGACTTGGTTGTCTGTTGTTGGCTGCATTTTGATGACAGAAGGATCCAAGTGTTAGTGTTTGTGTCATGAAATTTAACGGCCATTTCATGCGGAATTCTCCATCCCTGCCTCATGGCAAAGTATGCCCAGCAGTGACGTGACACGTACTGATGTGAACATTTTGGTGAAAGGCAGGCTGTTGAGTGCTTCCACCGTCTGCTATCACTTGAAAAACATGTTTGTCCTCTAGCTGCGGCCTGTCCGTGCTCAGCTTCAGAGCACTGCGGGGCTGTGTGGCGAGCTCCAGCACATCTTCATATTCTATTCACATCTAAAGATCAAAGTCAGTCTACACTTTTTAAATTTTGATTGCCCGCCCCTTATCACACTCAAATTAATGTAGTATGTGTTATGTTCAGCAGCTCATTGTGTTTGTTCCTACATGATCACGGTGGGATAATGTGATCCTTTTTAACATCGAATAAATTAGCATAATTAGTGCCAATAATGTGGTGTGCCACTCAGCAGCATCTTGCATTTTACAGTCTCATGTTACGCTTCTTTAAATGGTGACTCGAATCTTTTTAAAAGAAAATGTGCAATTGTTCTTTTTTTTTCCTTCTCTCCGACAGACGCAGCAGCTCTGACATGCTCTGAGCCATTTCCTCTGAGCAGACTGCAGCCCGGATTTGTAACCTGCTAGTTTCATTCATTTCATATATTCTGCAGTCACAAGGTCTCTGTACATTCATTAGTGGGCATACATACGAGTGTCAAACTAATGAGATGCATATTAGGCTATGACTATTACAACTACGATTGTTATGTTTGAGGTTGTGAGGGGAGATTCGCATAATGTTAGGTGCCATGCATCCTCAACGCACAAGCACTCTCAGCACAGAGAGCGCAGCGAGGCTCTTAAGGTTTCCTTCATCGTCATGTCAGAGTAGAGTCCGTCGTCCTTGGTTACCAGTGAGCTTTCCTCTCTTTGGCAACCAGCTCTAGGAAATGGGAATGATTCGCATAGAGCGGGAAGGACGAGTCAACATCAACCCACTGGACTTGTCCTGCGTCATCGCCAGCTTGCAGCGGCAGCTCGCTCACACTGTTGCCTACGGTAACAACAAAGATGTCATTGCCCTACAAAAACCCTGTTTGTTGCCACTAGAGAGAAAATACCTCAAGAACTATAACAAGTATTTGATCATTAAGGCGAGACACTAGAGGCAAAAACAATGTTTTTTCATGCACTGGTCAATGTGGAGAGACTACTGGAAGGAAAACATCCAAAATACTAATTTAGGGGTTTATTTGACAAACGTAGTTCTCTTAAATTCACAAAAAATGATTAGCTATTGCCTAGCTCGCATATTTAAACATAACATTTCACAATATGTATATATGTGGTGTGTAACTAACTTACACCAACAAGTGCTAGTTTTCTACCTGTATTTAGAAGTTTTTTTTTTGTTTTTTTTTACAGAGGGCTTTGTTCATGTATCATTCGTAGCCTAATTTAAATAACATTGTATTCCTAAAAACATGGCGAAAATAGTTTTTTTTATTATTTTTTTTTTATATAAAATGGCTGTTGACCTTATTTTATGATTTATGGATTGACACAAAGAGATATCCAAAAGTCCCTCTGTAAAAACCTTTGAATCTAATACATCAACAAAATGAAACAAACATTTTGATTTAGCTTCATCCAATGTTCGGATTTCTGTTAGCAAATAAATTAGCACATATTTAACAAGATAATGCCTCACTTGCATATTTAAACATAATATTCCAGATAACTTGTAATCCTAAAAAATTGTGTCTTAATGCAATTAATCAACTGGGGAAGGAGCAGGAAATAAACATTCTTCCTGATTATTGATACCTGACTCATCATGGAAGTTAACAGCGACTGTCTCCATCCAAGCATTGTCAGTGTTTCTAGGATCATCCACATAGCCTTTAAAAACCTGAAGAAGAAAGAAAAATATATTTACGTTATCCTCAGATGCATTAGTTGACTAAAAGGTGGCAGTACACGAGTCAGAGAGTGGGTGTCCATTTCTAACCTGAAACCCTGACGATTTGAAGAGTTTGGCAATGCGTTCACTAATTTTTGATCTCTCTGATGTCGGGACCGCCAACGAGTTCAACGCTTCTTCAGAGAACTCCCGCTGCAGCGTGAGAGACACCTGCTCCCCCGGGTCGACCATCCCCTACAAAACAAGCACAATCACACAAATAAACAAGCAAGCCCCAGGACCGTGACGTGACCCTATTATTATTTTTGTTTAAAAAAAGAAATGTAAAAGCCACTAACCCCAGGAACAGCCCACTCCCCACAGTCTTTCCTCTTGATGGCCACAAACTGCAGGATTGGCCGCTTGGTGACCGTGTGAGATATCTTGGCTCCTTTGGCATCTACTTTCCATCTGCCAGACAGTGACAATACATCAGGCCATCAGGCATTTATAAAAAGCTGCAAAGTGCACAAAAAGTTCTAAGCTTTAGAAGAACCTTACATTTATAAATAAAGACAAAGTTACCTGGTGACAATGGGATCTGCAGCGTGATTGGGTCCCCATCGTCCCAGCAAACCTCTACCAGTCACCCCTGTGCGTCCATGAGGATTTCTACATGAATTAAAAAGGCGAATTTGCAAATGTATTTATTAGCAGGTAAAAAATAACAAATATTTCAAACGCAAAACTCCTCAGTAAAGAGCACATAGAGCTGTGTAGATCTTCCAATTAAAGACTTTTTAGAACAAGCACTCAACCTGACATGTTTGTGCATTAGTATTAAAGCTTATTTAATGTCTTTCACATTAACATTTTATGTAATGTGAAAGGGTTGCAAATACTACAGAGAATCATCATCCCAGACAACAGCTCTGTGCAGCTAGTGCTAAGGGTGAAAGTAACATTAGGAAAGTGTTTGCCACATTAGCCACAGAAATAGATTAAATGAAAGTCTTGTGACCGTGAGCAAAACAAATCCAACTGATGTGTAAGAACCATTATTCTTTGTATAACTTACAGTGGCTTTCCCTTTTCTATTTTGTAGATGCCGTCGAAGCTCGTCCTGTCCACAGCACCATCCACAGTGTTGAACTTTGGAGAGAAAGAACTGCGAGACGAGCAAAAGTCATCAAAACTAGCTTGAATAAACTCAAGCTGATCTTTGAAAACAAACAGCATGTATAACAGTCACACAGCAGCCAAGAATATAAGTACATCTACAATTCATAAACTAGAGTCCTAAGTTTATCTTGCTTTAAATTTTGTATGTGTTGCTCACCTAATATCAGGATCCGCCCATACTGGCTTCTTTACTACTGAGGGGTCGTTGTAGCTGACCGGATTATACTGCGGCCAGGTCTGACTCCAGCCCACCTTGTCATCAGGCACGAGGAGGCGCTTGATTTTGGACCCCGGATACTGGGGGCATCTGGACTTGACATGAGGCACTGTTGAGGACGGCATTGTCCGGACACCGGTTGCGCAGAGGTTACAGCCACTGGTACGGATGGGTCTGACAGTTTGACTGGTCCCGAACGGGTGAGAAGATGAGCAGGAGATGGCAGGCCTGCAGGGGAATAAATATGAGAAATGGAAATCCATTAAGTAATGAGTCTCGCTCTGCCTTCCCTGCAGCAGCATTGTCCCGGCGCCACTCCACAGGCACTCCTTGCCCTCCTTTAGCAAGTTATAGAAAGACCTTCCCCCTCAAGTGATAACAGTATGAATATTCTGTTATAAAGTGACACCACATAAATTCAGGAGGAAATCAAACCCTTAAGTGCTTAATCATATCATGACAACAGAATGATACATGTCCTTTATTTTATTTAAGTCTCATTGAGATTAAAATCTCTTTACAGGATGAGAGAGGACGTTGCCTAGAGTAATTATGGTTTGAATAGGATTCAATTTGATGCTTTTTTTTTTTTTTAACATAACATTTAATATTAACATGATATTAAATGAAAAAAAACTATCATTTTGCGTGTAAGCAACGTTAATATACTGTACACGACAGTCACTGTAATATTGACTTCTATCATGTGACCTAGCAGTGATCAATGACAGAAATATGTACTGAGGCACACAGCTATGTCTACTTACGAATAACAACTGTCCTATAATGTAAAATAGTCACAGCTTCTAATTAAATCTTTATAACGAACATTACTGTCCTCACCTAACTCCGGGGGTGCTGACGGTGTACGGGAGTCCGAAGAGAGTGAGCGCTAGACGAATCCGGCCGATCCAGTCTCGTCGCAGGAGGAAATGTAGCATTCCCCGAAACTAATAAACCAATATTCCCAAATCAACTAACACAACGTGCATCCAGCGCTAAGTAACCAACCAGGAAGTGCACCGCCCGACGCGGTGACGTCTCCAAAGGGGCGTGGTTACGGCAGTGGTACCGTTTCCATAGTGATAAGATTCAAGTATTTATTATCTAACAAACAAATAAAGGTAAAAAATTCATGGATTGACACCGATACCCTTTATATTTTGTTGTCTATACCCTATTATAGACTAAAAAACAAATACATTCCTCTGCAAATGAGGGTACATTATTAACAATCAATGTCTGATGTTTAAGAGGACAATTCAAAGTGTCAAGACAATTAAGCACTAGGATAAACACTATAGAAACATTAAATACATGTTTACGTGATTTGACAATGTGAATCATTTATAAAAGTTAATATATAAACTAATTGAATGTGTTGAACTTTTGTCAAATGACAACAGACACCCATTTGATCAATATCTATTTTGCTGCAATGCTAATTGTGAGTGACTTGGACACAGGCCTTTCAGGTGGAAGTCCACAAATATAATAACAGATTTTCTCATACATTTATATGAAGATGTCTAAAATGTAAGGCTGCACAAAACATATATTATCATTTACTGTCAACTATAATAAGTGTATCCTGTTAATGTCAATCCTGATATACATGAAGTCCTTATACATGTAAACAAAAATGACTCAACATAACGTTAGTGGCTGGTATACAGGGGTGGATAACCACAAAAAAAAATCGATAAAATTACTATTTTATTATAAAGTCTCTTATTCTTGTCACAACAGGCAGCATGCAACATATTTCGGCACGCCCACTCGTGTCTGCTGCTGCATGTTTATTTTGCAGATTGCGCTTGTTTCACTGTTATAATGGAGCTGAACGGGCGGAGCCTCAAGCCAATCGACGCGACTCCGCCCAGACAAGTCACCCTAGTAAGCATATCTAACGTACCTGTATTACCGTAGTTTGGCACGAGCATTTACGCTTGGTGCTGAGACCAAATCCGCGCTCGCGCACGAAATCCATTTACACTCCGGTAGTAGAGAGGGCCCTGATCGAGTCGCTTTGCTCCGTCAATCAAACAATCCGCTCGTTTAAAGCCGCGGACACACGTTAAACCGCGCTGAGAGCAGCAGAAGTGCCTCGGTGACACACAGTGACAGAGCCGGAACGGTTAGGAGAGGAAGAATGGCGGATTCATGTCCAGGCAGCACTGCAGCGGCCGGGGCCGCAGGGTCCAACAGCGCTGCTGCCGGGGCGGCTGGCACGGTTGCGCAGGATGGAGCGCCCGCAGCTGCTGGACCCAAGGCCGCGTCCGAGTCCGTGAAGGGCCAGATTTTTGATGTGGGCCCCCGCTACACGAACCTGTCTTACATCGGGGAGGGGGCGTACGGAATGGTCTGGTGAGTTGTGCTTGACGTCTCTGTTGGGCCACCGTAGAGTCTAAATCAAAAGTGCTAGCTAACATAAGCTGTTTGTTAGCAAATACGGTTAGCCAGCTAACCCCAGCCATTGTGTTCATCAAGCCCTGTCTTTGTAAATGTTCGGCGTCGATGTTTATGTATAAAGCTGCCGTACACCGTTGTTGTTGAATCTGATGTTGTGGTTAGCAGGTTAGCTGACTAGCTACAGGCGTGGCTATGAGCTTTACAGGAAACAAGATTGGGAGTGATTGCGCAGGACGTAGTTTGCTATCTGCTCAGAAATCTTTTGCAGACTGCATTTGACCGCACATTTGACATAGTTATCGCTATTGCCATGTTATACGTCCGACATCAGCCTCACAACCACATTAATCTCTTCTCGGAACCTGATTGCTAAACATTCAGTCTGCTGCTGCAGAGGATGCGAGTGTGATTTTTGTCTGTTGTAGCGAGGCCTTTCCTCGTGTTTATCGCTGTATGTGATCTACAGCCTTGTGTGGACATGTTAAGCAACCCTGTTGCACTTGACATCAATGCCAAGTCATTGCAAGGGGGTGAACTTGTGAACAGGATCAGATGTGACATCACTGCGTGTCAGTGGAGAGAGGATGGTAGCACGAGCGCTGGGCCAACACATCCATTTCAACAACACACGCCTTGTAGATCACTGTCATTTTCAGCAGTGTTATTTTGTTAGTGTCATCATGGGCATGCGCTTTCAACTGTTGCAGAATTTGGTGTTTGTAAACATTGTCAACTCGCACTGGTTGGTATAGTAACAGAAAACCAATTATAGTTTAATCCTGTGATTTAAAATCAGCTTTGAAACTGTGTTAAACATTATCCTGGTGTATAGATGTGATTTTTAACCAATGTTTACATCAATTTCTGCTTGTTTATGTCACATTATTTTGAAGGTACACAGGCGTGTGAATTTGCCTAGTTTATGCAGAGTTTGTTGTGCCGTAAGAAAACACGCTTTTACCAACAGGGAAGATGTGATGTAACTGTTGTTCTTGTTGAGGCCCTGTAAAAACCTAGCTTGGATGATTTTTTTTTTCCCCACTAAGGGAAAGTGAATTCAAGGGTCCCAGAAATACACCATTCACAGCTGTTCTCAGCCTCCATCCACTCTACACCTACACCACACTGACACTGCACCTACACTCAGAAATACACCTACAGTACTTCATTTCACAGCAAAAAAGACGTGTCATGTGTGCATCTTGGCAATGGAAAACAGCCTGCAACGCCCTTTTGGGGCTTAGTATTCGCCCAGTTTCTGATAACGTCATTGTGAATTGTACAGTGTGTAACATGAGACTTGTTTTGTGCCTCTTTCCACATCCACCCTATCCAGCTCTGCTATGGACAACGTGACAAGCCAGCGCGTAGCCATCAAGAAAATCAGCCCATTTGAGCACCAGACGTACTGCCAGCGCACACTTAGGGAAATCAAGATCCTGCTGCGTTTCCACCATGAGAATATCATCGGCATCAACGACATTCTCAGGGCACGGCACCTTGACAATATGAGGGATGTGTATCCTTTAATGCTTTACAGGAATGGCCCGATTTTATTTATTAGCATGATGCTGCTCATGCATATGTCACATTCCCCTAATTTAGATTGACTCAAACTATTATATAGGATTTAAAAAATAAATAAATAAAATAAAACTTTATTAACTTTATAACTTTTGAAAGTTTAAATGCCCAATATGTCATTTTCTGCCACTACTGGTCTCTCAAGCATGACAAAATAACCAAAGTTAATGCAAAATACATTTAAAGTAAAAACTAATGTTACTATATTCTACAAGTAAAAGTGTTCAACAAATGTTGAAATGAACTCCCCTAACATTTAATGTCAGTTTAACCCAGCCCCGCTTTTAATCTTAACGTCTAAAATAATCATTTGAGTGTTTTGATTCAACATGTCTGCTGTTATCATTTACCCACATTATTCATGTTATTAGTTTTGCAGGTAATTGGTCATAAACCATGGTATTTCACAAATTTACAATTTTGACCTGATGGGGATGACAGAGAAAATGTCAGGATCACCAAAGTTATTATAATTCATCCCCTGGGGACCAGGAATGTTGGTACCAAATATTCCAACACCAAAGTGATGCATCGACCGACATTGCCATTCCTAGAGCTACACCACAACTTACCCAAAAAAATGTATGCTCTAATATTATCGCTAAAGTCCGACAAAGGACATTTCTCACTATTTATGCAGGTTTTTTTAGACTCCCCTGTGTGTCTGTGTCAGATGTGTTCATGATAGACTGACTCTCAAATGGTACACTAAATATTTTAGCTGCTAGTTGCTGTGTCACAGTAGTTTTTAAAGTTCATGTATGATTTGAGGAACAAAGTTATTGCACCAAAGTGATTGCGCCCATTTGGCCAACCAGACTAAATTGCAAATATGAAAGTAGAAAAACATTACAGAAGCTGACGGTCCAACCAAATATACGTTTTAGAAGGCGAATATTATATGAAATGGGGTTCAGCGACTCTTTGTTTTGATTTTATTCATAACCTTATGTTAATGAATAATTTAGGACACTTTTGAAATCCCTTTCAGAGCAGTCCTTATGTTTCTCCCGGTGTCAGGCCTCTTTGTTGTCCTCCTTGACCCGTGCGTCCTTCCAGCTACATCGTGCAGACTCTGATGGAGACGGACCTGTACAAGCTGCTGAAGACCCAGAAGCTGAGCAACGACCACGTCTGCTATTTCCTCTACCAGATCCTGCGAGGCCTCAAGTACATTCACTCAGCCAACGTGTTGCACCGTGACCTCAAGCCCTCCAACCTGCTCATCAACACCACCTGCGACCTCAAGGTACGCACATGCACACCGTCACCACTTGTAACAACTAGGCTACTGTATCTATTTTGTCACTTTACCCAAGCAGCAACCTCCGGTGCTTAAAATTGAAGTGCCAAAAACTGCAGTTCCCCAAATGGCCACTTTAAGCTGGCTCCAAAAGCGAGTCAATCTCCAAAGACCCCCATGTTAAAATGCCCAACTTTACAGCAGAAATAAACATGTTTACAGCCCGGTACAAAAAAACGGTTTTGCTCTCTAAAGCCTAATTTCCCTGCTCATGACAACTAATCGGGGTTGAATTTTTATATAACTCTCATGTTTAAAGTCTATTAAGGCTTAAAGTTGTGCATATTTAAGGGCGTGGCCTATGGGTGACGTCATGGAGACTACGTCGTTAAATTTACCCCACAGCAGAAAAAAAGACACATAGTAATCGTGAATTTTTTTATCGTCATCACGATGTCAACTTGCGTGTGAACACATAGCGTAAGACTGCAATAATGCACATGCAGTTAGTTGAAAGAGTATCATTAGAACATGAACTTTAAAATGTAAGTATCATTACTATATTATTATTGGTGCCTTTTTGTGTTCAGTTCAATGATCAATTTGTTCAATAAAATGTTTAATTCAACAAGAAATTTGTTGTATTTTAGAAGTTTACTGATATTCCTCATATCATGCAGCCCTATACACTATATATAGTTTGTGAAAATCCTGCATTTGTTGTAAATTTAGTGTCTGTGTTAAACATTCCCTCCCAAAGTTAGTACGTGGTAACGGTACATTTTAGGATAGTTTCCCAATCTCACATTGTGCACTAAAAAAAATGTTTCCCACAAGAATCATTGTGTTTATTTAACCATTGGTACCAAGTTTGGTTGCAAGTTGCAGCGCTCAACAAGATTGAAAAAGAATCTCAGGAATGTTGGATATGGGTGATGGATTGACCCGAGCCCTTCCCTGCTCGCCTTGGCCCTTCACCTACTTAATATTAAATCACTCTCTCAGTTGGATTGTGACGTCGTATATATGTCTCTGAAAGCATTTCCTTTCCTAATTTCCCCTTGTTCTTAAGTGTGTATGTTTCTTATTTTAGCAGCTAGGTAGTCAAATGTGATGTGGTCAAAAGTGAAATAGTTCTGGGGATCTAAACAATCTAAATGAATAACATGTATTGTCTAGTTTGGCATCGGCACCTTTTTTCAGAATAAAGAACAATGATGTTTTTCTAAAGGCATTTCCTTTCCTAATTTCCCCTTGTCTTTCTAAATGCATTTTCTATAACATAATTGAGCTGCAGGATGTTTAATGTGTAAAAGGCGTGGCCCTGGCAACCCTGTGTAGTACATTCAGAGTACACTTGTGAACCATCAGCAGCTAACCATCAATCCCTGGATTAGTTGATCATGGGGGGGGAGGAGTGAAGAACCAAGGCAGCTGATTCATACATTCCTCTCCAGGAAAAAAAAATAAAAATAGACCCTTATTACTCCAGCAATACTGTGACTTCTCTGTGCATTGAGTACTTCCTTCTGGAATACCGCCTGGCCCCACATTTCCCACAATTTTTCAGTCCTTAAATTAAATAAAAACTGAATTTAGAAGATGTCAAAACGGTGCTTCAAAATTAGAAGGTAGAGTAGGAGAAATAAAGTTTGAGAGAAGAATAAAAATGTGAAGAGGCTCCTCTAGTTTCAGGAACAGTTTAAAGCCTTACCTGTTCTCAGACTTTAAGAGTGTGGGGCTTGACTTGGATAAATATGATGTTTCTGACCTCTGACCCTTCGTGTCATCCTCAGATCTGTGACTTTGGCCTGGCACGGATAGCCGACCCAGAGCACGACCACACAGGTTTCCTGACCGAGTACGTGGCCACACGCTGGTACAGGGCTCCAGAAATCATGCTCAACTCAAAGGTAGTTTTGTGTGCGAGTAACTGATTCCGGGTTGGACTGGATAGCTTAAGTTTGTTGACTGTATTTCCTAAATGTGTGTTTGTGTCTCAGGGCTACTCCAAGTCCATTGACATCTGGTCAGTGGGCTGCATCCTGGCTGAGATGTTGTCCAACAGGCCCATCTTCCCCGGGAAACACTACCTGGACCAGCTCAACCACATACTGGGTGAGCTCTCACTCATTTCTACAAAGCGTTAACACTATGAAGTTATTTGAAGCACCGAGTACATTCATCAGTCATTTTTATTTGCAGGACGAACATTTGGACCGAATAGTTTGAAGCTTCTTTGATAACGTTGGCATTCAAATTCAAAATCGGCATTCTAATCAGCTTTATTTTTTTATTTATTCTCTTTAGACTATACGCTTTTATATAACAAAATATTCTGCTTTAATCAATATTTGTTGGTGCACACAAAGATGTGATTTTAATAAATAAAAAAAAGACTAACTCATTTATTCAGGTAAATTACTTTATTCAAATTGAGGATTTTGTACATGGATAAAAAATATAAATGTGGTGGTGATGGCGTCATAAGATATGACCACAGACATTTGAAGTTTCACTAGACGTCAATAGAAGCTTTGAATGTAAAAAAAATAAATAAATAAAAAGGCTTGCGTAGCCATATTGAAGTGTGTCCCTCACTCTCTGTGTGCAGGCGTCCTTGGCTCTCCATCTCAAGATGATCTGAACTGCATTATCAACATGAAGGCCAGGAGCTACCTGCAGTCCCTGCCTCATAAACCCAGAATCCCCTGGGAAAGTCTCTACAAGGCGGACTCCAAAGGTATGGCACCGCATTACTCATTTAAAAAAAAAAAAAAAAAAACGTAAAATGTAAGGGGAGAAAATAAGACGTATATGTTTAGATGACAGAACCTATAGACTAACTGTTGAGAAGGACCAGTGTGGGACAACAAAGGGTTTTTCTATCAGTGGCCAGTCAGAAGGCCTTTTGTACAAGATGTGGTCCCCTGTAGCTGCCACTGACGAGTCCCTTTCTACCTCCGATTAACCTGAATAATATTTATATAACAGGCTTTTAATATGTAATCCTTTTGTCAGATGATCAGTATAACCGTTGTGTGGGCGTTATTTGTTCGTTTACATTCACAATAAGCATGAAGGAGGAAATTTTAGACCTTCAAAGGAAACATCTAGTGTTTTTTTATATATAATAATAATAATAATAATAATATATATATATATACAAATATTATATTTCTATATTATATTATATTTCTATATTATATTTCTGTATATATTATATTATATTTCTATATATATTTATTTATTATTTATATATATATATATTATATTTTTATATGTATTATGGTTATTTGGCTTTGTGGGATGGTAAATATCATACTCAATGTACCTCTAACTTTTATTTGTATATTAAAATTAGGTAAAGTTTTCTTTTAAATATCCAGCTATATATTGAATGAAAAATGTGTAAATTATGAAAATATTTAGTTCTTTGTCTTTTTTTAAAAAAAAATTTATATCTTTGGTTGTTTTGGTGTCAGTATAATAAACATTTTGACAGTGAAATAAAATGAATGGCACCGTAGGAAAAGAGAGACGCTGCACAACCTGGTTGACTAACTGACGCTCTGAATCTTAATGCAGCTCTGGACCTGCTGGGCCGCATGTTGACCTTTAACCCCGTGAAGCGCATCAGCGTTGAGGAGGCCCTGGCTCATCCTTACCTGGAGCAGTACTACGATCCCACAGATGAGGTACGCACATCTTTTCAGGCCGATTTTATGAATTATTCTATTAGGTAATCAGTGAAAATAACTTCCATATTGATATTAAAGAAAAATGCGATTTTTGTATAGGCTAAACAGTCAAGTTTTAGGAACGGTGCCTTTTTCAGTCCATCAATAATAAATCTGGACTGTACTGACTGAGAACAGCATGGAGAAAAACAACTTTCCTCAAGACAGCCAAGTTTTGAGATTTGCACAAATGTTGGAGGCAGAAGGGCTCATTCATGCAAACCTGTTATCATTGTTTTCAACCATAATCCAATATTTAATTGTGAGCCTTTTTGTGCTTTGTGCTGGGAAGCCTCTTAGCTGTGTTCGGAATGCAATTAGTATCAAGTTCGCTCCATGGTTCAGCGCGAGGGAGGCTAAAGAATGTCGCATCTCAGTTTACGTCAGCGTGGACTGAATCCTAGTCCCGTACTGTGGAAGTGGTGTATGTCTTTACTGGTTTTTAAACTTAGCTTTAAATCACTTTACTGTGAAAATTACAGCTTCCATTCAATTGCACCTAAAACTGTGTTTTACGTTTTTATTTAGTTTGGCACTGTTTGGCTGCATGAAGCCTCAACTTTGCAGCATTAGTCTTTTCAGCCCAACCTGCATATAAGTTGATGCAGCCCCCTTTTTAAGTTTAACCCGCGTGCTTCACTTTAAAAAGTGTCTCTGATGTCCTTAGCGGACAAAAAATGTCTGCGTTTTTAAAAAGCAGCCATAAAATGATATAATATTTTCCACTTACACTGAGTTAAATCTTTTAAGCAACTTCAGTCCTGATCATAACTACCAGATATTCATTAATTTTTCAGAATTGTAACTCTTTAAATGCCAGTTTGTTTACATAATGCCACTGTTTTTATGAAAGAAAACAACAACAAAAAACACACAGAAATGCAATTATTTTCTGTACACTAAACGCTGATGCATTGCAGATAATACAGCAGCAATGCCTCTAAAATGGTAAAAACTCCAATTTTGCAGCCAGGGCTCTCCACTGAACGCCTGATGCATTGTAATGCATGCTTTTATGCTTTTATGCTTTTATGCTGTTATGGCCGTGGGATCACAAATGGTGGTTTTATTGAGTTTCAACTGAGACATTTATTTTGGCTTCACAGTTTATTGTAGACTTATTATAGGGGCTGAGGTTACATTTCGAAGATAAACACCCTAATGTAATTCCTATTATGCACTTGCACAGCCAAAATCATCGAAAGATTTAAAAGCCAAAAATGTCCCTTGTGCGGCACAAGGGTTAATAACTGTGCAGCATGTTGCAACAACGCACTTCTCAATTTTACCAGCAAGACTTTATTTTTAAAGCTAGATTTTAAGGAAATGGCTCTCTAAATTTATTTGAAAGTCTGTACAATGTGTTTTTGCGCGTGTGTGTGTTTTTTGTGTGTGCGTGTGTGTGTAGCCGGTAGCAGAGGAGCCCTTCACTTTCTCCATGGAACTGGATGACCTGCCCAAGGAGAAGCTGAAGGAACTGATCTACGAGGAAACCGCTCGTTTCCAGGCAACCTACCAGGGATCCTGAGACACACAGGTACATGAAAGAGGAAACATCTATTTTCAGGTTTATCTGAATGAGAAGAGGCTAAATTATGCCTTTCCTGCCATTTCTTGGCCCGTTTGTATACGAGCACGTCTCTCAGCAACAGAAACACACAGGTGAGGTTGAAAAGAGAGTGACGCAATTCAGCAACGTGTTCTGTTAGTCTGAAATGCACCACTTCTAGATTTGTGTCAAAAAAGCTTCATTTTTTTTTGGTTTCTCCCCATGCGTTTGCTTTAAAACCGCAAGAGCTCTGAAATGCCGTTGTTGTGATTTTGAGATCACGAGATGTCAGTGGAGCAAAGGCCATTCAAGGATTCATTCAAACGCACTCAAACCTCAACTGTTGGAAACATGCCTCAGTTATTCTGATTTAAATATACGTGAAGGCCAATACGGGTTGCTCAACAGGTGCATCCACATTGTTTTATTTGGAGTGGTAACTATTCACGGGTGTTTTTATTGTGAAGATAAATCCTCAACAACAAACTGGTTAATGTCGTGCTGCCATCATCATGCATGATCTCAGCGTCTGTGTCGCATCTAGTGAGGGAATTGGTCTGGAAAAAATTGACTGTAGGACTGGAAACATGTCGACGAGCAGCCACATATGATTTATAAATTATAAAATCCAATTAGTGTTTGTCAACACGATGTCCGAGGCCTGTAAATGCACTTCGATGTCATTAAATGGACTAGATTAGATTTTTGACATAATTATGAAACATTTTAAATTGGCATTTTTGAAATGGCTGTGAAACTATACTTTCGAGAAGAGGACCGCGCTCACAACACCATGCAAAGGTGCACGAAGCCCAAAAAACGACAAATCTTTTGATCATATTATATATTCACAAAGGTGTTATTGATTCATAAAAGGTGTTTATTTAATCACCGTCTCGCTCGCCACCTTACAGCTACTTATTTGGAGGTTGAAATGTGATTTAGTACCATAACCATCTATTGTTCATGACTGTTAGCTTTAGCAAAGATACTTCTTTGTACAGATCTGAGCAAATTGTGTGTGGGCGCCTAAGTGCATTTCTTTTTCTTTTCTTTTCTTTAGCCCTAAAGAGTGGCAAAGCCACACCGAGGCTTGGAACAAGAAGACTCCAAACGACATGCTAAAACAAAAAGAAAAATGCATCTTCAAGAAACCAACAAAAAAGAGAAAACAAGAAATGAACATTTAACTGCTTATCTTTCCATTTCTACTGCAAGAGAGCTAAGTTTAACTTTTGATTTCTGTGGTTGGGTGGGGTGGTAGGGTCTGTCGTACTCATACTGTTTCAGTTTTGTCCATGTTGGACTCTCCCTCCTCTCTCCTCACATTTTGTTTTCCTGTTTAAAAGTCCCGCCTCATCCTCTCCCATTGACAGTAACTTACTGTTCCTCTCTTCTCCCGCCCCTGATCTGTCGGTCTGAGCTCTCTCTGTCGCTCCCTTTCATATAAACTACTGTATTAACCAACATCATAACTTTCTTGTCTTGCTCCATGTAAATTACAACCTGGAGAAATCGAGGGCTAAAAGAACGGGGATGCTAATCGGGTGTATGTGTATATATAAAAAATATAAAAGCTTCTTTTCTTTTCTTTTTTTAAGTGTGCTTGTCGCAGTTTTTGTTTGTACACGGTTGTTTGAGTGTTTTTGGATCAGTCGTATCTGTATGTTTTGGGGTTTATATTTGCAAGTCTTTTTTTTTTCTTTCTTTTTTTTTTACACTTGCTTTTTTTTGGGACAAACATTCAATGTTTTTACTGGCATGTTGGCAGGTTTATAGATTTCTGTATGATGTTCATATGAATGCATGCATTCCTGAAATTAACCAAAGTGGCAGAGATATGCAGGAAACTTGGCCGGGGAGCAACTAAGGATTACCTATTGTAGTTTTGAATCGTACCTTCAACACATTTCTTGACCTTTTGACTCGACTCCCCATTCATTTGTGGAAAGTTGGTTATATTCAGGAGGCGCTACATGATTGGAACAAATAGAAATCAAACGGCATAAATATAATTTTTTTATACTTGCCTATTCATTCAGATAAAGGTGATGCCTACGCCCCATTTTCCAGAAAGCCACGGTTCTCTGCGCTACGTTTTTCTGATAATCAGGAGCTACCTGACTTAATGTTAGTTTTCTTTTTAGTAGAAGACTGTTTTTTTTTTTTTTAATTAATAATTAAAAAAAAGCAGAAACGGAGCAAGTACTGCCAGAATACTGATGTCAGACACTGTTTATAACATTACGTCCCTTCTCCATAAAATACAATCAACATCAAACAGCTGATCGAGTGTCAGTATTACATTCTTATATTAAATTACATTTCCCTCTCTCGTTCCTTAGCTCCTCTTGATCCTAAATTTCCACAGCCATGCCCGGGAACACGTACACTATTCTGGAAAATGGGGCCCGATTGACAGACATCAGCCTTTCCATCCCAACGTGCTGTTATTGCACTGCGTTCCCATCAGCTACCGTTGCACCCAGCACGACTGTATGGAGTTAAACGTCAACGCAGGCCGAGGGCCTAACTGACAGCGTAGTCTCAAATCTAAACAAATACTTGTGTTCAAAGCGGCCGTGCTCGAGTACGGTCTAGAGAAGTGCACTTTCCAACGAGCATTTTCAGATTATGGCTCATCGATGTGAGTTGAATGTAAATGGCCTGAGTTTCTGGAGTCTGTCACTGCAGCTTAGTGTTCGCCAGTTGTGAACTTTTAGAAGAACGCCACCTCTTTTACGACTACTGACGAGAACTGTACCTGTTGCTGACGAATGCCGCATTCACGTCGTTCGGGATGGATGGGGGGGGAAATGGAAATGTTCCCATGTTATGGACTTGCGAGCATCATCGACACGGTTATATATCACTTTTCAGAGAAGTCGTTTCCCAGTTCCAAACCTCTGAGTTATAACATGAATGCGGCATAATCAACGGCATAATAGTCAAATCCAGGATTGTCAAAGTGCTGTACAGCCAAGCAACAATCCCTTCACGGTTGTACGGTATAAAACCCCTCTCTGCCTGTTTTCTTTCTGCGCTCCCTCGCCTCCTTTGTGTTTGTGTTTTCCCGGCTACCTGTTATCATACTTGGTGTTTTTATTCTTCAATGTGGGTGATTTTAATGCTGCATCGTTTCTCAGATGGCTTCTCATGTTTCTTTGCATGTGTATTACGTCTGTGTTCATTGTTCCTGTCGGTGGCTGCTCCCTCCTCTCTTTGTGCTGGATGTGACTGTACTAATGGCTGCTTGGTGGAGCGCCACCAGCTCAGTCTGCACTAATTTCTGCCTGTTGCACTGGGACCAGTAAAGAAGCCCCACTCCCCTCCAAAAAATGGACCAACACATGCACTGGATCCTCTCTCTCTCGCTCTCTCTCGTTCTCTCTCTCTCTCTCTCTCTCGGGGCAGGCCAGTGATGCTAATAGACTCCAGATCTGGAGCGCTCACCAGCCTCGCCCTGTTGCAGCAAAAATCATTGATTTTTTTTTTTTTTTTTTTTTTTTTTAAATGGGCTCGAGCCACGTCATAGGCTGTTTTTTCTCAGAAGCCATAGCCAGCACTCTGGGATCGGTGTGGGGCTTTTTGGTGCATGTGGTGATATTTATCCTTTTGTTCAACCTCCTGACTCTTGCCACGCTTTACTCTAAGGGCTGCCTCCCCCCCCCTCCCCCGTCTGTCTGCTTCTCCACAGTGGGATTGGTGAAGACCTCCATATCACTGACTTTGCTGCCACTAAATCATTGCCCCATCTCACCTGGATCATGGATGATCATACATGCAGGAAACTCGCATAACTCAATCAGCACGCCTGCACTTTGTCTTTCCGGCCACGCTCTCTCCCCCCCCGAGGTTGTTTTTGTCTTGTATACTCTCTGTGCGTGCGGCCCTGTCCCTGCAGTTACCTGCGCTTTTTACATCGGGAGTTTTTTTTCTTTTTGACCAACACAAAAACTGTTTGTGTTTCATTTGTATATTTGGTCACCAGTCAACCAGGCCTGCTTGCTTTTTTTCTTTCTTTTTTTTTTCCTCTTTCTCTCTTTCTCAACAACCGACCTGCCACCAGACCAAACATCTCACTGGGTAACCATGGGAACAAAACCAAGAGGACCACGTTTTGCAATCCTCCTAACACACTCACACACGCTTCCTCTCTCTTTCTGAGGAGTGCATCTGTGTGTTTGTGAAAAGTTGCACTTAAACGCACCATATACATTCACACAGTATCGGCGAGTCTAAAGGCCTGTCCGTCACAAGGCCGGTTTTCAGATATTGTTGTTTTTAAATGGCTGTTCTTATTATTGCTATTGTTGTTCTATTGGTGAGTTGTTGTATTTTCTTTTTTTTTTTTTTTTTTTTTTTTTTTTTTACATAATAGGGAGTTAAACTTGTATCTTTTTTTTTTTTTTTTTTTTTTTTTAAATTTTTTTCTTTTATATAATTAGGATGTTTTTATTTGTATTTTTTTCTTCCTTATTTCTCTTATGGGCGTGATTATTATTGGCAGTGTTTTCAATCTTCTGAAACCTTTTTTCTTTGATTTCCCCTCCAAGATCTTATAAGGAATTATTTTAAAAGAAGATATACGTAGATTGTCAAAGAGATATGAGTTATTGAGGGTTATAGTCTGTATATTCTATGGGTATTATGAATTAAACGATTAACAAAGAAACAGAATTATATACATATAATTAAATAAAATTTCCTGATACTGTTACAACTGTTTGTGAATGTTTTTTTTTTTTCTGTCCTGTGGTCTCTTGTTTTTTATTTTTGCCACCTTTTTTTATATTCTGTCATTGAACTCCAGGGGTCCATTTTTAAAAAAAAAAAAAAAAAAACCCAGTGACTATGGCTTAGATTAATATGTATGATGTCATGAAAACCTGTTTCTCAGCCAATAATTTATCGAATAATACACAGTAATATGAATTTCCCATTATCAGTCCCGATATACAGTATATCTTACATCCCTATCACAAAGTGCCTCAAACCTCAGATCTCGGCCCCGTGCAGACGTGTGGCTTCTTAATGTGGACGGACTCTCATTAACTCACTAGTCAGGTTAGTTCTACGAATAAAAAAACGACTGACGACGTCCTCGCTGCCACTGGTCAGCAGGTGTCACTGATTGTTACCATGGAAACACTGTTCAGCGGGTGTCACTGATTGTTACCATGGAAACTGGCCTTACAACGTTACAGATCAGTCTGAAAAATCTCTGTGAAACCTGCTAACTGAAGTCGACTTTAAGCCTGAGAGTTGTGGGAAAGACGACTTGCTCTTCCCGCTGTACAGCTTTCCCACCTTCCGACACAACATGCTTCAGCATGGCTTCCCCCTCCAACCCCGACATTCCCACAGTCGCTGGAGTGACAGCAGCCGTCTGCTTGTAAGCAACAAATCAATCAAAACACTGAAAAGTTGGCACACGTGGAACATGATCTGTCTGTCAAATTGAGCAGGATTTGGACATTTTGTGTGTGAAAAGACGATGCCTGCGAAAGTGAGAAAATGCTGGAAAGTCACAATGCACTGTCGTGAATAGATTTCTCTATTCCAGTGAAAACCAGGCTTGTTGTAACATTTCAGAGCCTGACGCACCATTGTTTGTCACATTCCAGCTTTGCCATTGAACCTAAACAATACAGCTGTTCACTCTGCTGACTTTTGTACTCTATGTGTAGCGAGCGTGCCGCGAGACATGTAGTCCAAATTGATTTAATATTTCTGGCTTGTGGGTCAGCGTTGAGTTTACATATTGTATCTCAGCACACCACATCTCATTTGTCAAATACATAGAGGCTTAGAAACCTTCTGCACTCCCCTGCACTTTCTCATCTGAAAGAAGACCTGTCATGTACGCAAAATAGCACAAACTCAAATTTGACCATGAAAAATGATGTTTTGGACTGTATTGTCTCTCCTTAAATCTGGAAAGTACAATACATGCCAACAAATGCTTATGTATAATAAGATGTTGCTTTGGTGTCATAATTGCAGTACTGATGGCAAACCACACACTCCAAACAATGAAGCAAAAATAAAACAAATCATAGATAAAATGTTTGAGGTGTCCAGGTGTGAAACGCACAAAGCCACCGCTATCCCAGCTGAACAAAAGCAGGTTAAAGAGAGTTAAATATGATTGCCTCAGGCAGGGGAGAGGCCAGAGAGAGAGCGAGAGAGCAGAGAGTTGAGCTCTGGGTTATGAGCCGGTGCTTTATTAACAGATTTTTACAGCTTTGGAGGTTTGAAAAGTGAGCAAGGAGGAGACTTTCCAGTCTGTCCAGTTTTTTTTCTTATCTCCCAGGAAAGACCGAGAGCAGGCTGTCTTCAGTCAAGCTTTTGGATCTGTTCACACTGGGTGGTATTGTTGTAGATCTTAATTATATTTCGCTGAAGGACACGATTGTTGCCTCCAGTTTTGTTTGCTGTCCAACGCAGAGACTCAGTCAAGCGGTAACTGGACGTATTTGGAGGGAAGGATGAGCAGTTTTCTGTACTTCGTCCTCCCAGCTCTGGGTGGATACACTCTCACCTCGGTGTACCTGCTGAAGAACCCCCACGTTCTCCACAAGAGGAAACGCACAGCTTTTTACAGCACGCACATCTCACACAGAGGAGGTAAGGGAGCAACTCCGGTTCAGTCAAAACAAGCCAAGTAGCCATGGAGATCGATGGAGGGATGTTTTCTATTTAAGTGTTTTTGTTTTCCACATTTTTAAGGCTCATTTCATTCACTTGTTGCACATACTGATAATGTTACAGTCTGCTCTAATTTTACTTTGATTGTTCTCAATGCTGCCATTAACCTGCAGCAAATAGATGTAAAAAGTCAACAAACACTACACTGATTGCAAACTTCATGTGCTGCGATGAAGATTCTGGCTTTTTCAGTGGCTCGGTGTGTCACTGGCTCATGAAATATCTGGCAAAGTCCTAATATCACTTAGATTTTTGGCACCTGAGGAACTCACGGTACGTTGTCTGATCAGAGGTTTTACTATTCGCTGTTTCCCCCTCACCTGCAGTAGAGACTACAATGCAATATTCTCAGAAAGAGCAAAGTTTGCCCAAATGTAAGCAAAGTGTTTTTGTGTCTCCGCGGTTGACTGATGCCTCTCTGCTGCCGTCATCATCCCTAACTGCTCTGTTTGTGACCAGGATGCGGAGAGAGGTTAGAGAGCACGATGGAGGCCTTCACACAGTGAGTACTGAACTTAAAGAGGACACAGAGCCTGTGAATAAGGCAGAAACTGAGAGATTATCCAAGCGTCATACAATGTCTTACAACAGAAGTTTTCAAAGTGGGACCTTTTTATGTATTTCGTGTAATCTGAAGTTATGTCAGACACGCTTGTCAGAGAGGAGGCCCACAGTCTCAGACTTTGAAAACCCCTGTTTTACGGTATATGCGATATATATTAAAAAAAGGGGGGATTAGGTCAGGGATATTACATTTACTTGCCCGTATTGGAAACTTTGGGAAGCCTTGGAAACTGGATTTTAGGCTTTACAATAGGTTATTTGGAAACCTATCTGTAAAAACATACACTTTCCGCTTAAGATATCAAAGATGCTGCATGTCAGGGTTGTACAAAATGTGTGCAAGATTTGTGCTTCATGAAAGAATAGTGAATATGTCAGCAAGCAAAGCACCATATGTCAAATATGTGCCCAGTGCTTTGCTTGCTGTGTTAATCGCTTACATCCTTTTAGGATTAGACATTTAGTTTATTGTACAGCATTTCAAGAGATGGGTGCATGTCGTCTCAGTTAAGAGAGCTGCAAGAGCAGAAGTGAACAAGAGCTCTCTAATTGTGCAGGTAACTGTGATCTGTACGTCTGTCTGTAGTGCGGTGGAGCAGGGCACACAGATGCTGGAGATGGACTGCCACTTGACGCGTGACGGACATGTGGTGGTGTCACATGATGAGAACCTGCTGAGGCAGACCGGCCACGACGTCGCCACCTCCTCACTCAATCTACAGGTGGGGGGACGGATTGTTTGGCAAAGTGGTGGCTGGATTATTGCTTTAGCCCACTGTGTTGGCAAGGAAGGGGTTTGTTACGCAAAACAAGAGGATGAGATTCTCATCTTGGGCTCAAACATACATAATTAGCAATTACATGTCAAATAAATAACCCCCTGTGTTTCGTGTTATTTAAAATAGCTGCATGCAAAGCCATGGGCTGTCCATAACAAACACCATGTTCGAACATAAGGATGCTCATAAGTGTACATGGTACCAGAGCACCTTAGGCCGAAGATCGATGATCGATTTTGTAATCGTATCATCTGATCTGAGGCCGCATGTTTTGGACACTCGGGTAAAGAGAGGGGCGGAGCTGTCAACTGATCACCATCTGGTGGTGAGTTGGGTCAGGGGGTGTGGGAAGAGTCTGGACAGACCTGGTAAGCCCAAACGGGTAGTGCGGGTGAACTGGGAACGTCTGGAGGAGGCCCATACACAAGAGACCTTTAACTCACACCTCCGGCGGAGTTTCTCTGGCATCCCTGTGGAGGTTGGGGGCATTGAGCCTGAGTGGTCAATGTTCAAAGCTTCCATTGCTGAAGCTGCGGCGGGAGCCTGCGGCCTCAAGGTCTTAGGTGCCTCAAGGGGCGGTAACCCTCGAACACCGTGGTGGACCGCGGTGGTCAGGGAAGCCGTCCGACTGAAGAAGGAGTCCTTCCGAGATATGTTATCACGGGGGACTCCAGAGGCGGTTGCAAGGTACCGACAGGCCCGAAGGGCAGCGGCCTCGGCCGTGACAGAGGCAAAGCAGCGGGTGTGGGAGGAGTTCGGAGAAGCCATGGAGAAGGACTTTCGGTCGGCACCAAAGTGCTTCTGGCGTACTGTCCGGCACCTCAGGAGGGGGAAGCGGGGAACCATCCAAGCTGTTTACAGCAGGGATGGAACACTGTTGACCTCAACTGAGGAGGTACTCGGGCGGTGGAAGGAGCATTTTGAGGAACTCCTCAATCCGACTAATACGCCCTCTTTGATAGAGGCAGGGCTGGAAGATTATGGGGGATCATCAGCAATTTCCCTGGTGGAAGTCACTGAGGTAGTCAAACAACTCCACAGTGGCAAGGCCCCGGGGATTGATGAGATCCGTCCAGAAATGTTGAAGGCTTTGGGTGTGGAGGGGCTGTCGTGGCTGACACGTCTCTTCAACATTGCGTGGAAGTCGGGAACAGTGCCTAAGGACCGGGGTGGTGGTTCCCCTGTATAAAAAGGGGAACCAGAGAGTGTGTGCCAATTACAGGGGTATCACACTGCTCAGCCTCCCGGGTAAAGTCTACTCCAAGGTGCTGGAAAGGAGGGTTCGGCCGATAGTCGAACCTCAGATTGAAGAGGAACAATGCGGATTCCGTTCTGGCCGTGGAACAACGGACCAGCTCTTCACTCTCACAAGGATCCTGGAGGGGGCCTGGGAGTATGCCCATCCGGTTTACATGTGTTTTGTGGACCTGGAGAAAGCGTATGACCGGGTCCCCCGGGAGATACTGTGGGAGGTGCTGCGGGAGTATGGGGTGAGGGGGGCGCTTTTGAGGGCCATCCAATCCCTGTACGCCCAAAGCAAGAGTTGTGTCCGGGTTCTTGGCAGTAAGTCGGACTCGTTCCCGGTGGGTGTTGGCCTCCGCCAGGGCTGCGCTTTGTCACCAATCCTGTTTGTGGTATTCATGGACAGGATATCGAGGCGTAGTCGGGGGGAGGAGGGGTTGCAATTTGGTGGGCTTGGGATCTCATCGCTGCTCTTTGCAGACGATGTGGTCCTGATGGCATCATCAGCCTGTGACCTTCAGCACTCACTGGATCGGTTCGCAGCCGAGTGTGAAGCGGTTGGAATGAGGATCAGCACCTCAAAATCTGAGGCCATGGTTCTCAGCAGGAAACCGGTGGATTGTCTACTCCGGGTAGGGAATGAGTCCTTACCCCAAGTGAAGGAGTTCAAGTACCTAGGGGTCTTGTTCACGAGTGAGGGGAAAATGGAGCGGGAGATGGGCCGGAGAATCGGAGCAGCGGGCGCGGTATTGCACTCGCTTTACCGCACCGTTGTGACGAAAAGAGAGCTGAGCCAGAAGGCAAAGCTCTCGATCTACCGGTCTATCTTCGTTCCTACTCTCACCTATGGTCATGAAGGTTGGATCATGACCGAAAGGACGAGATCGCGGGTACAAGCGGCCGAAATGGGTTTTCTCAGAAGGGTGGCTGGCTTCTCCCTTAGAGATAGGGTGAGGAGTTCAGTCATCCGAGAGAAGCTCGGAGTAGAACCGCTGCTCCTTTGCGTAGAAAGGAGCCAGTTGAGGTGGTTCGGGCATCTGGTAAGGATGCCCCCTGGGTGTTCCAGGCACAGCCAGCTGGGAGGAGACCACGGGGAAGACCCAGGACGAGGTGGAGAGATTATATCTCCACACTGGCCTGGGAACGCCTCGGGGTCCCCCAGTCAGAGTTGGTCAACGTGGCCCGGGAAAAGGAAGTTTGGGGCCCCCTGCTGGAGCTGTTGCCCCCGCGACCCGACCCCGGATAAGCGGTTGAAGATGGATGGATGGATGGATGCATGCAAAGCAACTTACCCTGAGAGTCGTGCTATTTATATCCATCTGAGTTTCCCCCAGAAACTAAGAGTAAATGTTCACTTCAAGTGAATGTTTGACTTTGCATCCAGTACACCGTTACAAGATGAAGTTACTTTTTTTCCCCCCCACAGTAATCACAAGCAATATCATAATAATATAACTTTTTCTGTCTCCATACATCTGCTTAACAACTCGATAGGATATGCCTCTGTATAAAGAGAGACTGGAGGTGACATTTTATGCAGGTGAGTGCCTCCTCTCATTCTTTGATTCTCAATCATTAACTAAAAGCCATTGAATGAAGAAGTGAGTCAGTAGGAATGTGTGTGTGTGTGTTTTCACCCCTTCCTCCCTCCTCCAGGTCGCTACAGCAGCGGTGCAGACAGGAAGTTTGCTCTGCTGGAGGACGTGTTCAGGAAGTTCCCTGAGTTGCCCGTCAGCATTGAGATCAAAGAGAACAACAACCAGCTCATAGAAAAGGTACAGCGAACCCAAAGAAAAACACCCCTAACTCAGCAGTTCCAGAACTTTCCCGATGATATTAAAGAGTCTCCAAAATAAGAAAGAGTGCAGATGCTTTTGTGATGCTCAGCAACTATCCAACTATCCCATAATCAATGAGCCTGCAAGTTCATATTGCTATAAAACTCCCACATGTTTGAACGCATTTTTTTTTTTTTTTTTTTTACTTCAAAAATGTAGACTGCTAAACCTTCATATATCTCATTATTTGTTCACCGCCTACATCTGTGACCCTCCGTGTGAATCCGTGTTCAGGTGTCAGACTTGGTTAGAAGCTACAACAGGGAGGAGATCACAGTCTGGGCCTCTGTGAACTCCAGCGTCATGAAGGAATGCCGCAGAACGGTACATAGACCACCTGGGGGAGACAAAGTGACTTGTGCAGCAATGTGCTATCAACTCACAGCCAACATCACATTTTTGCCTCTTATAATACTGCCATTGTTTGATCTAAAGAAGTGAGATTGAACTGTAAACTCTCTCTGCTTCCTCGTAGAACGACTCCATGCCGTACAGTTTCACCATGAACAGAGGAGTGCTGCTCCTGCTCCTCTTCTACAGCGGCCTGCTGCCCTTTGTGCCACTGGGAGAGAGTTTACTGCAGTTCTACCTACCACGCATCATTAACAGGTGTGGCTGCGTTTTGAGCCTGTGTGTGTGTGTTCATGCATGCAAGGGCGTAGGTTTCCGTTCCACATTGGACCCATATTAGGGGGGGGGGGGAGTGTTTGGGAAGTGTTATTGTCAAACACTTTATTTCCTGCATTCTGATGATTTTTTTTTTCTGCAACAATTTTTTTGGTGTAAATGTTATTATTTATGTGGAGGAAAACATCAAATTCAGGTGGCAGGTGACAATTCAAAATATAAAAAATCTATAAATATAATGCAGTAAGGCTCTCATTCTGTATTGTTTTCATATATTTATTCTCTTATCCCTGCTGGATCAACACATGTAGTCCCCTCTTTAAATGTGTTTGTGGCACATGTCAATAATAAATTAATTCATTGAACTAAAATCAAGTACTGCCTCCTACTTTCCCGGAGTCATTAGTGTATTTATTAATCGTGTTCTAGCGCCTTTTTAAGAAAAAATGTATAAGTCCTTTGCTACTTTCTCGTTTTTATTAGGGGGGACAAATGCACGCGTTCAGAATATTGAGGGGGGGACATGTCCCCTGTGTCCCAGCCAAAACCTACGCCCATACATGCATGTGCAATTATACAACGAAATCCTTCCTCCCTCTCTGCTCAGACTTCACCACAGTTGTCTTTATGTCCAAGGCCGGTGTTTTGTGTTTTGTGTTTTGTGTACACCTACATCCCACATGTAAATAAAATAATATAAACTTTAAACTTGACATGTTAATCTGAGTTTTTAGTACTTTGGCTGTAGGCCACCCTTATACACTCATGTGTCTTTTCATTCTTTTTTACTCTGAGATTCTCTAATGTTGTGTTTGGTGTGAGGTCAATGTGTCACAATACAGATGTGTCTATTGTTTCTTTCTCTGTCTCTGGGTGAAGGACGTTCATTCCTCAGAAGCGCATCCTGAGGAACACGCTGGTCGCCTCTTTGTTAGAAAAGTGAGTGAAGTTACGCTGCAGCTTTCTTTACGACTGACTTTGTTCTGCTGTAGGAATCTGAAATGGTCATAAGAGAGTCATTACCGAACATGACAGAGAAGAAAACGTATTACTGAGAACATTGCGTCCACAGTACATGCGGTGATGCTTTTGTGCAGAATTACAACATTGTTGGGTACAATAATGCAGTTTATATAGGTGCAAATTCTGGATTATGCTGTAGTGCTGTTTATGTAAAAACTGAATTATTCATGTATTTATTTATGCTGTCATTCCAGAGTAACAATGAGGAAGAGTCTTTTTAAACACCTCGCAGCCCGTGGAATTCAGGTATGAAACCTCTACTTAAAAGCAGAGTTTACTATGTTTAAGTGCATCACAGGAATCCATAGAAAACAAGAACCGTAAAAATATAAAAAGTTTAGATAAGAATAGGAAACACAATTAGTATAAAAGTAATTAAAATCTGACTTATACACTAGAGAAACTCACTCCGGTTTTCAATCATCAAAACCCTCTGCTGAACCACTAGTTGTGGAAACCTCCACTGGGTAACTCTGAATTGTATTTACCTTCCTAAATCCTACAGCTGAAGATTCAGTCATGGATCTATCCGTGAAAGGAAAAACCTCAAATCATAATTCCTGGGTGCATAAACGAGAAGGAGAGGCCAATTTAGTTTTCTTGTTACTGCCCATGCATCACCATACACCATACAAAGCACATAATGGTTTCACGGTCGTTACACTTTTACGCTTTGCACAAAGCCACTCTGTGTGTTTCCGATGCATCACCTCTGTCCTGATGTGAGTAATCTCTGCTGGGATGACGTCAGCACGAGTGGTCACCGAGTAGTTTGAGCGTTAAAACAATCGAGGTCATACTGTATGTCGTTGCCTTGTCTTCTGCTGAGGGCCTCAGCGCATTTGAACACTTGTGAATAATAAAAGGTCGACTAAGAAAAGCTCTGATGAGATTTCCTCCAGAAGAAGACTCCAAGGAAAAAATATTCTATTAGAAATGGGAATCACAGGGAAACTGACACGTTTAAAAACTGAAATATACATATGACAGGTAGAGCGTATTTAGTGTTTATTATAGTCCAACTCTTCACTAGAGCGCTTTATTCTGCATTTCATGTTGCATTGTGATGTAATGGTTTGTAGCAAATATTCTTTTCAAAATAAAATTGGCTTCATCTTTGAATATAATTATTTTACCCAGCAGAATAATTGTTATCTGGGCACAATTTTCATCCAGGACCCCCAGCATAATGTTTTAAAAGTGTAAATAAATAGAAAATGTTGAGTGGCATTAGCTCATTTTTGATATTGGTCCACAAACTGGCAAAATATGGGCAGTAGAAAAACAAAAACAACTGGTCTTCCTCTTCCTCATTACAGAATCTACATAATGCTGAAACATGTGAAGTTGTTTTTTTTAAAGATGTTGTAGAATATCCACCGTATATGTTAATATAAGGACACCATGCTGCATGTTTCTAACACGAAGGAATATCCCAATGCTGCTGCCATGGCATTCAAAACAGTTATTTGTCTCCACTGCAGTCAGAACAAGTGCTCCTTGATGCTCCGAGGTCTCACTTTATGCTGATGTCTCCTTTATTTATACAGTCACATCTGAGACAACTGCCACCCTTCAAATTTCTGACAACAGGGTTTGTGCTTTATTGATGGTCAAGTCACGTACTGTCGCTCACAACTGCAGTAAGGGTGACAGAAACAGGCCGTTTTGTTTTTTTTTAGCTAGACCCCGAACAGATGATTACAGTTGACTAATATATCTGTAATTGCAGGTGCATTTGTTTGTGTGCAATGAAGATGAAGACATAAAGGCTGCATTTGAAGTCGGGGCCACCGGGGTGATGAGTGACTACCCGGCTCTTTTGTCAAGCTACCTCTGCAGAAACAGAAGTCAGGATTGACCCCAAGTAACCCCTCACATGACAACAATAAATAACTTAGAAATGGCAGCTTTCTGATGAAAGAGGATTGTGTCAAGAAAAGAAACGACTGTGAAGGAGAAGTGAATACAAGAAGTGTGAGAGCCATTTCTTGCACCAGATTAGTCGAGAAGTTGTTGGTCTAACTATTAAACACGGTGCCGTGGGAACAAAACTATTATTCAACTCTTTAATCTCAATCCTTAATTACCGTTGATAGAATTACATCCAATCGGGTCATTTCTACGGCCTCCACCCACAATCTGTCAGTCACAGCCCAGAGTTCAGAGAAACAGTCAGGGATTTTTCTCAATAACAAATCAACATTAGTGCAAACAATCATGTTCATTTTAGTGGAAGAACTACTTTTAGATATTTTTCTTTTAGTGTGTGTTCTGTGCACGTGTGAAAGCGTGTCGTGTATTCATGTATGTGTTCGGGTGACCAGAGGAATGCGCAGGTATGTGTGTGCAGGAGGACGAGAGAGTAAAATAATAATAAATAACTATTTGAAAAAATAGAAATAAAGCACATAAAAAAAGGGGAGGACAAAGTGGTAAAAAAAAAACATGCAAACATACTATATATGTATATAATATAATAATAATAATAGTGATAAGGGCAGGGCTACCAACCATTTTTTTTTTTTTTTCTTGTATTTAGTTTTCTTAACCTTTTCTTATGGCTGTCATTGCTTTGGGCTGCTCCCAGACCTTTTAGGAGGGAGCTGGTCCACTGCAGGTCATTCCCATGCAGTTCCTCACATTGTGTTACCTCCCGACCCTCTGGGAAGAAATATGTATTAGAGTTAGTTTGCCAAGAAACACTGGAGCAAGTGTGGGTCTTTTAGGCCTCCTTGTTTTTTTTTGGGGGGGAATATTTTATTTTAAAGTTTTCAGAACAGTACAATTTATTCCCGCTAAAACTCCATAATACATTACACAGGAAACAGACAACAAGGAGGTAATAATACTCAGAATAATAATATTGATAATAAAGAGATGAATAAGGTATTAAGATTAAACAGACTGCAGGTATTATTGACTACTTATTGGTAGTACAAATATATCCACATAAGTGAGTACAATGTTATTAGTGTAGTATTTAGGCTGTGTTGTGCATCTGTGTTAAATACAGTTACTCATCTACAATACAGGCACATTTAAACGGAGGCTTTTATGTGCAGTTAGCCTCACCTGTGTCCTTGTTTCCACAGGCTACGGTCAAAGTCCGGCCACACCGCTGTGATAATAATCAACCAGTCTGTTGGTGAAACAAAGGCTGTATTTTTCTGACCTGCTTTGCAGTGTGAAAAGTGAGGTATTGGAGTATAAGTGGATCAGTATGCAAAGAGCAAAGGTTTGAATAAGTGACCCAAGAGAGAAATAAGGCTCATGTGATTACACAACTGTACACACAGGGCATTTCACCAGTAATATTGTTGCCAATCTAGAGGGTTTGTTGTGGGGTTTAGATTCACATATTACACATGTTGGGACTAAATAACTTTCAAAATTTGTGTTTTTAGTAAAAAAATAAAACCTTACAGGCTTTTCAACAGAGAGAAAAATGTATCTGCAATTGTAATAATCAAAAAATCTTTAAAATAATTCCACAAGCAAAAAAGGCAAACTTCAAATGTAAATTTTTAGTTTGTTTTCATTTTCAATTATTGTAAACTAAATATATTTGGGTTTTTGACTGTTTGTCAGAAAAAATACCAAGACACAAAGTTGTGATGGAGATTTTTCACTATTTTCTGATATTTTATGACATGATAAATCAATAATGAAAATAATCGTCAACAGCCTTCATATTCAAACAACATTTAGATTATGATTATTTTGATTAGATTATGTAGGGATATAAAGTTACAGATAATATAATTGAACTGTTAAATTAATAGTAAATAAATGAATTAAATAAAAATATATATTTTTTTAGATAATGACAATTTTTTGCAGTTTGTTTAGGTGTTAGTAAAATGTCTTAGGACTGATTGTGTTGTGCTGGGGAAATTTGAAGCTCCTGACTACAGGCCTGCATGGCTGCATTTAACATATACACAGTGGTGGAAGAAGTACACAGATCTTTTACTTAAGTAAAAGTAGCTATACTACAATGTTAAAACACTCTGTTACAAGTAAAATTACTGCGTTCAAAATCACAGTCAAGTAAAAAAATCCAAAGTATCAGCATCAAAATATACTTTCAGTACCAATAGTAAAAGTATTCATTATGCAGAATGGCCCATTTCAAAATAATATATATAATATTGTTGAATTATTTATTGATGCATTCATGTGTACATCGCTTTAATGTTGCAGCTGGTAAAGATGGGGCTAATTTTATTCGCTTCATACACTTGTTATCTTAACCTATAATAATATGTTTTAATTGAGTTATATTTGTATTAATAGTCAAAATCTGCAAAGTAACTAAATATATCAAATAAATGTAGTAGAGCTAAACTTACAACATTTGCCTCTGAGATGTAGTGGAGTAGAAAGTAGCAGAAAATGAAAATACTGAAGTACAAGTACCTCAAAATAGTACTTGAGTTAATGTACTATGTTTCTTTCACACAGCCTCGAGACATTAAATCAAATGAATCAATAAACAACAAAACCACTTCCCCATTAATCCTGTCCAAGACTTCCTGAATCTTGTCACAACCCCAACATACTTGTTCCTAACATTGCATAAGTTTGATCAGTTTGCAGCCAGTACGAAGGACTTTTATCCCAAATCCACAGCAGGAAATGATAACCCTCCAACAACATTATGAGACTGTACCAACAATCAAACTGATAGCCATAAAGGAATCATGTGAAGTCCAATCTGATTGGTTGACCCACATTCTAGACGTCACCCGCCGCCTCCCATTGGTCGACAGGGGTTTGTTTTGCACTCTTCAGACTTCCTCCTCTGCGTGTTTTCATAAACAAACCACATATTTCTCCCGCCGGGGCCGCCGCACTGTCATCGTCCTGTCAGCCTGCCAGCATTGTCAGACTCCTGCTTCTGTTTTAACGAAGGCCGTGGAGGAGCTTTGAAAGCTGGTCCACATTCAAAGCAGAGACGCGGGTAAACGACCAGAGGCTGTCTGTGTTGTCTTTATTGTCCGAGCCGTCAGCGCGTGGTCGACTGTTGGAGCGAGCCGACCGCATATACCTGCTTTTATTAGATGCTTTTCAGCTGTCATCGACATTGGTCCGCTGTGTAGACTGTGAGGAGCTTCGGTATTATCAGGTGAGTCGACACACACCGGGGAATGTCCTGCATTGCGCATCGGAGCTGCTGTTAGCGGCTGTATGTGTGTTGTGACTGTGCGGAGCTAGGCAGCTAGCTAACACGTAAGCTAGGTGAGAGCTAGTGGCCCGTTTCTCCTGCAGCTGACTGATGCATGAGGCCGTCTGTGTCCTTATTTAGCTACTGACAGGCGGTCAGCAGTGTTGGACAAGCGCATACATGGCGCAGCCCACCGTGCAGAGGCTTGCATTTGGGCTAACCGATTGCATCTAACTAATAAGGCGAGGATTGTTTGTGCAAACTATTATTAACCAGGAAGCAATCTGCCAGCATGAGTCTCAACTGATGTGTGGTGATTTACAACAGTAAATGCTTGGTCAAATGTTACTTATGACTATATGTCAGTCTCTGCACAGTGATATAAAGAAGATCCATGATTTTAGCACACTGTTTAGTAGGGCTGCAAGTGAGATCTTTTTATATTTGTGCACCTACATGTGTGTACATAATAGTTCTATGTTTAGTTTTACCGACCTTTGTTCAGCTTTGTTGTCCTTCCTTTTTCAGCTGTATGCCTATTTCTATCTTCCTGGTAATGGTTCGTTGAACTGTGTGGATTTACATTTAGAGCAACTTAATAAGCATAATAAAATTCTTTGTATGTGTGCACATACTTGACCAATGAAGCTGATTCTGTTTCAATATTGATTAATCTGTACGACTCTGCATAAAGTAATTTCTGCCAGGAAAATAAACAATAGATGAAATGACAAAAAAAAATTAAATGGAACATGGTAACCCGCAATGCTCTGACAGTCAAAATTGTAAAGAAAATTAAGCCTAAATTATGAAATGCTAAGTCAAAGTTTTGAAGTAGTGTTGCTTACTTAAAAATTTGACTTAGCATCCGATAATTTACTTTACAATTGTGACTTAGGAAGTCTGTGTCTAACTGTGATTCCTAACTTTTTATTCTTCCTTTTCATCCTGGAAAGGGGCTTTGTAGTTTTTAATTAATCAGTAGTAGTTATGAGCCCAGAGTCGTCTCTTCTGATGACTGACCTTCTCTCAGTATTCACTTCACTTCACATAATTACATAAAAAGACAAAAGCCAGCACAGGGTTTGTAAAGCTATAACTAGTTAATATTTAGTTAATTCATTGTCAAATGTATATTATCTGATCAGTTAACCAACTGATTGTTCTAGCATCACAGTTTCTTAACATTTAGATCAGGTTATGTTATGTAGAAGGAAAGCTTTGCTGTGTTGTATTAGTTTTATCAGATGTTTATATGTAAAAAGCTGATTGTAAAGCCTGTTTTTCTATGTCTAATATGTTCCATCTCCTCACTTATGGGGGTACATTTAATCAAAATTTAGGCCTAAAAAGGTCTGGAAAATGGTCTCAAATACGATTTCATAGGTCTTACATTAATTCTCTACTGTTTTGTTAAGTGCAAATAATCAAGTGGGTCATCAGAATTAATATATTTAGTTTGCTCGGTGGGAGAACAGTCAGGATTTACGAGAGCACATCATGCTACACTACCAGCTTCTTAAGATTTAGATACTGTATTAGATTTAGATTTATTACTATTATATTTTTAAACATGTCAATAAATGTCTGTACTTAAAATCATGTTTAGGACTTATTTTCATTTCTAGGCTACTCATTTTCCTTCATATGACAGCAAAATACAAACAGGTATTACATTTCATTCTGTGTGGTCTTAAAATAAGTCTGAAATTTAACTTGTTGAAACCTGCAGAAATCCTGCGAAATGAAAATCCTGAATTCATATGTGTGGTTAACAAGTAAGTCTTCAGAGTCACAGCCTGTATACCTGCATCATTAGAACATGTACGACAACAAACTAACATCCTGCTGCCTCCCTCGCTCTTCATCCTTCAGACATGGTGAAGCTGACAAAGGCCAAGACGTTCCAGGCGTACCTGGACTCCTGCCACCGTCGCTACAGCTGTGTGCACTGCCGCGCCCATCTGGCCAACCATGACGATCTCATCTCCAAGGTAAGTTTGCTGCCAATCTTTTGTTGTTATTAGTCATTTCAGGTAGCTCATAAAGACGTCGCCTCATGAGTCTCACAAAACTGGAAAAACTGGACTGAAATAAAACAAATAAGAGGAAACATTTTGGAAATAAAATACAATCCATTTAATATCAGGTTGTGTTTGACTCATGTGGACACACGAAGCGTTTTGTTTTCTCTTATTTCCTTTTTCATCCATGTCTCTTAGTCGTTCCAAGGCAGTCAGGGCCGAGCCTACCTCTTCAACTCTGTGTGAGTATTTTATTGAATGCACATTACACAAGTGGCTATTCTCATTTTCTGCTTCCAATCTTATTTTTATCTCCATAATCACTTTGTAGATGGGTCAAATGTGACTTGAGTAAGTTTTACAATTTAAAAACCACTGTTCCTAAATGTTCCTTTTTTATTAACAGTACTTTTTTTATTAAATCTTTTCAGATCAGATTAGCGGCCTCTTAAGTATTTTTATGGGTCATAGAAACAAAAATAAGTTGGTGAATCTATGATCGTCTTTGTTTTCCTATTATATCACTTCACCATTTCAATAGTCTCGTTCTCTCTGAAAACAAATTCCCAGTATCCGACATGTTTGCACAAACCACATGGCCAACAGATAATTTCATTTGCTCTCGAGTGAACCTTGAAAGTCACTTTAGTTGCGCTCCTGCTGAGTTAGTGGATCAGAAATACGCTGGCTCTAACCCTAAAATAGGAGCCCCTGTAATAACCCAACCACTTTATCTAACTTCAAGGTTTAAATTGAATAGATGCCGATTCTGTTTCTGTGAAGCTCGGTTCTGAATGGCTTCATGGAAAGGCATCTTCCCCTTGACTGATTCATGGACTTTAGTCTTTTCTTTTTCTGTGTAGCTCAGTATGTCCTCTACTGTTAAGGTTCACAGTGCATGAGAGTAGTTTAATTACTGAGAAGCCCTCTATGAATTCAGAGAGGAGCTGCTGTTTGACAACACTGCGGTTGGTTTCAGGGTGAACGTCGGCTGTGGTCCTGCGGAGGAGAGGCTGCTGCTCACAGGACTTCACGCAGTCGCCGACATCTACTGTGAAAACTGTCACACCACGCTGGGCTGGAAATATGTAAGTGTGTCCAGGTGTGAAATAAAAAACGCTGTCTTGTTCACTGTTAAACTGCTATTATGTTCGCCGAAAGGGGTTAAGACGGTTTAGGTGTAGTCTTTGATTTATGATGCATCGCAGCAGGTGATCCGACCGTGTCCTGCTCCTAAAGGATTCAAAGATCATTTATTGTCATTATGGGTTGCACAGCGAAACGCAGTTGTAGCTAAGTCCATTATGCTCCACGCTAAAAACATGACAAACAACGGAACAGAACAAAAACACTTGTAGTAGTTGTGCATTCCTGTAGTGCATTTTTTTTTTAAAAATCAATAGGAGGAATGTAAACAAACAAAAAAAAAATAGTGAATTTTCTGGGCAGATAATAAAATCTTTAACATTTAGAAAGTATAAAATCAGGGAAACATTGTCCATCAGCTTTGACGTTTGAGCACAAAGCATCATTGATGTGCAAGCCCACATTTCCACATCTCAATAAATGTAGTAATTTAGCTAATAAAAAAAAAAAAAATAGCTTAGTGTGAAGTTTAAAAATTACCTTGAAATTGACACATTTGGATTGACTGCATATCCTTTGATGAAACTTGTACTGGATGGCGCATAAGCGTGGTATAAGTTTTATTTGTGCTATACTCTAACCTACTTTTTTTAATAACCCTTATGTACCTCCCTTCTGCAGGAACAAGCCTTTGAGCTGAGTCAGAAGTACAAGGAGGGGAAGTTTATCATCGAGCTGTCCCACATGATAAAGGACAACGGCTGGGACTGAGGGGGAAATCTTTCTTCATGACTTTTTCAAAAGTTGCATCCCCTCGACTTAAAAAGGGTTCCAGTGTAGCTTCCTCATCCCGCGTACGAGCCATCGCTGTGCCACACTTTCACTTCGTACCAAGAATAGCATGTGATGCCTTTATCTTTTTCCGTTCTTCATGTTTTTCCAGCGACCACAACAACACATTTGCTGATATTGCTATCCCAATTGCTAGTTGTGCTGGGACATGGACTGAATGAGTGCAGGGTTTGTGTGTGTAAGACTGGGACATGTAGTCACACAGGCACGTGTGTGCATGTTGGATTTTAAAGCGTGTGTTTGAGTGATGACCGCTAAACAGTCTCGCCGTGTGGGGGCGAGGCCAGGGCAAGACAAATTATCTGACCTTTTACACATCAGATGCAGGTATTTGGGTTTTCTTTTTTGAGTTTAAGGTGTACTTTTAGACATATCTAGCCCAAAAATGAGCAAAGTGTTTTAGCTTGTTTAACTCGTAGATCATTGAAGAGTGATGGAAGGGTATGTTGAGCAGTGGAAGGGCTTGTTTTTTTTTTTATCAGTGAGATTCATGTTTTTTTTTTTTTTTTTTTTATGGTAATGAATCAGTAACACTTGTTCATATTTGCTCAATGCAATCAGGATGTTGAATTAGTGATGTTAAAGCCCGCAAAAGTGTCCTGCAAGAATTCTTCAATCCGGAGTAAGTGTCTTCTGCTTGTAGGTATACATTTTAGTGTGCGTGCTTATGTGTGTGTGTGTGTGTGTGTGTGTGTGTGTGTGTGTGCGCGTGTGTGTGTGTGCGCTGAGTTGTCTTAAACTGGATGGTGTTGAGAAGCATTAGCCTGGGGTTCACATCTACAGTTGGGATATCTTCACTTTTACTTCATGCTGATGAGATCTATCCTACATGGGTTTGTGTATATAGCCTAACACGGAGCTGCCCCCTCCAGATACATTTACTCAATCGTGTTAGAGCAAAGTGTGATTAGGATTATGTAGCATATTTATGGTGATTTTTAGTGTCTGCTTCTTTCATTAAAGTGTATTATTTTAAACCTAATCTTTCATTAAAATACAGTGTGTCTGTAACCTGTGTTCAGTTTTATTTTGCTTGTGATAATTCTGTTTTAGACTTATTGTACAATATATGGACATGACCTCGATGATTTTTGCTGACCTCGATATGTGTGTTTGTTTACATAAGAATGTCGCCAACATTTTAGCCTATATGATGCCAGAAAAAAACAGGGTTTTCCCAGCCATTATAAGACATTTTACAGTTTTGTTAACGGAGCCAGACAGTACATTTTATTTATCTATTTTTGTTGTATGGTTTTACTTCTTTTACGTTTTTTTTTTTAATTTAGGATATTTTAAAAAATGTTTTTCAAATTCAGATACCAGTGTCTGAATAGTCTTAAGAATTAAAAGTTCATTGCTCTTTCGTTATTATGCTATTATACTATCATTATATCAGTGGTCTTAAAATGATAATATTGTTTGTTATTGCAATTATTTTTGGGATAATATATTGTCCAAAAGTAGTTATCGTGACAGGCCTAGTGATATGTTATTGTATATACTGTATGTAATCTTGCCTTTGACCCCCCCCCCCCCCCCCCCCACATACTTAAAGTATTAAAATAAGTTAAGAAATGTAGATGCTTGAGAAAAGTAATAAGTACAACATGCGAGCCTGATCTCCACCACTTGAGAACTGAGGATCCTCTCCATCACTTTCAGACTTTCTGCATCATTTTAACATCATTTTTTTTTTTACTGAGCATTAGCTAATGCATGGGGTGTAACGGTGTAGGAAAAACTGCTCTAAAGGTCACAATTTCAGTTTGTAATTTATAACGGAAACAATGTTTAAGCATGTTCGTGCAGAAATCCATCAGGATGCTCTGATTGGCCAGCAGATGTGGGGAATGTTAGATAATAGGTACTTACTGTATATTGGTTGGAATTCAAAAAATGCAAACAAAATGCTACAAAGGGTATATGTAGAGAAGACAAAATCAGTTCTGTAAGTGAAGGAAAGTTAAGTAATGTAATAGTGACGCAATAATGTTTCACAGCTTCTCGTACTGAGTGGGTTTACAATACATTGCAACACGCGACAGTCCAATTGCTGCAACATTAAAATGATTAAACTTTTTCAGGTTTTTAAAAACGGGCAGCAAAGCAAGAGAAAGTCATTTTATTTACCCTGCCAAAGACAATGTATGTCCTCTAACTCTAAAAGACTGATCGTTATACTTGGAGCAGGAACAGGTCACATGATTGAGCTCAAACTAATAGCTTTTCTTTATGATCTGCAGCAGAGAGGCAGCGGACAGTCGTGTGTGTGTGCACCTCATTGTCTGCTCTGCTTTTACTTTTCATTCCCGTATAATATTTAAGTACATTCTCATGAAACAATTGAACTAATGAAAGGCCTTACTGAGTGACGAGCAGTGAGAAACTTCTTTTTAAATGTTTTTGGTCTTTTTTTAATCCTCAATTCTATGTTATTGTACCATGCAGTGTCTGCCTCACTGCAATGGTACATGTCACCAAGTACTGTAGGTGTTTCACCCCCAGCATACAGCATATAAATACTTGGGGAAATGTCAGAGTGATTTCCTGCTTTGGGGCTCGGAGTGTATATGACAACATCAAACGCATAACAATACAAGACATGTGTTGATAAGACCCTATCTTAAAGTATTTATGAAATCCCTCATAAACCTTGTGTTGGAGCTGGAGTGACTTTAAAACTTAACTTTTCCTGTCAAGCAAGTTTTAGTGACAAACCTCACCAAGGCAAATCTCTCTAATTTAATCTGATGCGGAGTGCAATTCGTATTGTGGTCAATACTATTGGGGTCAGTAGTGAGGACTAATTCAAAATGAAAGATTTGGGTTAAAGGCTGCAGTTAACTCAATCCTATAAAACAAATGAATCTAAATGAAGTTTGAATCGCATAAATATCCTGCAATGATGTGCATGTATTTTCTAATTATACTGAATGTTTTAAAATGTATAGACACTCTTTAACTCACAAATCTCTATGATGGTAGCCTGTTAATAGGGCTGCCCTCTATAGGCCGAATAATTTCTTTAGTCGATTAGTCAATTTTTAATGCTTTTGTCAGGCTGAATGACTTATTTTCAAGAATTATGAGCACATCTCTAATAAACGCAATTAGTCAAGAAAATCGTGTGAGTGTTAGTCGACTAAGAATTTCTTTAGTCTAGGACAGCCTTACTATTAACTTTGTTGTACACCCTTTGTTGTGTTTTATGATCCCTGTGTTGTTTTTATTTACTTAATTTTTATCTGCTGTTTTCTTTAATCTCTTGTGTTTTTCCCCTGTAAAGCACCTTGTAAATGTGTTAAGAAATGTGCTAAATAAATAAAGTTCATTATATTATTATTATGAAAATGCAAACAGTAGATGATTATTTTCAAGCAGGTGGATTATTTAATGCTAATACAAAGATCAAGACGTGTTGGTTTTGTACAAAAAAAAATACTTTAAACCAAAACAGGTCTCAGGAAATAAACCTCAAAAAAACTATGTAGATTACAAAACTTTGATAAGCATCAAGACTCTGCTGTGGGAGAAATATACGTTTTAGAAAACTAAATTGTGTAAAGAAGGTCAAATCGGATCTGGTATAAATGTAATCTCTAGAGAAAATCTGTCCAAAAGAACAATACAAATGTTATGAGGTTGTGTCCTTTTAGCTGACATTAGATTTTAGTGTCACCTTGACAAAGGCATCTGCAGGATGTGTCTCCAGGTCACTCTGTCAAGGCAGTCTTTGTTTGTTTGACACCTAAAGGGAGTCTAATGTTGGTTTAAATTAACCTCTCGCTGCTAAATTATTCTATGATGAATACAACACATATGTAGGGCTATAGCTATAGGAGGACATATGGATGCTGGATATGAGCACCGTGTTACTGTGTTTTCTGGTCGCCTATATTTTACTCTTGTTTATTTAGTCTTGCATTTTTTTAATGATAGAGCAATCACGGTGCTTATGGTTGATTTGACTACCTATGTGATACCTAATAATTAATACGCCAGCATGTAGTGACAACTAGCGTTTCAACTGCAGTCAGTACACTTGCAGCAGAACATACCACAATACACACAATGTACACACTACTCACATCATATATTGTGGTATTACGAACTGGTGTTAAATATGATAGCTGTAAAAAATTACTATCCACTGAGAATAATTTCTAGAATACATTTTACGTTGCAATAAACAACAACGGTTAGTCATTTCACGCCTGTTCGTGTCGAGCACCCCCGTGTCCACGCAAATGGATCCTTCCGAGATGGTTGCTGGTCATGTGACTTTTTCCGTTTCGCCATTTTCCTCTTCCACACCGGTGCGCCTACTGTCAGCTACCTTGTCTTCCCCGTCTCAGTGTTTTAACCTGTCTACAGCTGCCGGTAGAAAAACGGGAAAACCTCAATAAATAAAGAAGTCTACCTTGTAGCTGTATCGCCCCGAGAAAAGTGCGAGAATGTCTTCTGAGGAGAGCCCCGAGTACGCGCCTTTCTTCGCTGTGATGGGAGCCTCTGCGGCCATGGTCTTCAGCGGTAACTACACCAGCTCCTTCATCTCAACCTTGTTCTGTTATAACAACTAGCTTAGCCAGATGTGCTATGTGTAGTGACGATATTAGAAACGACAACATGGGGGGGGGGGCTGTCTTTGGAGGAACGGTGTTGGGTGTTAGCTGAGGCGGTCACGGCTCACACACCTGCCCGGGATGCGAGGCAGATGAGGCGGGGGAAGGTTTCCATCGACATCGAGCTGCTGACCCGACCACCACCAGCTCCACACACCGGAGCTAGCCTCCTGTGTCAGCCTGGTTATATCACATCAAGCTGTGATGCTGCTGTCTTCTTGGTGACGCAGACCCCCATTAACGTGGAAGCTGCCCCGGTCAGGATGTCTTTAATCATAAATCAGAATTAAATTATGTTACTGCACAGGAGGCTCCAGATCTTCGTGGATTATCAGATAAATACGATTCTTGTTGGGATTAGATCCAGCCATGTTTCCCATCGGTTGTAAGGTATTGCGTTACAGGAGGGCCAGCATCAAGGCCTAAACATCAGTGAGGGAAGATCCATCCATTCATTCACGTTTAGAAGGCGCGGGAGGCGGGGTACACCCAGTCTGTGAGAGGAAATACTGAATATCAGGGGCAGACTTTACCATCAGCCTAGGTAGCCAACAGCCTGGGGCCCAAAAATAAAAGGACTCCAAACAGCTATAGATTTATTATGACGAAAATATTACAATTATGTTACTATTTTAACTCATTGTGCCCTGAAATAACTTACAAACCCCCCCAAAACACTTACAACGATATACTACTTACTTACTTACTTACTGTGTACTACTATAAAGGAAAACATTTCACTACATTTACCTGACAGAGAAATGTTAACGGTTACTTTGCAGGTTTAACCCACAAAAAATAACAATTAAAATATGATGCATTATTATTCATTAAACCATCCAGCATTATATTAGAATGGAAAGCTCCACCTTGAACAGATGTTGAGTTAATGTAAGTACATTGGGCTGATAATGCCTCTCTTTCACTATTCACTTGAAGTAAACATTTGAATGCAGGACGTTTTACTGTGCAGTATTAATAGCTTTACTATTAATATTTAATAGTTGTACTTCAGAAAAAGATTTTTGAATGGTTATTCTACTACTGCCAATACCAGCATTCCCATTTGGGTGAAAAGTAAAGCAAGACAGCTTTTGTTTGGGTCCCTCAAATCACTAAATCTGCCCATGAGGAATATACATCATGCTCTTATGTTGATATTTGAGGAAGTTCAGTCAATCAGTGGATGTCAATTCCTGCAGACACAAACATCTGTCTCCATAATGTGGAAATCATTGATGGTTTGATGATGACATCAGGTGACACTTTGTAGAGTGACTCATTTATTTTTATTTTTTAGATAGTAAATCTAGAGAGGAACAGATCCAACATGTTATCTCTCGATAACATTACAATACCTGAACCCAAGGTATCTATCTGTCAATACCAGTGCTTTCTCACTGATAAACCTGTATACCACACTGCCTGAAGTTGGATTCATCTTTATGTAAGCTAACAAGGTAGAATGTGGAAATCGTAAATGATTTGATGACTTTGTGGATGTTGTCCATTGGGTGGAGTGACTCGTATTTTTTTTTGTTTAAGATAGTAAATTCTAGAGACGCACAGATCCAACTTTTTTTTTTATCAAAATACAATTAAGATGTCTAAACCCTGGTTATCTATCTATCCAATACTAGTGCTCTCTCATTCCTAAATTTTGCATCTGTATATCACACTGCATGAAACTTGCATTCATTTTTATATAAGCTTAATATGCTTAATGTGTATCGGTCACATCCTGGCCGAAACCCAATTGGTTCAGTGCATCTGTAAATCTAAATGAGATTTATTTTATTGTAAGGCTTAATATTTCTTACTACCTACAGTTTGTCAGATGTGTCTGTTTTTCTTTCTTCTTTTTTTAAAACATTTTTTTATAAATCAACTACATGTTGGAACTGCACAAACGTTGGTCTGATTAAACTGTTATGGTTCGTTCATTTAGGGTGTGTAAAGATAGAAAAGCAGGATAGGGAGAAATATTACTTCTCCGTCTCGCATCGTCATTTTGACACCGCTATTGTTGCTATATATCGTATCACAAAGCAAATGGAAACACACTTACTCTTGTACAGCACAGGAGGAGGCTGGAGGCTCTGTTATAAACTATTTCCTTTACCATAGGTACACAGAGATGCCTTGACACCAGTAAAACGTTGGGCTTTACAGCTTTGAATCAGAAAAATATCACGCCCCTCAGTAAAACCCCTCATGGCTGCTGGTGTTATGGTTTCACAACAGTTGTTTGATTGTTCACAGTGGAGTCGGTCCAGGATGTCTCGAGACTAATCAAGGGCGACATCCTTGTAAGGCTGAAGAGCTGCTGGACATGTGATGTCCATCCTTATTCATAATCTATGGGATGCACAGTGGGAAAGCAGGCAGTGCAGAAGTAGCCCATGATGCATTGGAAATGGGAGGGGTCTGAAGCCATGTTGTACTTTTATGCAAGTAAGAACGGCAGAAGATGTAAGTGGATAGGAAAATCATTATTGAATATTCTTGATTTAGTATAGTATTTAGTAAAATAGTAGTTTTTTAGTATTCCATTCCTGAATATAAAGGAACAAGATGCTCGGTATAGCGCTGTTCAAATTGTTAGAGAAAATGCTGGGTTGCTTATTCACACAATACTTACTAACAAATGCTTGTAGTCGATAAGTACACAGCCCTCGAAAGTGTCAACACACCCACGTCACCAAGTGAGAAGCTGTGGAGTCGGTGTTGTGTGATTTATTTATTAATTTGCTCCAGCAGGTCTTCATGATAAGCCAGTAAAATCTTCTTGTACTGAGAGTTTATCTCTGCCTGTTGTCATCCAGGTATGATAATCAGTAAATGGCACAGATTGATGCTCTCCAGGTAACAAAGAATACAGTTTAACACTGGATTGTACGGCTGCGACTAACAGTTATTTTCATCATCGATTTTAATCTGACGATTATTCACTAGCTATTATATAAAAGAGAAAAAAGAAATCTCCACATTTGACAGGCTGAAAACAGTATCTGCAATTTGTGTATGGAAAATTACTTCAATCAATTTTCCAAATGGAATTGGAATTATTTTTCTGTCGACATTATCGTTGCAGCTCTAGTTGATCGCCTACATTTCTTTTTTTCATTGAGCTGTAGTGCTGGTCAACCCTCTGTGGAGAAGGATTATTATTATTGTGTGTGTGTGAAGTGTAAATTACATATATGTGACAAGCAGATATCAGTGAAACATGAAGGAACAACAGAGCAGAAAGGGAAACGTAGGAGAAGCTACCACTTGTGACATATAAGTAGTCGTGTAACTATAAGGGCACTTGGAGAGCACAGACCTCCGCCAAGGCCGTTTCCATTAGTGAAAAATAATGCGTGTACCTGCCCAGTGATTGGCATCCACTTCAGTTTTTCCGTAATCCTGCTGACAGACAAGTCGAACCGAAAACATACCCTCCCTGGTGGACGTAAAGATGGGGTTGTATGGGGTAGCATGGCTCCAGAGTGCAACTGTTAATCACTTTTTTTAACATGTGCTTCACAGATGGTGTGTGAGGAAACTTAAAATAGATGCTCTAGTGTGATATGCAAGTACGCCTCTTTTTTTCTTTTTTTTGATATATTGCTTTAATTTGTTATTTATGGCTGGGCGGGAGAAAACTGGCAGCCGAAAATCTCTACACAATGTCTCATATCCAGCATGTTGGAAGAGAGAATTGAAATCGATCCACTGGATTAATCATTCTCACCCAGCTCCATCCGAATCCATATCTTGTCTGGTGTGAGTTGTTTTTTGTCAGGAATCGTTTGTAAGTGCAGAAAAAACATTGACTGAACTGAACAGATGAATTAACTGGAACTCTCTCCTCTCGCGCAGCATTAGGAGCAGCATATGGGACGGCGAAGAGCGGCACGGGCATCGCTGCCATGTCTGTGATGCGGCCAGAGCTCATCATGAAGTCCATCATCCCCGTGGTCATGGCTGGTATCATCGCCATCTACGGGCTGGTGGTGGCTGTGCTGATAGCAAACAACATCTCTGAGAGAGTCACTCTCTACAAGTAAGACGAACCTCTGATACAACACGTTTACAGTATATATTATATCCGCTCGTTATTTGTGCAAATGCAGAAACATTATTTCAGACATCATCTTCTCCATAGGTTGTCTTCTTTTAGGTTGAAGCACATACACATAACCCCCAACCTCCTTAACTCACAAACTCAATAAATGAATAAATCCTCAAAATCAACCCAAAGACATTTATTAGACTAATAATCCTGAAGCAATTTTTGACCACAACTAATTCTGAGCATGTAATGAATTTGAGGCCTTTTTATCTGTTTCGATCAAAGAAGAACTTCTTGTGCTCGCTAATTGATTTCCTTCTTTATGGTACGTTTGTCCGGCTCTTTGCTGTATTATGCTGGACAGGTAGTGAATAGTTTTACTGTTACTGTTCACGCCCCGCAAGCTTGAAATGAGCTGCAAGGCTAAATTCAAATTTTACCTTTACGGTCCTTGTAAAGTTGAACAGTGTCCCGATGAATAAATATTTCTAGTTTTTACAGGATGAGGAAAAGAGATTGCTTGGACATATATTTATTTTTATTTTAGTAGTTTATGTTTCATGCAGTATTGCCTTGTGCGATGACGGTCTTTCGTTTCACTCCAACAGGAGTTTCCTGCATCTCGGCGCTGGCCTGAGCGTGGGCCTGAGCGGGCTGGCGGCCGGGTTCGCCATCGGCATCGTGGGCGACGCCGGCGTGAGAGGCACCGCCCAGCAGCCCCGGCTTTTCGTGGGCATGATCCTGATTTTGATCTTCGCTGAGGTGCTGGGGCTTTACGGCCTCATCGTGGCCCTCATCCTATCTACAAAATAAATGTCCGCATCAAACACCATCTCATTCATTCCACATCGAAGCAGCAAGAACAAATAGGAGATTTTCACTTACTTCCATTGCACCCCGTGGGTCTGACAGGATGGGATGGCAACAGAAACATGTTGGCGGTCGACTTTGACGGCTGAGTCCTCAGTAGATGTGATCTCTCATATTGTTTAAAGCCATCCAGTTGTGTCAGGTCTTGTGAGTACTGAACGGGCATGAAGATGTATTGGTTGTTGTGGGATGATGTGTGGACAGTCTGCTTGATTTGTTGTCTGATCTTAACATGTACAGTGATCCAGAGTCCCTCCACCCCCCCTATAAATGTAGTAACCAGTCTGTGCCGTGAGTGTGAGTATCAACGTTTATCCTTCTGCCCATTCCTCTCCTTTGTTTTGTTTTCTGTTGGTGGTTTTGATTGTCATTCTCCGTTTTGAGACTGCTGAAGAATCATGCACACTAGTATTTTATTTTTTCATGTTCTTTTCGGGGACCATTTTTGAATCGCTGTGGCGAGGAGCTGTCAATACATATTTTTTTGTTCACTATTTATGGAAAGTTATGAAGATTTTGACTTAATGAAACTGTCTAAATGGAATAATGTTTATTGAATTCCCTATATACATAAAAAAATATATATAAATGATCTGTGTATAGTTAGATTAATTGCACTGTGGGTAATTGTTCTAAGTGCTTGGAATTCCTCTGGATGTAGTTTGATTATTAATGGAGGATGTCCACATGTTGACATGGAGTTGACAGTGTGTGTATGTGTGCGTGCGTGCGTGTGTGTGAATGACCTGAGTGCATAATGTGTGTGCAAGTCTTTATGTTTAATATGACATTCTGAAACACTAGTATCGTTTACCTGTAGTGCTGCTGTCTTGATTTTTTTTTGTTTGTTTTGTTTAAGGTGAGAGCTCACTGTTCAGCCATGCCTGTCAGATTTCCAAATAAAACTCAACCTCCTCCAGAACAATATTGTGAAGTCTTTTTTTTTGTCTATTAATGAGATAACTTACACCACCATCAATATTTTGACTTTTCAGTCACAAGCATTTTGGTGGAAATTATGTATTAAATAGTTAATTGATACAGTAGCTAAATAAAAAGTGAGAGGATCACAACAGTTATTACAATTCATCCTGAAGTGGATGTAAATTACTTTTCATATTAATACTATTAATTAAAACATGTTGACATAATACATAACTGTAATGAAGACAATTGCTTTTTTTTTTTATCTTGCTTTGCTAGGTAATTACCTCAGGCTGCAGTTTTCAAAAGTTAAAATAAAAAAATATGCATGCATAGTTAATTGTTTTGTGGTATATGAGTTGATTGATATGAGTTTTTCATTCCGAGATGCGTGCAACTCTAACACTTGGGAAAGCTTCCACAACAGACGGAATATATGCTGCTTCAATTCCTCTTTAACTTGGATACATATAGAGTCCCAAGTTATTTCCCCCCTACTCCTTATATCAATAAAAAAATGGAATTGGGAGTGGACTGAGGCAATCAATCCACAGCTGCAGGATCTTAAGGGTTCCGAAATGTCTGAGGACAAAATCGGTGTGAATTTCATATTCTGCATCTGAAAGAAAGCCTTCGAGAATTACAATTTTTTTTGTAGTTCCTTGAATCGTTTAAGGGTAAAATTGTGACAAAGACTTACTGACTGCTCATACACATTATTTTCGCACTCACACACGGCAGTGACAATATTTTGGAAGAACTCCAGTCCAGAAGAGCAGCCCTGACCCCCCCCCCGGCAAAGCGCAGTTGCAGTATACCAAAAGATAAAAATGATAGGGAAAAATGAACAAGACTAGAAGCACTGTAAATGTATGAGGTGAAAAAAAGTGTCAGTGCTGTTACAGTACTGTCAGTTTTACATTTAAACATCAAATATTCTGATCTACAAATAGCTGCTGCTGATGCAAAATAGAAGAATGTATTATGCTAAATAGCATTTAAATCAATGACACCTACATGTATGAGCTAACTCAATATATGCAGTATATAATCATTAGAATACTGCACAATAATGCGTCAGTATTAATAATTAAATATAATATATTCAGTAGAGGAAAGTACATTAACTCAAGTGCTGTACTTTACACTTTTAAGGTACTTGCACTCTATTATTATTTCTATTTTATGTTACTTTACACGTCTACGTCACCACATTTCAGAGGCAAAGGATTTTAAACGCACACCATATGAACAGTTTATAAAATAGGACGCTACAGAAACAACAACAGTTCATCATGTTTACAAATTGAAAATACTTGTAGCTACAAAAGGGGAGCCCTTCAGAAAAGGTTTGGGAACCACAGTGTTAATGCATCAGCAATAATGAGCCACAACCATATTCACATGAAGGGCCATTCTGCATAATGAGTCATTTGACTGTTCATACTTTAAAGGACAGTCTAGGTATCTTCCAAAGTTACAGACATCTTAGTATAAAATACCCTCTGTTTGTTCCACTGCAGCTCAGCAGGGAAACAGAAAGAGGGACATTCACACCAAAAAGGATGTAACTTTGGAAGACATGTGTCTAACTCAGACTGAGCCTCATATGATTTTGAATGCCGGATGAGTTTTTTTCATTTTTTTTATAGTTTGTGTTATTGCTAACAACAATATGAAAGGGGGCAATCTTAATAATAAATACTTCTACTATTGATACTGTACATTGTTTTTCTATATTAAAAAATGTACGCAGAACCTCTAAATTCTACTGGTATTGTAGTAATTGTGTGTTGCACTAGTACTTTTGCTCAAACAGCATCTAAATACGTCCCCCGCCACTGAATAAAACCTCCCTGCTCGTCCCTCTCAGCTGTAGTGAACTGAAAACTTCCTGTGAAGGAGACAGCGCTGGGGCTCCGGCACAGAGCCTGCTGCCTGTCTGTTATTGTTTACCGTCAGACTAATGGAAAGTAGGTCATGTAAAAGGGAAACTCAGCAAGCCATTTATGCAGTCGTCGTGTATTAAGTACATAGCAATAAGTGGCTTCACGGAACAACGTCTCTGCGGTGCTGTCAGTGATTTTCCGTGAACAGGCAGGTAACGTTAACGCTGTAATTTTATCCAGCGCTGGTAGCAGCACGCGGCTAACGGAAGCTAACTAGCTAGTTTACGCTAGGTCTGAATCTGCCTCCGGTCACTCTTTTCTTAATACATGGCGAATAAACCGTGAGCGCACGGTAATCGACGACATCCACCAGTGTATTTAGCTATATATGCACACACATTACCAGCAGTCTGGCTTGAATGGTGATGATCTGACCTTGTTATAGTTAGCCTGCTAACATGTTAGTGCATGCGCGGTTCAACGGGCTGAATTCTATGTGGCTACCGTTAGCCGCTCCTGTTAGCTGCTCCTGTTAGCTGCTACCGTTAGCTGCTCCTGTTAGCTAGGTGGCTAACTAAAGCTAGTTAGGAAAACAACATCGCACGTCAATGGCGAATAATAATGTTACTGATGTTGACAATTATATGTGGTCAGGGACCAAACTACTAGCAGTGAGTTAGGATGACGTGTGTAAATGTTAACGGTTAACTAAGTGTCTTACTGGGATAAATTGCATTTCTATAGGATTGATTAAAAAAATAATACGAAGCTGAGGAGGGAGAAGTTTGGGAAATAAGGTACGTTACAAAAAAAAGGGTAGAAAATGTTAGTGGTGAGATAAAGACATCGGGATAACATCAATAAATCACTAAATTATGTCATACATGTAGTCATGTATGATTTATTTTTGAACAGATTCAGAAGATATGCAGTTCATAAAGCCACACGCAGCCATTTAAAAAGCTGGTTGACTGCCACAGTTTCTCTCAAGACAATCATGTTGTCATTTTATCTTCCAGCTGGACTGATGCTGTTGTTGCAGCATTTGGACTGAACCTGAACTGACTGTTGGTGCCATGTCCAGGCGAAGCAGGAACAGTCGTGCATGGCGATATGTTTGGGGTGGGATACGACGAGATGCTGATGCCCGGGACCTTGAACAATGGAGCTATGATCGCTTAGAGGTAAGCATAGAAGGGCATAGAAGGGCTGCTCTTTTCCCCTGGACCGAAGGCTCTAAATGCACATGAAGCGTCAGCTGACACTGGGGTTTTTGTTTGTGTCATATGATTCCACTTATTTACACTCCAGGCAGGGGATGGAATTTGTCACCATGAGAAGACGGACGAAATTCACCTCATAGAATCCTGTCAGACATAAAGCTTATCATTTGCCTTTGGCTATTATAAACAATGAGTGTTTGTTGAATATTGAGTTGCAGTTGTTTGCATGCTTTGTATCCAAACCAATCGTTGTTTTGTCCACAGAAAGGAATGCAATGCAATGTAATGTAATGTCTGCATTTTAGAGATGTGTACATTTTCCAGTGCAGTCGCCAATTGTGTCTCGGTAACATTACGACCAGTGCTGTGGTGTTAAATAAGCAATGCTCCTGGCATTTGAATTTGTTTTTTCTTTCTACATTGTTGCTCCCTAGTACAGTGATTCAGACTCTGAGGCAGACTTTTCAGCAGTGATGGTTCCTCCAGTCCCCAGTGCAGTACCTGTCACTGGAGAGTCCTACTGTGGCTGCGACTCCCAGGCCGAGACCAACTACAATCCTCGTCTGCGAGGTTTTCACCAAGTTAAAGACTGCCACTGTGGAGAGGAGGACCAAGGTAAAAGACGACTGCTGCATTTCAAGAGCCCAATTATAATAAAGTTAATTAAGTGATGTTCCTTGAGTTTAGTGCCGCACAGAATAGTTTAAAGCTTCATTAATAAAGTTGACATTCGAATTCTGAATCATTTGAATGCTGCGCAGCTTCTTTTTTTTCCTTCTTTTTTTCAAGAAACTCACTAGCCACACATGCACCTGTGTTAATGGGGCGGTCTAGCAGCCATCTAACGGCACCATAAATGACATTTCTATAACCACAACAACAACAAATCTATTTCAGCTCAAAAACTATTATAGTAAATGACTTAAGTCATTAATCAAAAATTTTGTTTGAGGATTAATAATGTCATAAAATATGATGACATACATTCAATGCTTCGTTCGAAAACCTCTATAGAAGCTTTTAATGAAAAAAAAAAAAGACATTCGGTACAGCCTCTCTTGAGTTGCCCAAATTATACCCAATCATGTTGTCTTTTATTGATCTCTGTGATTTGCTCACATAAAAATTATACAAATAACACTTTTGTGTGCTCATTGACACAAACATGATGTCTTGTATCTTTGGCCATGAATAACTGAATGACTTCGGATGTTTCAGAGTTTGACTGGTTTTGGGATGCCAACAGCCGATCGACAGCAACACTACTAAGCTGCGAGAATCGCAAAGTGAACTTCCACTCTGAATACAGCTGTGGTACGGCAGCGATCCGTGGCTCCAAAGAGCTGGCTGAGGGGCAGCACTTCTGGGAGATCAAGATGACGTCCCCAGTGTATGGAACAGACATGGTAAACCTCTACGCCTTACCCCCTAACACTGACCTGCTGTTATTATATATACTTTCACTAAAGAAATCCAATCATAGAGCACATTTTTCTAAGTGTGTGGAAGTTCAAGTTTATTTGTCTCTAAATGTTCTTTATTTCTTTACAGATGGTCGGCATCGGTTCTTCTGATGTCAATCTAGACAAATACAGACACACGTTCTGCAGCCTGTTGGGAAAAGATGCAGACAGCTGGGGTCTTTCTTACACAGGTAAGACTAGCAAAACATCCTATGATGTAGCAGTATCTGCTCACAGGTGTTATTGTGTAAGTTGGACTTCAGTGGTTGTCTTCCTTTGGTCAGGCTTGTTGCATCATAAAGGAGACAAGACAAACTTCTCCTCCCGGTTTGGACAGGGGTCCATCATTGGAGTCCATCTAGACACGTGGCACGGCACCCTCACTTTCTTCAAAAATCGCAAGTGTATAGGTTGGTACCAAAACATGACTTAACAAAAAATTCTTTATATGGAGCCCTTAGATTCGTTTTTTTTAAAGGGAATAGATAAGTAGTAAGATACATACTTACAGTTGAAAAATCAACTTTTCAGTGTTCTCTGATGGCCAAACTAGGTAATGTAGATACTTTCTGAATGACCTCAAACCTAGTTTAACATTTATGTTCCATGTTACATATCTGCAAAAACCTTATACCTGCCAATATAACAGTTAGAAAAATTAATTTAATGTTAATCCGTCACATCTGGCTGATACCGATTTGTGTAATCTAGGTGTTGCTGCCACAGAGCTACAAAATAAGAAGTTCTATCCGATGGCGTGCTCCACAGCAGCGAAGAGCAGCATGAAGGTGATCAGATCGTGCTCCGCTCCCACCTCCCTGCTGTACCTCTGCTGTGCTCGTCTGCGCCAGCTGCTGCCGGACTGTATAGACACCCTGGATGTGTTGCCCCTGCCGCCAGGTCTTCGCCAGTTGCTCCACAACAAACTGGGTTGGGTGCTCAGTCTCAATAGTGGCACCACAGAAGAAACCCCAGATGGGCCTGAGCGTCCCTCACACTCGCCTGCCCCCCCCCTGGCCGGACCGTCGTCCTCTGAGAGTGACTCGGAGGAGGGTTGTACGTCGGACCCCGAAGCCTGTCAGAGGAAGAGATGCCGCTGGACATGACTGAACAGCTCGACTCCTACCTCTTCTTAAACACTGGCAGACGTCTAGTGTTTCCTACCTGCCTCGAGCTTTCCTCAACATCAGTGTTATCCAGTCGTGAAGAAAATAAGGATCGGGGTGGTACGTAGGTCGAAAACTGTGAGGGCAGCATTTCTGCCTGCACGCTTTTACTGTGATCTTTTCTCATGCCATTCAGATGTCTTCATTCTCATTTTATCCAAAGCAGCTTCAGTGACAAGTGAAAAGATGTGTTATTTCGTTAGCTAGCGTAAGTTGTTGCCATTCATGTATGGGGATTAGTGAATTGGTGCAGGAATGGACTGTACAGTGTAACACTGAAGTCAAGTATGGCCAAATTTAGGTGGTCATCACAGTATATTTGCAAAAAAGGAGGTTTCTAAAATGAGACTGTATTTTTTCTGTTTTTTTAGCCTGTTTGCAAATATTGTATATTGTTCTCAACCTCAATGCTATCAATGGATTGTCAAAGTAATCTGTTACCTGTTTTATTGGCATCCTCAATTTTCTGTTAGGGTGCCAAAGTGAGAATCGGTGGGACACTGCGTCCCATGAATGGAACAAACAGGAAGCCACACACTATAGCACTTAGAGTATTCTTTATTTCTTACCCACATGTTGCAGCTCTAAAGCAAAAACTGTCCAAAAATGTTTAGACAGATGAAAAACTTCAGAAATGTTAGAAGGAGGTGGAATGAACTTGAATGTATCTTATGTAGCTTTTAGTGCTCCAAAAAAATGAAAATATTCCCTTTTTGTCTTTCATGGAGCAGCAATCATCTCCAAACAACTGTTACAAATATGATTCCACTTTATAATTATCTAGATAATTATTGTTTCTTGAGGAAAAAAAGTTACAAGTCAAATAGTTGTTACACTACATCCATCGGTCGCCAGCTTTTGAAAGTCTGCCGTTTTAAATCTTATGCTACTTTGTGGATTTCCTCTTTTCTGGAAGATGTCAGCAGTATACATTATTTAGTGTAGCTCTTTTAAATCTGATCATGAGACAAGTATGCTACTCAGAAGAGACGCACATTTAAAGGAACTTTTCATTGTTGTTACTCCTTATCGTTTTATAGAGCTTTAAAAAAAGTTAATTTCATTGATAAAATAAGAGATTATGAGCGGTTTTAATGTTTTTTTTTTTTTTTTTTTGTACTGATCTGTTTATGCAAGTGCGTTCTTTTGATTTTCCCAAGGCCTTGTCCCATCACTTCCTTAACCAACTCCCCTTGACTGTAATTCATTAAAGTTGTACTCTATTCTAAATCCTTTTAGTATCAACCACTCGGCTCCTGTTAGCCTAAAATTAGGCTGTAAAAGTTCCTTGTTTAGCAATTAAAGGATAAATGTGGTCAGCGCAAACTAGATTCCAATGATATAAAGTTTTCACAGCAGAACACTTCTCACTCTGCTCCTGCAGCATTATCTCCCTCTTAGCTCTCGGTGTGTTTCTAACAATAATAACTCTTTTTAAATATGGCTAAAAACATAGTTTCTGTCTGATGAAAATCACAATTCCCACTGAAGCTGTTGATTTTGTCACAACTACTGTCTTCTGGAACATTGATCGTGTGAAAGGGCAGTAGAGAGGTGGATTATGCTGCAGGAGTGGTTTTTGTTTTGGTAGTATTATGTGAAATACAATAAGTCTACAGTCACCTTTCAAGCCTGCGGGGGTTGAAAGGTGTTAAGATCAATTCAAAGTGTTAGTTGATTATGAATGACTGAGGAGGGGAAAGTTACCCCTGGGTCAGGTATGTAAATACTTCTTATCTTTAGCTTCTTTGGAGTATCAAACCATAACAATACAAGTATTAAAATGGTGTTGAAGCTACACAGTCTGCCAACTGCTGCCTCAGTCACCAGTCTTTGATCACTCCTCATGGGTCTTGGTTTAAGTAGATGTACACAAAGATTTAAGGTACTATGCAATACGAGCATCTTATGTAATAATGGTTTTCAGAAGTAATGTGTGTTTTAAGATGTTATGATGGAGGCACTGACAAAACAACAGTGTTGAAAGTACCAGAGGACCATGATCATTAGTCATGAGTAGTGTGACATGACTCACTTAATTCTGTCTGATTTGTCAGATTAAAACCTATAGATCTAGTAATGTCTCAAGAGGTTAATTGTAATCCAGTAGATGTATTTTTTTTGGTCTTATTTCACAGTATTTTTCTTTACATTTATGCATCCAAGCACTTTTTCTTACTGTTGTACTGTAAATAGGAAAATTCTAAGTGTTTCTTCTATACCATGTCATATTAATAATACTGTATGTGAAGGCCTTTACTTGCCTTTTTCTGTATAACTTATCAGCATGATTTTCAGCTGAAAATAAAATGAATGCTAAATATGCACAAAGGACTGGATGTGTTGATTAAATACTAATGCAAATTGAATTCAAGATATCAATTCTTACAATTATTAAAATCTGTTCACCAAATACCAATACCACAAACATTTCTTAAAGTAATACGATTTTGGAGACCGCATAAAACACAATAGAACATATGGTTTAATGGGTATTTAGAAAATTCGAAGAAAATCTTTATTAAATATCTATTCTTATCTAATATCTCGCCGCCTGTTATTCCATTATTCCTCCTGTGAAATGATAAATATTTCTCCCTGAATTCTTCTCAATTTGCCTAATGCGGAACAAAAAGTGCACAGCCAGTTCACGGGGAACTCTTTGCAGGCGGACCAAGTGAGCGGAAGTTGTGTACCTTACTTGCGGAGGTCAAGTTGATCCTGCTCATCAGGGACATTCAGGTATTTTTAATTCCCGATATTTGCAGATTCTAAACAGTATCAATAGTTCGGCAATATTTAATTTGAATTTAAGTTAAGGAAAGGATTTTAAAAGGTGTGTTTAGCATCTAACGCTAGCTAACACTCCGTTAGCCTTGTTACATCAGGGATGTGATATGTTTATGCTCTCCTCTGACGAACCATGCTGACGTCGACATGAATTAGTATCTTCTGTTACCAAAGAGCTGCTATGATCAGACCATGGACGGATTATGTATAATATTATAATGGGGCCCCTGGACACAGTCAGTTAATGGGCTCCTACATAAGATCAACAGCCAGCGATTCAAAGAGACATGTTTTTGGTCATTTTGCATCGCTGTTTGTTCATTTACGCTTCTCTGTGGTAGTATTGCATCTCTTTTAGGTAGTTGTATCTCTTTGAGGTCATTTTGCATCTTTTTGTAGTCATTTTAATTGACTTTCCAACAAGAAATGTTAAGAGTGACTTCAACCTGAGGCTCTGGTCCAGGTCCCCCTAACCTCTCTGGCCCCCAACCCGTCCATGGTTTGGAATATAAACCATCTTTAGATGTATAGCTACATAACTAACTTTAATTTCTTGCAGGATAAACACTGTGTATCGTTGAGTGCTTTTGGAGTAGCTGCTGCATATCAGACAGTCATGGCGAAGAAAAAACGACTTCGTCTCATAGCAGAAATGGCTCGGAAGATCCGGGCGTACCGAGAGCTGAAGTCCCGCCCGCGGGAGTCCCAGAAGTACGCCCTGGACTATGAGACGATGAAGCGGCCTCTCACGGGGAAGATGCTGCCTGTGCTGGCCTGGCAAGATGTCCGAAGGGAGAGTCGCCTCTTCTCCCTGCTGGCAGGCATGAGGATGTTTGGGGTTGGCCGCCTCTTTACTCGCAAGTCCTGGCTGGAGGATCACACAGTGCCCAGCTACTGGCAGGTCACTAAGGTCAAGGTGGACTACACAGCTGAGGTGAGTGTGGGCCACATCCATGCACTGCCACTGATTGTAGAATTAAGTAAAAAAACAGTTTGGGTTTGCATGTGGTCTGATAGGATGCATGTAACTAAATTACACCTGATTCTTGTGTTTTCTAGAACATGGATCATGGCAGAGCATGGGGGATCCTCAACCACCAAGGTAAGCTTGAACCCTGTTTATTTGATTTGAAACCAGGATTTAAATCAGTATATTTGTAGGACATTACTATTTCTAAAGTCCTGAATATGTCTCTGACTGCATTTGTATTGTATTTTAAGTTTATTGTCTAAATGTTGCAAAGCAGGTACTACTTTTTCATCAATGATTTCTGAAAAGTATTTGTATTTAATTGTATCTCTGTGTAAAAAAAAAACCCAATATATAATAGTAAACGGTAAGCGCTAAGGATTATCTAAACAAACTGCATGTAGTAACATTCTTGCATTTTGTGCTTGGCAGGAAAACAGGAGAGTGAGGTCAAGGAGATGGACAAGGTGATGTACCACGACTGGCGCCTGGTTCCCAAACACATGGAGCAGCAGTTTAAGGACTGTCTGCCGCTCCCGGAGCCACCTGTGCGCTACCTCCCCTACCCCCCCCTGCTCCGCGCCATGCTGTACGCCCAGTACAAGACAAATGTAGGCAGTGTATTGACCAAGGAGCCGACCCTGCCTTCCAGGAGGGACGTCCTGCTCAACAGAGACTATTTCCGCAACCAGGAACAAAACAAGCAGAGTACAGAGGGGACAGCAGTGTGATACTCGTGGTGAAGATGAAAATCTTGGACATTTTGGACCGAATCAGTTTTGACAGAAGTCATAACTTCCTCTGTCCAAGTACACTGGAAGCCCTCGCCTAAATGTCCCAATAAATCCTGGAATCAAAGGAGTTGTCCTGATATTTACATCTGAAGCAGGCCTCTTTGTGTGTAATGTAACTGTGTAATGTGGTAAATATTAAATTTGACATAAAGTATAGCTGCTATCAGTGTTTTTTTTAAATGTTTTTGTGCCTGCGTGATCGACTACTTATAGAGTACTTCATTAAGGTGATTCCAGCCTTGTAAAACTGAGAATGCACAATAAACCTGACACCTTGAAATCACCTGGGGCTCTAAAAACAAAACAAATATGGACGCTAAACATCAGCCAAAGACTTCCGTTTAATTTAATTAAACCTACATTTAATGGATATGTTATTATATTGTCAATGCATAGTTTTTTAATCCAACTATTTTAATGATATGAATGCTCACAAGTTGTCAACAGGGTCATCTTTTATGTTTAATTTTTTTTTTTTTGAAGCCTATTTTTCCAGCACGGTGCTGCCAGCAGGATATTTTGTCTCCTCTTGTTTACCACAGTTGCTGGAAGTGGTATGTCATAAAAAAATGTATGAAAACATCCTAGTATAGTATGCTATA